>CM034155.1:530806108-531068612 GCA_019776745.2 Taxus chinensis | reverse complement strand
CACATCCTCTTCATTCCCTAATCCTACTTCATCCAACGTACCCCCCATGCCAACTTTATCCTCTCCATCCACATCTAATAAATCTACAAATAACCAATCCAATCTTAAACTATCCAATGTGACTCCTAAGTCACCTCAATCTCCCAAATCCAATGTGGTTTCCACACTACCTTCCTCTACTTCAATTCAACCAACATTCAACCCATCTCCCTCATCAAAATCTGCTCCATCCTTTAAATCCACACAATCTACCTCTCCCAAATCCACCCAATCTAACATATCCCCTTCATCCCAATCTAACACATCCTCTTAATCCACATCTACCTAATTTGTTCCATCCCAAATCAAACCATCCAATCCTATAAAAACCAACACTACACCATCCACCTCTCCCAAATCAACCAAATCCAATCCCAAGCCAAAATCCATTACCACTCTAAAACCAAACCAATCTCCTGAAGCCCCCAAGGCTAATATTCCATCCAAATCCCAATCACCTAATCCACATCCTAAATCTACATCCAAATCACATAAATCCAATCAATCCTCTCCAATCCTACCCACTCCTACACATATCCTACCTAACCCACCCTTATTACCCACACCATCTCTCCTACCAACCCCAATTTCCTTTGCCTCCTTAGGTGAATCCTTGACTACCATCTTCCATCGTCTTAAAATCTTTAACATGATAATTCACCCACCCATAAAACATCATGATTCTAATCTTCCCAAGACATCTTGGTATAGGGACCATTATTATTGTGACTTCCACCGCACTCATGGACATTCGATTAATCGATGTATACAATTCCAATCTTACGTCCAAAACCTCTTTGACCAATAAATTCTTGTCCTTGTACCTCTCTATCCATCATAATTTAATCCTTATCCTGTACCTCACCATACCCTATACAAATACCCATCCTCTCTTAAACCCCATCATCATAAACAATCCAAATTCTATCCATCCCAACCATCCACAAATCCAAAAAAATCCAACAAATCAAAAAATCTCCCCCCACCTAAACATCCAAACAAATCCAAATCTAAACCCCAATCTTTTGATGGCCCCTTAGCGAATGAGAAAAAAAACATCCCCCAATCTAATGGTGACAACATCACTTCACCCTCTTCCATATAAACTTCCTTCCATGTAGTTGAAAATATGCTTACCAACATCAAACATCGTGGTAAAATCTTAGGAATCCATGAACAAGGAATCCTTACTCCCATCACCCATCCTCCCAACTCCGGAAAATCAGGCCTAGGCTATAAACTTCACACTAACAATACCCAATCACAACCCGATCCGATCAATTCTCTTGATCATCCCATCAATCCATCTACCATTCCCCAATCCTCTAATCCCCCTACACATCCCAGATACCTAAAATCAGATTGAGCATTTAGGTTGTCCTTTGCACATGGATGTTCTTTCCTCATCCCTCCATCCTCATTTCATTCCAATACATCTTCACAAGTACTTAATTTAATTAATCACACATGATGTAATTCATTATTACCTATTACTCTTGTGTGACCTTAGTATCAACATCCAAGACTAATCACATCTTAGAGATCCAATCACTTAATCACACATCTTAATTAACATGTGATGAATACCCTTGGGTGCATCTTAGGACACTCTAGAAAATGTCGTCACTACACTCATCTCCATCCCCCCATCTAGCCACTTGTGATTATTAACCCCCAGAGGTCTTAAGAGAGTGGATCGTAAAAATATCTAAATATCAATATAAAAAAAGTAAAAAATCATATCAAAAATTAAAAATATCAAATAAAATCCACCTCAAGACTCTCTCTACGGGTGTTTCCAGCAACTCTATTGGGGCTATGGATGCCTGACTGACCGTAGAGAAATGTTGTGACAAAAATTAAATGTATCTCCATCAGGACTATGGACGCTAGTTTTTCTTCACACACTACCCATTGAGTCTTCACTTAAAGAAGTAATTAACTATCAATTTTGCACACACTTCATCTCGAAGGGGCATCACGCTTGTATGTTGCCAAGTATGGCTTAGACCTTGGTCACACTCTTGTTTTAGTCCTACTTTTATTTTACAACATGTGCTTTTAAGTTCATATTTTTTTCATCATCCATTACAAACCATCTGTCCTTTGCATCTACATCTTTTTGCATCCATCATCCATGGGTAATCGATGATCCTATTGCTTTATCATATCCACCACTTTTCTTCCTTTAAACCATCATCATTATGATTGGGGGAAACCTTATAATCCGCTAGGGGCACCATTCCTTTCCTTTTATTCTTCCTTACACTTGGGGGCACAAAAACCTAGACTATCATCCATCATCCCACCCTTTATCTTGAGGCCTATCTTATCCTCATACCTTATCTAATCGAATAAGTCATCACCTAGTCCCATATCAGGTACCTTATCACATCCTGCATCCTCTCAAACCTCCTCTATCTTATCCAACCAATATAAAATCACCCCTTTATCCCACATCCCTTATCCTCTCCCAAATAATCCCTTTATCCCTAATCCCTATCCACATCAACCTTGGGACTTACAGGAGAAATTCACCTCCTTTCAACCCCGCCCATCCCTATCACATATTCATCCCAACACATCTAAAATATCTTTAAAATTCAAAATATCCAAAAAAAAAACCATAAAATTCAACAACGCACATAAAATCTTAAACACTTGTGCATGCATTTGTGTGTGTGTTTGTTCGCTTGTTTATCTTTTTCTTGCATTTGCATCATATTTTGGCCGATGATATGAGGCCACCTTTTATTTATTTTTATACGGCCAATGATATGAGGCCACCTTTTATTTCTTTTTATACGGCTGATGATATGAGACCACCTTTTATTTTATCTTTCTATAGGTCCAATGATATGAGGACCCCCTTTTAATATTACTCTCTCTAATGATATGAGGAAAAAGGCGTTTAGAAACTTAGTCCTCATGGTCTTTATACCTTGGTGAATCTTGCTTTATGCCACATCAATCAAACTTGCTAATGATCATAATTGTGGGACTTTACAATAACACCACCCCTTTACATCATCACTTATCCTAATCATCATCACCTTATCTAGCCAACCTCTCATAAATAATCAAAAAATCAAATCTTATTCATCCAATCAATATATCCAAAATTTTCAATCAATCCTATCAAATCCTATCATCCACACATCTTCACATCCAACATCCAACATCCAAAATCAAAATCCTTACCCCTTAACTGGGGCACCCAAACTCCAAATCATCAAAATTAAACATCCAACATTAACAACATCATCAATCCAAGATCCTGTCTAATTCTTACCCCTGGAATAGGGACAACAAAAAATCTCAAATCCAACCATCAAACATCCTCCCCCAGTACCTGGGGAATCCAACAATCCAAAATCCTACGATCCAATAGCATCCAACAATCCAAAATCCTGTGATCCAACAACATCATCAATCCAAAATCCTTTGATCCAAAAACAACCAATATCCAAACATCCAAAACATCAACCCCTTTACTAGGGCACCCAAAATACAAACATCCTACACCCTTGTCATATATCGATGACTCGGGCCTTCTATAGTTAACATCCTCTCATCTTATCACCCTCTCAGCTTTTCGAGTGGTTACCCACCTCTTTCCTAGCCGCCTAAGCCCTTGAGGGGGAATCATATCACCATCAAAAACATATTTTCTTCTTTCTTCTTTGAGTTGTCATTGCTACGCAATAACACTTAAAATAAGGGCAAAATGTAGACACCTAAAATGTCTACATGAATAATTAGCATTAATCATGTTCTGCATTTTAGCCTAATCACCATTTATCTGCAACCGATCCATTTTAGTTCATTTTGTATCATCTAAATATCCCATTAAAAATCCCTTTTATAACATATATTATATATCATTAATCCTTTTATCCCATTTTATTATTAATCCCTTTTATTTCATTATTATATTTTATTATCATATTATAATCCTTATTAAAATTTATAGGAATTTAATATTCGTACACCTCACCTACCCTACACATCCCTACACCTAGCCTTTCCATCAAATATCATCATTAATTATCCTAATCACATCATTTAATCTAATCTAATCCTAATCATGTGCACATCCTCACCTCTAAATCTAGAGGATTCTAAATATAGAAGCTTCTCCATCTTTCCCTATCATTTTTAAATATTCAAATATTTTACACTCTTCTATTGAATTAAAAATTCAATAAAATCTCCACACAAAATCTAGAATCCTCCACATCTAGAAATCTCTACACAAATCCAATCATCTCATAAAATTTCAACGATTGGATTCGATCCAACATGGATTAATCCTCACCATCCAATTTTCCACTCCTCAACTATAAAGTTGCACTCTCATCTTCCATGGGAGAAAGTTCTTTTGGGAGGCCATCATCTTGCTACTTGATTTTTGATCATCAATCATCCTCAACCAATCCCCATCAATCAAGAAATCTTAAAGGAATTATCCAAGCATCCAAGAATCAACAATCCAAGGGGAGGTGTTTTTCAAGTGCATCAACATCAAAAATATGAAGCAATCAATCATCCTCAAGCACATCCAACAATCAAGGAAGGAAAATTGCATGATAGATGGTAATTGCATGTATTATTATTCTTCCTTTCATCTTTGCTTGATATGAGGTAGTTGATTTATTGAGTTTACATGTTGCATTTGAATTGGTTTCATATTCATTTTATTTGTGCATGATAACTTTATTTTTCACCTATACTATTTGGCGATGATATCTCTCTTCAAAGTAGAATTTCTTAGTTTTAATTTCAATGAGATCAAAGACAATAAATGTTTATTGGGCTTAGTTTTTGTAGGTGGCCTTGTTTATATATTTTTTAAAATAATACGTAAGAGAGTATGAATCATTGTTTACAACCTTAGACTTAGCTCTAACTCACTACCACCCTACCAGGTATATTTAAATTTTTTATACTACGGAAACATGTCAAGAATCATTCAAATCCTTAATTTTATAGAAAGAGGAATTTATTGTTATTAAGGTTTCATAAAATCTTAAATTGGACACAGTAAAAATAATTATTTATTCTTATAAATACCGAAGTGTTTAGCAGAATATTTCACATCATTACAAATCAAGCTACTAAGTAATCAAATTTCTTACCATTTACAGATTTGTTATATCACAACTATATGCTCATGGATCTCATATAAAATTTCATGCTTCTACATAACATAGGATAGAAAACATAGTTATATTGTTTATTGATCTCCTTTGTCTTTAAATGCTCAAAACATACAATCCCAAAATCTACGTTTGATCCTCTTGTATGGAACTGTGCATGCAAAAGAATATAACAAATTGGATCTAGACATACTGCAAAATAATCTAACAAATTGGATCTAGATATCTTGTATGGAACTATGTTTGGTATGAACAATATTGTTTGATAGTAAAGTATATATTAAGAAACTTAAAAATTCCAAATAATTTCATGTTATTTATTTTATAACTCTTTGTCTTTGAAAATCTTAAAAAACCAAACTTCTAATTTTATGGCACACCTATTGTAAATTTCTAGAAAATTAACACTATTAATAAATTTATGAGAAGATATAATTTACAAATTATAGATCCACCGAATAAATTTCCGAAGATTATAGATTATGAAGTGCAGTGATTAAGATGTTTTATATTTTCATATTATTGAATGTAAATTACATGAACAAAAATTAAATGAACACAGTGACATAATATATAAGTGGGAAAACCATGGAAGGTTAAATAACCCACTGAAAATCACTTATCTTTATTGAGAATATACTTTTACCTAACACTCCCACTATTTCACATGCAGTTGCACCTTAACTAAGGATTTATGAATTGAATCATACATTTTCTCATGAGACTCACAAATATTCTCGCACATATAACTCGCATACAATGTTACAACCGTGTTTAACCAATCCCTAAAGGATCACCTTGTTATATACAAAGCGGGTGGTCATGATCCACTCTTCAAATCCGATCCAAGTCATTGGGTGGTTTTATTATAAGAATTTTCCCGCTTAATATTATAAACCCCAACACTCCCCCTTAATGTTAAGTGGGGAAACATGCAAAAAACATCTTAATATTTGTTCTTTGTGCCAAGTTACCTTTTGGTACAAAAGGATTTACAATCCATAAATCAACTCATAATCTAGGCTAGCATCTAAAAACAATTGTTCTGCGAGTTTGTAGTTCCACGGTGTACTAAAGTAGATCCCTGCATTTTTTTCAACTCCACAGTACACTACCACAATACAAAGGAACATCCAAAAATTCTCAACAATGTTTTTCCACTGTTTAAAATAGTGTTTCGAGGAATCCATAAAAAATGTAATACAAAGGACCATCCAAAAATTCTCAATATAAAGTGATTTAAGGATGAAGAATTATATCATATTATGGAGCCTTTTATAAAACAAGGCATTCCCATAACTAATTCTTCACTGGGAATTACAAGTAAACTTCACATACATGACAATGTACTTAAACAACATAGAAATAGTCTTAAGAGTAACCATTCTGAAACATTCAAGGCCATTAAGAGGTGACATTGTCATGCACACTCCCCCTCAATGGAAAATTTGAAAATCCCAACAAAGCATGAAACTTTGCAAAACTTTCACAACACTCAGTGACTACGTGAAAATATCCTCAACTTGATCTTCAATTGAACAAAACTTGAGATCAATATTACCATCTAGGATTTTTTCTCGAATGAACCTCGATATGCTTTTTCCTTTGATGTTGAACTAGATTATTTGCAAGAACAATGCAAATATGGTTGTCACATAGAAGATTAGTGCTTCCTTTGAAGCTCATATGGAGTTCATCCAACATTATTTTCAGCCATATGGCTCCCTTTGCTGCTTTCATAACACTTTTATACTCTGCTTCAATAGAGGAGATATAAAATGTTGGTTGCTTCTTGCTACTTCAAGTTATGGTAGCTTCATCAAAAAAACTTGAAAAAATATCCAAATTTATATCTAACACAACATCAACATGGTTATAGACATAATATCTATATTAACCATATTAACACTAGGTGTATAACAACTATCATAACAATATACTTAACAACTAACCATGTTAGAAAATGTTTTATAAAAAACATATATACCTTCAATATCTTATTCTAAGCCTTTAAATAATGAAATAAGACTTGATAAATAACTGATCTAAACAGATAATCAAATCATACAAGAAAATAAGACATATAGTAAACTTCATTTAGGTATGATAGATGTAGTTTATAGAGTTACTACATCATTTCTATGATTATTCTCTTCATTTTCATCTTGATTTTGATATGATTTATTCCATTTTTTTATTTTTGAAGTTTAAATTCTTTTTTTAATTTAAAATATTCTTTCTTATGACCAAATTTTCCATAGAAATGTCAATTACCATCAAAATTAACTCTTAAATTTCCTTACTTCTTGTCTTTACTAGGAGTTTTAAAAGTTGATTTTTTATTTTTGAATCTAGAATGTTTAATTTTTTATTCTTGAGTGAGAAGTGCCTTAGTGGCATTCTCTTTAGAGTCAAAATTTTCCATAACATGCTCTTCTTGAATCAGAAGAGATGACAAAGTGTCCAGATTAAGTAAATCAGACTCAATATGAGATTTAGAGTTAAGAGTGGACATCTAGTTTCTAAACTTTTCATGAATGTTTATCTGAATGATAAATAACAAAAGCTTATCTTGAAAAAATTCACAATTACATCCATCCAACTGAGATTTAATATTTTTAATTTTAACCAGATAATTAATAATTTTCTCATCCCCCTCCATGGAATTATGAATAATTCCAAAATTAGTTTGATTATCTTGGAAAGACAGTTGCCTTTATGCGTAGTTTATAAGTGTTTCCATGCATCTGCAGGAGAATTCATATGACCTATATGCATTAAAAATTCATCTCTTATGCTTTGAAATAGGATGGAAAGAGCTTCCTACGATCTTTGAGAGGAGCTAATATTTTTAGGATTTGTAATTTTTTTGGTGGGTCACTTTTCCACACCAGTTAAAAGATCCCATAGCTTTCTTAACGTGAAACAATATTTTAACCTTACTGTCCAAATATTATAATTCGTTCCATTTAATAACTAATATTTATTCAATAAAAAACTAGCAGAACTAGCTATTTTAAATGCTCAGATAGTAATGAAGACAAGTACAACTAAAAAACGAACCAAGAGATCCAAACAAAGACAAAAAAACAAGCTATAGATAATTTAGTAGTTACACACACACGCAAATTAATAAAACATGAAAAAGAAAAACCACAAAATGTCATAGAGTAGAGATCTAAGCTTTACAAAATTTTAAATCTTCAAGAAAAACAATATTTTAAAAATGTGGTATAAAGAAAATTTAAAAATTACAGCAGATCCCCATGGTGGACATGAAGTCTCCAAAATTTAATTAAAACATATAGCTTATCGGGTCCGCAACAGATTTAAAAACCCACAATGAAAAATAATGAATAATGTACTAGTAAAAAGAAGAAACACGTGGCCAAAACATGAGGCAACACATGGAGCTAATTAAAAACTAGGGGCATGTGTCACCTTTCCAGCAATTTTCCACACAAATGATCCCAGCGGACGTGAATTCCACAGAATTAACCAAAACAGATTGCCTTCCAGGTCTGAGTAATAATGCGAAAGAAAAGATAACGACATAAAAACTAATCAAACGACACCACTTCGTAAAAATATAATGACTAAAAGAAGACACATGGAAAATTTCTGAGAAATTCTTAAGAGATAGATTTGGGCGGACTTGAAGTCCCCAAAAAGAGCCAAAATTATAATATATTTCAGGTCTGAATAACCAACGAAATCAAAAACCAGGTGTCATAATCTTATTGGCTAAACACAAACATAGACTGAAACTGTGAAGGCTATGTAGATTCTAACACTGGTAAAAAACAAATGTACATAGATTTTTACTATTGGTTTGTACTTTGTAGTGCAACCTAAATGATCAAAGCAAAAAACAAACACACGTGGAGCCTTCTCAATGGCTCAATTTTCACAATTCTGAAAAGGACTGACAAATGCAAAAAATGTGGCTTATTCCTATTGGATAATCACTGCCAAAATTAGAAAATTCTGACAATTACAAAATTCAAAGAGACCTGGAGCAATTCTATTGGCTCAAACTAGGGTTCATTTTAAGACCACCCAAAAAATTTTATAAAAGGGGTGGCGAATCTGACCAAATAGCCATTCACACTGTAGGCGAATGTACGAAAATGAGTTTTGTGATGGTGGCAAAAGGAAGTCATTTTTTAAAAAATGGTGTAGGAACCAAGAGTTGTGGTTATTACCGGATGGTAAGCACAAATAAAAAATATGTTACTGATCGACATGTATGGTATGCTATCGAATGACACTAAAATATCAATGTTATCAGTTGATAACATGGTGTTACCATCTGATATCACATGTTTACCAATTGGAGCGGTGTTGTTACCGGTTGGTAACATAGGATTATCGGTTGGCAATGTTACGCTGAGTTTTCATGGTGTTGTTGGCTGGTAACATATTGTTACCAGTCGTTAACGTGTGTTACCAGCTGGTAACAGAGCTGTCGATGCAGACATTGTTACCAGACAATAACATGTGTATGTTGTTCTCGGTTGGTAACATATATATGTTGCTCCCAGATGATAACATATATGGTATTCCAAAATTTAATATGCCACATGTCTTCCGCTCCCTGCATTTAATACACTTTCCTTTCCTATATATATACACCATTCCCCTTCATTTTGTCCCATTTTCACATGCATGTTTATTAGAGATAGACTTTTTCAGAGAGTTCCATCCTTTTTGTCCACTTCCAGTCTCGCAGTATTAGATAGTAATCAGTACCACTTGCCACACAATTTGTTCTACGACCCTCAAGGCTCATATACAAGTATCTTTTTCTGCCAATTGCTAACCTCTTCTTTTTTCAAGCAATCCACATTCAGGAATAATGTCCCTAAGAAAAATACCATTAAACAAAATTCTTATGTTTACCAAAAACATTTTATACGCCCAGTTGATACAACTGCTCAAAAACCCTCAAATAATCAACCAGTCCGATTGGATTCATATGTCTAGCTTCTATGGAATTATTTACATGCCCCAATATCAGACATGCCACAAATTATTGAATAATTTAATGCAAGTGTATAATACTTCGGATGGCACTTTCACAGTTCAATTACCATCCCACAAATTTCACATCAAAATAACACCTAAATATATTAAACGTCTAATAGGCCTGCCCCATGAAAATGCAATGCCTGTAAGTACCAAATATGTTCTTTTTGATAAGCAAAATAAATTTTTAGAGTCTTATTATAATCTCTCTGTTGAGGCTGAGGTTAATAATCTAGGCCAAAGAGGCATTAACCATCAATCTATCAAAGACCCCTTTCTCTTGGCCATGGTGGAATTTTTCCAGTCCTGTATCGTTCTACAGGGAAGATACACTGACATTCCTCAGTGGGCAATATACTACCTTCTTCAAACCCTTTCCAGAGTTAGATTCTATTCGTGCTCATATCTTGCATCAAAAATTTGTTTTGAACTTGACAAAGCCAAATTGAATCCTTCTGTAGTTATAAATTCTTCTTGTTATGCTCTTGCTTTCTATTATGAGGGTTTTTATGGACTCAAATCCATAGCTATTCCAACTGCTCTTTACGAGAAGATGGATAAACATGGAATTCCACTGGATGAACAGTTAGTGAGAATTTAAAAAAAATAAATTTAATCTTGATTCCTTAAAAAAAAATTGTTAAATTAATTCTTATAAATATGTAATCTATAATTCTGTTATGAACAGGTAAAAGCAAGTGAAACACTGGAACATTGTCATGCAACAATTTTCTTGCATAACCCTGTTGGGTATGAGGGGTTTGAATACAATGATGCCACCATTTCCAATGACTCTTTGGCAGAGTTAAGACCAAAAAAATGGATGTGTGGTTCCTTGGATTCCTCCCACTCGTCCCGGTCCCGGAGCAAGGAGAGAACGCACTATGCTTCTTATCATGATGCAGAGGAAAATCCATGTTTTATGTTTTACATACTACAAAATAGTTTCAATTTTATGATATTATTTTATAGATTAATGATAATCTAAATCTTTGATTCTTGAAAATTATATATTTCTAATTTCACTATCCTAATGTGTAGCCTTTTCTAGTATATCTGCATCAAGGACTCCGAGAGTGTTTACTCACACTGGTGGCGGTGAACACACAACACACATACCTAAGCAAGAACAAGAAGAGTATCAATCTTCACCACCACCATATAATCGCCCAGGACCTTCAAGTTCTAGTACAAAGCAACCAATAAACAGTGACTTAAATTTTATTTATAATAGTCTTTTGAATTATTTTTACGAATTTATTATTCTTTTTAATTGGTTTTTGTTAAATTTAGGATTTTTCGTGCCACTGCCACCACCACCCTTCCACCTAGTGCCACAATGTATTGATTATAGAAAAATTTCTTAATGTAAGAAATCTCTATTGGTGTCAATATTACTAATTTGAATTTCTTACTGTTTGCTTGTTTTTCATCTTAATTTTAAATTTTCAACATACTAATTACTGAATCTAATATTGTTAAAGTATTTATGCTCACAGATCTTTTGAAATCTTAAATTGATCCATCGGCCACACCGAAATCCACCTTCTCTGCTCTGACTCCATCTCAGCGCACACATAGTACATCAATATGAACTCCCCTTTCGCCTCCTTCACCTGCTTATGGTAGGGGAAAAAGGCTTATGCTTCCTAACCCTAGAACAACTACAAGCAGGGAAAATTAGAATTTCACAACATCTAATTTCCCCAATTTTTTAGTTGGTGGTTTACAGAGTGCCAGAGGCACTTCTTGTTTAAATAACATAGAAATGGATGAGGATTATCTCAATTTTGACAACTATTTTGACATGACAGTGTTAGGGAGGCATTCCGAGGATATGACACTATCTGTTTGTAAGAAAGTGCTAGAGCGGGTAGGCTCTTAAAATCCTCCTTCCCCAACTGGCCAGGAAAAAATGGATGATGATGCAAAGACCAAGTTTTCACTTGACATCCTTGTGTCAGATAATACTAGAACCCATATTACGTAGAGTTTTATTTCTGATCTTAAGGTGCTAAAAATGTGAGAGCCAAAGTGATAACTATGATGAAAGAAATCAATGATAGATATCATAATTCTAAAAATAGAGAACAAATTTATTCATTGGTTGAAAATCAACCAATGGAGATTGACACTATACTTGCTCAACATAACAAGGAATTGTAGTCACCGATAATGTTACAGCAGGGATGAAGTTTTGAAAATAATTTCGAACAGATTGACTAATCTTAATGCTGAGGCACAATCTTACTATAACAAGTGGATTCGTGACAAGAACCTTGTCACTATTGTTAATGCAGAGAAAGACTTGGCCATGGTAAGTTCTATTTTTTTAGATAGTTAGATAAATATATAGTTATAATTTATCTTATTCTAATTACTAATTATGGGATTTTTGAATTACATTCAAAATACCAGACTTTGAAGATAGAGGTGCAGGTGTTTGATGAGCACCTAAAAAAAGTGAGAGAGAGTGTCTACGGGGCTACTGTTTTTAAAGAAAAATGGTTGTGTTAAACAAGCAAGACAATACATTGCAGAGGATTAACAAGGAGCATAAAAATGGATCCAAAAATTCTTCTGAAGAAAAAACTGATGAGGAACCTTCTATCCTTTTGGCAGGGGATGCACCTTGTGAAAATAGAGAACTGCAAAAGAATTAGTAGATTTTGGTGTAATCCAAGATAGTTCAAATGTTGTAGGCTTGTAGTTGTTGAATCTGTTCAAGGAAAAGGGTCCAATTAAATTCTATTAAAACTTTAAACCATGTTACTATTTATGTATTCAATGTATGAAAATTGGAATTTGAAAACATTATCTTTATGTGAAATTGTTGATCTTTTTATTTCTCTCAGAGTCTCATGTGAAATGGTTTATTATATTTATGTGAAACAATTGATGAATAGTACACATGGATTTTGGAATATAGATTTACATTTTTCAATTTAGTTTCAAATATGTATGAGATAAAAAATTTAAACTTGTGTCTTGAATGTGCATGTTGTTGTCGATCTTGATAGTTGAATCTTGATTCGTCATGTGAATATTATCTCCAATATTCATGATGGGATGTAGTCGTATACTGCTATGTTTTTTATTAATCTTAATAATAATGATTTTATATATCATATATGGATTAGAATATTTTTACGAATAATTATTCTTGTGGAATTGTGATAGTGATAAATCAAATAGTAAACATGTTTTATTAATAACAAACTTTAATTTTATTACATCATCCAGTTTGCATTTTTGATATTACAAAAATATGAACTATCTACCATATGTTATTTGCAAATATTATTAAAAATATAGAAGGGATTGAAAAAAATTCTAAACATTATATGCACAATATATGTAAATGAAAAATATATCGAGTAACAAGATATTAATATATTTCAGAAAATGAATACAATCAACTGTCTGGTAGCTGAAACAACCCTATCCTGGATGGTCCTTCATCACTTCTTATATCTATTGCAGTATCTTGTCTAGCAGAGTCCAAGTCAATTTCACCATTATTAGGGACTTCATTGTTCTTTATCTGAATAACAGCTCTGCACTCTGCAAGAGATGTCCATGTAGCTAGTGCTCTTTCAAATGGAAATGTGTCCACCATATATCTTGAAACATAGATTCTCAAAAGACTTTCCAAATTCTTGTCCAATCTATTGCAAAGTTTTGATTTTAAAAATATAAGTGCACTAATTTGAAGTATTCATTTATATTCTCTCTCAGAATGCTACTCTGATACATCTTTCTCCACAATAGAGTGAAAGCTCCCATTTATGTTGGGTCAACAATAGACTTATATTGACCAGACATTGTAAATGTAAAATATTGTGACTCGTATATGAGTAATTTTCTGTCCAATATACCATTTAGATCCCCTCCAGTAACATGTGAAGATTTGCAAAACTACTCCATAAGTGCAATCATGGATTTCTCAAAGTTTGTAGCTATTTGTTTTTCATCAATCATCGGGTTCCAAAAAATGGGATTTATAACTCCCATGGTCTCCAGAAGATCATTGTTTTTAAAACACTCTTTGATCTCAGAAGATAATGTTTCATATATTTTCATCAAATTTTTACGCACATCAGAAACTGCAACATCAAAAAGACAGCTCGTGACAAGTATTTCCTCAGGTGCAGAACTTATTACATAAGGATCATTGTATAAAGTGTGCATTTTAATATTTTTCCCATCAACAGAAATACAAGATGACCACCGATATCGAACTTTAAATAGCAGTTCCAATCTTTGGTGTCTGTCAAAACCTTGAAGCTGCTAAAAATTGGCTTTTGAATTCATCCTTGAGTGATATACAAGGTATCTAAAATCACACATACTTGTATCTTTAATTTTAGAAAATCAACAATGTATATGGATCTTAACTAAGAATGTTTCACCAAGCTCTTTATTTCCTTCAGCATTGGCAAAATGCCACATAAAGTTAATAATATCTCTAAATCTATCAAGTGATACAAAAGATCTTTAGCCTTGTCCATTTTTCTTCGTGCTTGAACATATACCCTGCTAAGGACTTGTATTCCTCAAAAATCCTGCAAGTTGGTTCATACAATGATATCCATCTTGTGTCAAAATCTTTTAGAAAATTTTTACCATTTTTTATTCCAACAGAAAATATTTGAAACTCTAGAAATATTTTAGAATTGCTTGACATATATGAGTGTAAGTATCGTATCAACTCCTCCACCTTAGCAACATTTTCAAAATTACTTACAATCTTATAATCCAAATTCATTCGGTGAGCCATATAATGAATAGGTATCATGTAAGGGGATATGTTTGTTTGCAAAAAAATACAAAGTCCAATTTTGTGCCCTTGTTTGACAAATGTGCCATCAGCTCCTACACAAATCAACTTTGCAGATATTGAATGATCATCCATATCGGATATTTCCTTAAAAATTTTAATAACAAGTTTGTAGATGTTCTTAGCATTGCAGTTCTCCATCATTTTGTGCATATTTAGTAGATGATTTTCCCTGATATGGTTAGTAAAATAGAAATTGTAGACATGCATACACACTCAAGATATATTATCTACTGATGTGACCTCATCAATCGAAAAAGCGATAAAATTTGCATTTTTTACCTTCTCTCTCAAATCAGTGGTTTCAATTTCTCCCATACACTTTGTCATCTCCCATGTACTGGTATCTGACCAATGTTTTGTTGGAATATTTAGAAATCCATTAGATTGAAACAATGTCTTATAATCAATGAGATCTAAAATTGGCTTGCCTGTTTTTAAAATGTGAAATATTATTTTGAATTGAATGAGTTTTTCCTGGAGACTTACGCCAGTAGATTTTTCTAATCTAGCCTTTATTGTTCCACCTTTCTCAGCTAGGTCTTGAAGATGTTTATGATGATTATCATGATTTGCAACATATCTCATATGCGAACAATATTCCTCATTTTTCCATCTAGTAGTTTTTATAATTGTTCCATTATCTTGCTTTGTAGACTCGTATACCTTCCCACAATGCGTCTCTATTGTGTCCAAATCTAATTGCATTTTTTGGTCTCTGCCTAGTTTCCAACTACAGATAGTACATCTACATTCTGTATAAGTATCAATATTATTTTCAGGTTCAATAGGTTCAATGAATGGATATTTGGTTGACCATTCAAATTTATAAGTCCTTCCTATAGTCCACTTCCCACTCTTACGTTTCTGATGTGATTTTTTGGAATGTTTATCAGAAGTTTGTTTTGGATGGGAAATGGGATTATTAGTACTGTCAATTTCAATTGTATTACTCTGGTGATTGGAAATTTCATCTGGAGTAAGGTCACTACTAGGGTTTTCTGCATTTGAGAGAAATAGGTTTGCTTACAGCTTCCCTAAGTAAATAAAAAAATAAATTAACATTATCATAGTAGAAATTGGTTTGTTTACCTCTTGCCACTGGAGTTATTGTTGGCTAATTGAAATATTTTGAAATGTCCATATTGCGTTTTATTTTTCCTTGAGTTCTTTTCTCATTTGTAACAGGGGTCATCGAATGGATAATTTTGAATTCTGCACATGTGACAAAAACATAGAACTTTCAAATACTGACGAAGAACACAAATTTATCCAAATGTAAGGAAACACAACTTAATAATGACAGACGATAACACAAATGAGTACTTGAACAAAAAAGTAATATGCAAGAAGGCTGTAGAAAATAGTGCTACCGGTTGGTAACACATATATCTGGTACTGGTCGGTAACACATATATTTGTTACCATCCGGTAACAGATATATCTATTACCGGTTGGTAAGACATATATCTGTTACCATTTGGTAACACATATATCTGTTACCAGCCTGTAACACTTATACATGTTATCGACCGGTAACACTTGCACATTTTCCTTGTCATCCGTCATGACTCATTGCAAAATTTATTGTGGAGCGGTAACAAAAATAACTATTACCATCCATCAACACAAAATAAACTTTCTAGTATACAGACAAAGTTCTCTTTTTTGCTTACCTCTTGATTATTTCACTTTTTCCTGAATCCTTCGGCTTGTGGTCTTATGCTTTCATATTATTCACACACTTATAATGTAAATAATAGGAATATACTATGATGAATTAATCCTAATATATATATACAGACAAAGTTCTCTTTTTTGATTACCTCTTGATTATTTCACTTTTTCCTGAATCCTTCGGCTTGTTGTCTTATACTTTCATATTATTCAAACACTTATAATGTAAATAATAGGAATATACTATGATGAATTAATCCTCTCTATATATATTAGAATGTTATAACATGAAGGTGAATACACTAACATCAGTCGGCCCTTGGCAAAAACATGAAGGAGAAATTATATTCAAAAAAATTTAGGCCCCGTAAAATTTTGGCGAACGCACTACCGTACGGTAGTAAAAAATTCACCAAATTCAAAATTCAAAATTCCTTATTTTCACTTTTTCACAAATATTCACCCTTAAAATTTACCCTGGCTCAAACTTTACAAAGATAGACACAAGCAAACACAAGACTGAGTGTGAAATATGAAGCAACTTGGAGCAACTTTATTGGATCAAATTTTGCAAGTGACATAAGCAAGCTTAACACGAGACTAACAATGTGAAATACTTGGAGAAATTCTATTGGCTCAAATTTTACATGAGATAAAAATATCTAATAAAAATACTAACACAACGAAGCTAGATAGAGCTTAATGATTGGCTCGGGCTTCGCAAAAAGGAAAAGATCTAATAAAAGACTGACATAACAAAGCCACATGGACTTATCTAATTGGTAGAATCTTCAAAACAATAGATCTTATAAAAATAAATAAATTTATTGTTGGAACAGACTTAGAAGCTCCGAACTAACCAGATCTAATGAAAAACTTTTGGATCCATAGCCAAAACAACTATAACGGCTATAAAAAGTGCAAAAAACTTAAAATAAACTTGTAGATGATGAATTTAAACTACAAATACCAAGAATAGGTAATAAACCACATATCTATGTACGTAAATGTATAAGTAAGATCTAGAAATTCAATTAACCAATAATTCAAAAATATTTGGGTGGGAATTGGAATTATTTCACTTGATTATCTTGAAATTGTTGGCAGCACAACTACAGTTTTGCAGATTTAAAAAAATTCAAGCTTGTTCACTCCTGAAAGTGAAAAGCATCCATATTGATCCTACACACGCATAATCACCAACTATGATACCATGTTAGGAAATTTATGGGAAGATATAATTAACAAATTATAGATCCACAGAATAAATTTCCGAAGATTATAAATTATGATGTGCAGTGATTAAGATGTTTTTATATTTGCATATTACAAAATGTAAATTACATGAACAAAAAGTAAATGAACACATTGACACAAGATATAAGTGATAAAACCATGGAAGGTAAAAAAACCCACTGAAAATCACTTATCTTTATTGAGAATATACTTTTACCCAACACTCCCACTATTTCACATACAATTACACCTTCACTAAGGATTTACAAACTTCCTCATACATTTTCTCATGAGACTTACAAATATGCTAGCACATATAGCTCAGATACAATGTTACAACCATGTGTAACCAATCCCTAAAGGATCACCTTGTTATATACAAGGTGAGTCGTCACGATCCAATCTTAAATGCCAACTTGGTTCATTTTACGGTTTTATAATAAGCACTTTCCCTCTTAATATTATAAAACCCAACAAACACTCTGATATTGCTCTTGTAACTCCCCTGATTTGACAATTAAATTTTCACAGTATATCTATTTTCTTTGATCTAGCTTCATAAATTTTTATCAATAAAATGTCTTATGTTTATAGACCAAAATGTGCATAGCTGAAAAGTATTGTCCCCAATAATGGAATTCTATTGCAAACAATCTTGACAGATGATAAGGAAATTCACAAAAATACTTCATATGAAGGGAGATTTCCAAGAATACTCAGTAAGAAGCATCCCAACCTTTCCCAAAATTATTGTCAGAAGAAAGAAAAGGACAACCTCCGTAAACTCAATAAAGCATGGTGATCCTAAACAAAACGTTGTATTCATATTCTCATATACTACATATAAAAGATGAATAAAAGTGAAATATTACACAAAACAGAAACAAAAAAGTTCAAATAAGCTCATTATATGGGTATGTAGCGATTTTATATGCTTAAAATTGTTGTTTTTTATCATATTTACTTGCAAGGATGCTAACACATGTTTTTGAGTTCGGCTTCACATCTATCAATTGCATTTTCTTAAAAACCTCTAGAATTTTTCAACAGACATAAAATAATTACATTCCATGACATCACACTTCCTTCAAAATCAAATTTCAAACAATTCATGTGCCTTATGTATCTTTCAACATTTTGCAATTCTATATATAAAAGCAACCACAACTACATCTGAGAAGAGATCACATTCTATTATTCCATGATGTATCTTCACACCATGCTCCCAAGCTCCAATTTTGGAACAAGATGGAATTATGCCGGAAAATTTTGATGAGTCCAACTTACATAGTCATGACATGTTTCAGAGTGACCAAAAAAAATACATCACCAATGTCGACTAGACTTATTGGAAATGCCAAGTAGCCCCTCGTACCAAGCCTAATATGTATCTGATACGAGTACAGGTATATGTACGGTTCAGGTACACTACGAATACATATCTGTATGCCCGAGTATGTCCCAAGTACTTAAATCCATGCCTAGGATGTACCCACAACATAGCCACACTTTTTATAAGTGAAAACAAAAACTTGAGGGCTTTAACCGGAATTGAACCTTGGAAAGTTTGTGTGAGATTCAATATTGCCAATAGGCTCCAAAGGGTCAAGAGAGATGAAAAGGACTTCATTTGGTTTACTTATTATTTGGAGGATTTTTTTTGCTCCTCATGGGATTTCTTCAGTCAATGTGGAAGGCATGGGAACAAGTAAAGAACTTTATGGTTAGGAAACCTATCTTCTCTTCCTTTGCCACTAGGTGCCAAACCTACAAATCGATTTTGTTGAATATGAAATATAATGACAACATCCTTACCTTGATAAGATTATTATCTTCCCTCCTTTTATTTGAGAAAGGAATAAAAATATTTCATGACTTTTACAGATTTGGGAAGTGGATGGAATAGACATTGTTGACAATTTTCACACTTGTGCAAAAATGGGCAACTCGAAACTTCGTTACGATTGATAGCATTAGTGAATTATACCTAAGATAGAGGAGAATTTTTTAGATTATGTCATTACTACTGATTTAGTTAAATGATTACATGAAATCTGTAGCTATGTGTGTTGTTGCAAAACGTAACAAATCACATAGTCTGCAATTTCATGATTATCTTCAGCAAAATAACACAACACCCCGAAGGACAGCTGTGTTGTCTTGATGAAGACATTCAATTACAGAATAAGTTAAATGCTAAGTTATGGAACAACAAACATAAGTGCAGATTGCAAAAATCAGAGTTCATCATTGGATGTTATAGGTTTTCTTAATGTTTCTTCCTTCATGATTAATACATTCAATTATATTACTGAGTTGTTTAGTTTATCATACAATCCATACAGAAAGATGAAATGCAAAAAGAAATATACAACTCATTTATAGAATTCAATGTTTTATTCATAAGGAATTTTCAAATGTTTCCCACACAAGTCGTGGGATGTAACTGAAAAGTAAAGTACAACTACCGAAATAAGAGGTACACATGCATGAAAGAGAAAGTGAAGGATTATGAGTGAACCCATCACTGCCTTGGGGTTTTCTTTCTTTGGTTGAAGCATCTCCATTTCCATCTTTTGTTCCTTCTTCATCTCCGTTGTAGAAGCCACTGTACCTAAAAAGAAGAAAAATGATAACTATCAGCTACGAGCTTAGGGATAAATTCATATTCCTATACTGTCATAATTCATGCATATGAATCTCTTAATAACAGGAGATATAGTCTACTTGAAGATCAAATTGCATATATGTTTTATTCACCTAGAAAGAAGAAAGAGAAGAACGAAGAGAAACATGGACATAAGAGAGGCCAAAAAGCCTAAGTATTTTTCTAACTGTCTTCTTAAGTGTGCAGGTACAGGTTGCAGTCAAGAAGAAATAGACAAATTTTAAGTACATGCTGGAAAGAAGGAATAAGGTGACTCAAATTCAGGATTTTCAGCAAATGGAAGAGGTTATAGTACAGAAAAGAGACTAGCAAATAGAAGTAAACTTTTCATTTTTCAACTAAGGGAGAAAATCAGATTTCAAGAAGCTAAAGTTAACTAGAAAAGAAGGGTTACAATTGAACAGAATGAAGAGAAGATTCAGGGAAAATTTTGACAGGGCTTCGCCATGTAAAATGGACATTTACAACTTTTCATCATGTTGTTTTCAACTATTACATGCTTTAAAAGGATTATGTAAACCAAGTAAGTGATACAGAAAAGCAGAAAAGCATTCCATTATCAAGATAAATAGTTATGATATTTCAGTGTTCAATTACCAAATCAACTTCAATAGAAAATGTTACATTTTGTTTTCTAAAATATGAAAAATACAACTACTATAGCTGGAAACGGAAGAGGGAAATAATTCTGGAAAAAAAAAATTTCCAGGGATTCGCCATGAAAAATTGACATTTTAAATTTTCCAGCATGTCAGAAATATTACTATCAAGGCAATAAAGCATCAAAGTAAAAGAAACAAGTTACAAATTTTCAAAAAAGCATCTGAATCAAGGCTTATGCCTGAAAATAGTATAAAAAATAGATGAAGAACTGATTGTAATTTCCAGAAAGCCACTTGCAAGGTAAAAAGGCATCTTAAGCACAAAATAGCAGAAATACATTTCTATTGCAGTTGATAGTTTCAGTTCAATATTCAATTACAGAATCTACTTCAGAGTCCAAGAATACAAATGCAGCTATAGGTTACAAGAAGGTCTTCCAAACAAAATCCATTTTGACAAAGTAAGAATCAAAGTATGGCTGTATCATTTGAAACCCTCAAGAAAATAAACATGATACAACATCACCAATTACTTCAGGTTTGAATATTCAAAACAGAAGGGAGTTTTTCAATTTTCAGAAAGCACAAATGCTTTATGGCCTACAAAGTTGATCACCCAGTTTACAATTATGCACAAAACTGATATATTTTCAGAGCTTACAGAGTTCAAAATGCAACAAGTATTTTAAAAGGAACTATCAAGAAATCCATCAATATAAACAAGAAGGTACAAATCCAGTTCAACAGAAGCTTTTTCTTCATTTTTTACAAATACCCAGAAGAAGATTCATTCAGACCACAACCAAGCTATAGAAAAGGACAACATGTTTACAATATAATAGTTGTTCAACTATATAACTCAAGATATCAGAAAAAAAATTATTCACAGGTTAAACCAAGTGGCTGTAAGAAGAAGAATGAAATTTATAGAATGAGAATCAAAATGCATATTGAAACCATTATCCATAACTTTTACAGAGGTTATCTACTCTAAGAGTTGAAGAGTTTCTCGAAAACTCGAATCTACAAATACCCATGTTTTGAAAAGCATAGATTCTTGCTTTAATTGAAAACTCATAATTGGGTATCAAGTTCATAAGTAATAAGAAAGTACTTACTGGTATTTAAGCTAAATAAATGTGAAGTCATCAAGTTCAGAGAAGATCATCAAGTTCAGGACGAGTTTTTCAACTCGAAGACAACCAAGGTTGAGCCACAAAAATCGAGAAAATGCAAGCAAAGGACCAAGTATCAGTGTCACAGCAATAGATAAGAACGAAATAATTTTTATGTTCAAGAGAAAAGGGCTTACCAAAAGAGTTGTAGAGAGTTTGAAGGGCTTCAAACATTGCAGGCCCAAAACAATGCAAAATGAACTCGAATCCCATATGAAAAGAGTTACAGGAAGCTCAAAATAAAACAAACAGTCCAAAAAATCTCCAAAAAAACAAGCTCAAACTCATAGAGTGGTAACCATTAAAAGGAATACACAAGGGTCACAGAAAACTCATACTCAGAAAAGAGCAGGAACAATGCAAGTATGCAAACCTTCATACTTTTAGAGCTTCAGAGAAAGGATTTCGAAGCACAAAATTGAGAGCTCGAACTCAAAATTGGAGGCCATCAAAAGAAATCCCACAGAAGCTAAAGAATAATACAAAAACCGAGCTCCAAGATCTCACAACAGTGGTAGCCGTGCTAAAGAAACCAAATGGAACTCATGATCATGACAATAGAGCCATAACCCACAACTCATTGAGTTTCAGAAACCCAAAAAGTGGTGGCCAATCCAATACCGAACTCAAATCTTGCTCAAAAAGGAAAAAACGAACTTGAATGCAAACAATGGTGACCGCAGAGAATAGAAAAAAAAATTATAGGTGTAAAATCCGAGCTCGAAATCATCAAAATGGCGGTCTACAAAAAATTTTGCCAGGGCTTCGCTGCTCTCTGTGAGTAAGCCAATAAATGATCAAAATGAACAAGCTCGAGAATTTTAAACTCACTCAGCTTAGCCAGTTAACCTAACCCTAACCAAGGATCAATAATCAATGGCTCAAGATCAGAAAGACAAAGATCAAAGGCCAGGGATCGAGCTCCATATCCAAAGCAAATAACCACAGTCATTCCCACTGACCAAATTAATTACAGGGTAAAACCCTAACCCGCAGTCAAAGATCAATGATCACAAATGTAAGAGGATAGAGATCGACGGTTCTTTATCAAAAAACCTAACTCAACCAGAGTCCATGATGCATATACGTGGCGAGAAGACAAGAAAACATAGTTAGGGTTAAGTTTAAAATATCACCTCTAAATGCCAAGGGTCGACTCATCGTGTAGAAGGGGCCAGCCCACGTGTCATCAAATTATTATTGCATATTTTGACTTTCAAAAGTTTGAACCATAGTGTATGCTCTAAATAATACAAAGGGCCGACCAAATCCTGCCTTCAATGATCACCGAAAAGGTGTAATTTTAAACTATACACTATCTAATATGCAAAGGTCAAAATTTATACTTGCATATATTTATCAAAGGTGGTGGAGACTATAGTGGCATGTGCAATGTAAAAATGGTCGACCCTTTTATATTTGCTAAGTCCACAAAGGTGACCAAACCATGGTGAAGTGCAAAGGTGGTCCCCACTGTTGGAGGGGATAGAGATGATTTTCATAATGTCACTCTTGTGACCATTAGAAGCCAAAGAGATGTCAATATTAGAGCATGTGCACATGGGCAAGTGGTCCCTACAGTGGATGTTTATTTTTGCAAATATTGCAAGTATTGCAATTATTTTACTCACAAACAGGGAATTGATTTTTGCATGCTTCACAAGAGGACAGAAAAGAGAAGGAGACAAAGTTGCATGTTTAAAGAAGGAGACTTGCCTAGCAAGCAAGCTTATTATTAGCAAATTATTCACCTTATTTTTCTTAAAAATAGAACAATCAACTTCAGTTTGACTGTATTGTAATCAATGATATTAATGCCTATTTGTAATTGCATGTCCTATTTTTATTCCTTTATCTATTAATAAATAAAGGAGAAAAATAGAATGCATGGGTGAGTACAAGCCTTAGGCTATTTTTAGGAAGAGGGTGAAAAATTATTTTGCTATATATTGTGTGCCTTTGCAAAGCACGAAGAGGGACTTTTTGGATATAGGAGTACTAAAGCAATTTTTCCAGTTTTTTGGCTTCTAAGTGTGAAGTGTTTTCTACCTTTCCAATTATTTGCAGTTTTGTGTATGTTTCTATTAGCCTTGTGAATGAAAATTCTAAAAGAAGGTTTAAAACCCGCAAGCGAGGATCACAAGGGATGACGTGCACATCAACGGACGTGCGAACAATAGCGTGAAGAGATATGAGGAGGAGCGAGCATCAACCAAATGTGCATGCAAAGATTTGAAACACGAGCAGAACCTGGTTAAGCCATAAAACTCTCCTCTATCTCATAGATCAAATGGGGTGTACATATAGGAGGTGTTGAGTAACCCCCGGTGTTGCAATCATGACAACTCGAGTAGAGAGGGGGAGTTACAATCCTAGAATAGAAGTGTAACTCCCAATGATGCAAATGACGCACTGACGTGCTGACGCACTGATGTGTAAGAGAATCTCATAATGATCCTTAAATGACACATGGACCTACGATCTCACCTAAGTGAGATGACTCACCTAATGATGTGGAAAATAACACACACCAACACCCCCCCTTCATCGTAACTTAGGATGAGGTGGCAAGTCAGAAACGAGAAATGGGTCCCAATACAAAGCCTAATGAGGTACCCATGTACAAGAAAAAGATCCCAAGCAGTGAAGGAAAACCCAGTGGGAAAAACATCCACCACAAGAGAAAAATACACTCTCTAATCTAAGGATGCCAAAAATGGGTCCCAGCCATAGACGAGCCTGAAAAGGTACCCATGTACAAAGAGGCAATCTCTCAGAAAGAAGAAGAAGAGAGAAGAAGAGGGAGATGAGAGGAATGCAGAAGATGCCATGGACGGATTTGAACTCTGTAGCTTTAGGAAGTCTCCCAGAAGAATGTCGATGACGAGATCCTCTACCTCTGGACTAAAGAAGAGCCACCTGCACCGAAATGTGTGCATGCCCTTAGGAAGTACAAAAATGATGTTCTGGAAGTCTGCCCACTCCACAAAGGAAATTGAAGGTAGCAACACAAAGAACTTTGAGTCTGGTGCATGGAAGTGTGACATAGGTCTAGCAAGTGAGTGCCAAGGAACCAAAGGTAATGCCAGGTGCGTAGAACTGTCAGAGTGAAAAAGAGGAACACCCACAGAAAGGATTTCCAAGTGATGTGAAGGGAATAGAACATCCTCCACAATAGAAAAGGGATCCACAGCTGAGGGTGGATCAATGAAGGTCTCTAGAAATGTGGAAGTGACATGATTCTTGGAAGGGGCACTCCCAACAACAGAGATGATGAACTCCTCTAAAACACCTGTAGATGGATGATGAACCTGTAGTGCATCACAAGTGGACTCTACAAAAAGACAACTAAGGTCAGGCAGATACTCATCCCAATGAGGGGGCTCAACAAACAGAAGAGCGATGTTAGATAGGTATGAGTAATCCAATGAAGGTAGAGGAGTGGAAGGGTCCTCGCACACTGGAAGTTGAAGGGAGGCTAGTGTAATGATTGTATGAGGCTGAGTAGGAAACTGCTCGATATCTGATGAGATGTGGGATGTGTCAACACTCTCTGGAATAGTGAGAGAAAGAGGAGAAGAGTCCTCTATAGTACTCTCAACATCAGAATTGGGTGCACAATCCTCGTCATCAGAAGTAGAACCAAACGATTCTATGTCAGTGGAACTGCCATCACACAAAGAAGAGGAGACAACTGAATCAACAACATCAACAATGACTGTAGTATGTGAAGGGTCTCCATAGAGGGACTAAAGAATGCTCCAGACACGGTGAGGTGGATCTGAGTCTACCACGTGAAACCAGAGAGAAAGAGAGACATGCATCATCATGTGACCAAATATGTGGTCGCAAGTGTCGAGGAAATCCTCTAGATGACGATGATCAGAGGGTGTAGGAACTGGCCCAAGCAAGAAGGGTAAAAGACCCATGTGGGCAAAGTAACGTCCATGGAAGCACGCCAAGCTAAATAGTCCCCTCTCCTGGTGAGAAGTGGTGGAGGCTGTAAAGTGACTCTATGACACTCACATCTGGAAGGAGCACTCTCCATGATGAAAAATGCAAGATGCACAAAAGTAAGACGTCGGACTTGACCGATAATGCGTCTGCGTGTGAAAGCCCAAGAGTACAATCAACCCCCCAGAATGTGGCACTTTATAAAATTAGTGCATTTACAAAACTGACAATTCCATCACATAATGTATGAAAAATCATACAACTTTGACTAAATAAGTCCTCAAAACCGAGCAGCGAGTCAAAAGTTATAGCATTAAAACGATTCCCACAACTGATGAGAAAATGCAATAAATGTTGCAAATGCATTAAAAAAGTGTCTGAAATGGGTGCAAGGGGTATCGTGTCGGTACCCATTGGAAACAACATGGAATTTTAGTAGGGGTTTTTTTTACTATAAGGGGGGATTAGCCTCCTGCCAACCCCGGACCTCGCCCTCCGTCTTTGACACTCGAAGGAAGGTTTAATTAAACAAGCAAAAAGAACAGCCCAATGTTATTACATGCCATGAAAATGTTTTTATGACCTCAAAACATTAAAAAGAGGTGGAGGGGGCCCATGTTGGAAGAGCTGGCTGTTGACTGAGCTGTGGAAGCCCACGTGGAGAGAGAAACCACGGGTGGAGGGAACAGACCATGAGCAGTGAGTTGGTAGTAACCATCGTTGGGTTGATGCGTTACAGGTCTACAGGTGAAACATGCCAGAGGTTGGGAAAAATGTGCCAAGGTAGAGTGGGTTGTAAAGGAACCGTCGACACCAGAAGAAATGACTGGCGCACAGGCTAGACCAGGGCTACAAAAAAGAACTAGGGGCAGGTACCAAAACAGCTCTTAGAGCTTCAACCATGAAAACGGACCATTACCCTAAGCACGTACAAGGTGAGTTGAAAATTTACTCATGACCGAGGTGCAACAAAGGGTAGACGTGAGTCGCAGGTGAGCTGGTGAGAGTTGAGCAAACCAAGAACGAGCATCCAAGCCAATGCACCAATCACCTTGGCAGGTTAAAAACCAAACTGGCGAGTGGACAGAGTAGCGGAGCCCAATACCAGTGCAAGCACGTAAAAAGGCGAGTGGTAGGGTACCAAATCCAATGCACAACAAAAAATGAACTAATGCCACAGATCGGTGTACATTTCTGAGCATAAGTAAATGAATGTAAACACACTCATACAGAGGACAAACCCGAGCTTTGAAGACCGAACCAATGAGTCAAAATGATGCAAACAAACAATGCAGGGGCAACGAGAAGACCAATGATCTCACGTTCAATACAAAACATGAGATGCTGAGAATGAGAAAGTAGAAGTTTTTAAATGAACACAACATGCGCTGGTATAGCAAGGGAAGATAGTACCCAAACGGTCGAAGATGGGTTCAAAAAACTGGAACTGCAATAGACCTCAGGAAAACACCTCCAAACGCGCATGCAAACCCGGAGAATCAAGTGGTCAAGGAAACCAAACTTGAAAAACACCAGAAACTCAAACACGACCACCTCAAACACATGAACAACCCAAGGAGAGGTATAAATGCTCCAAAATCAGTACAAGTAGAGCATGGTCGAAATCACAATTACGACACATGCACGAAATTTGTATATCACGCCAGAAGCTAGAAAACATGCACAGAAATGCCGATGAGTGCATGGATCCACAAGATCCACTCTAATACCATGAAAGAGGGTTTAAAAATTGCAAGTGAGGATCATGAGGGATGACGTGCACATCAACGGATGTGCGAACGACAGCATGAAGAGATCTCAAGAGGAGCGAGCATCAACCGAATGTGCATGCAAAGATTTAAAACATGGGCAGAACCTGGTTAAGCCATAAAAATTTCCTCTATCTCATAGATCAAATGGGGTGTACATATAGGAGGTGCTGAGTAACCCCCAATACTGCAATAGAGAGGGGGAGTTACATTCCTAGAATAGAAGTGTAACTCCTATGATGCAAATGACGCACTGACGTGCTAACACACTAATGTGTAAGAGAATCTCATAATGACCCCTAAATGACACATGGACCTACGATCTCACCTAAGTGAGATGACTCACATAATGATGTCAAAAATAACACACACCAACAAATTCCCTGACCAATCATCTTACCCTGCTACAAATTCAATATTTTCTGCTTAATTTAAATGTGCATGTTAACTCATTAGTGTGGTTGTGACATTTTCCCTTAGTATAACAAAGTGTTTGCCTTTAAATATTATGCAGAAAATTGTTGGCTCGTGCATTAAGAATCCTTCCCATATCAATTGTGCATATACTCAGTCAAAGCCCTCATATAAATTTGGTGTATCACCTTAGTTTTAAAATGTTTACATTCATCTTTTCCCTTTAACCCCATAAATCAATTTAGGATACATCAATAAGGAACCGGCCTTGATACCAGAGACTCACCTCAAAATAGGTATACCCACAAACCTGAGGTGTTTCCATTGTATCTACGAAAGAGAGAGATCAATTTTGCAAGCTTAGAAAACCTATAACCATCTCTCTACAGGGTGCACTTTTGAGAGATAACACATACCTTGAAGCTTTCTATAAGCTTCCTCAATCTCAGTTCTGAATGTATACAATGCTCAAAAATTCTTTCACATCTATCTCTACTGGACTAATTATGGAGGATGAGAATGTATTTTGGGATACTATGAAGTGGATCAAAGGCCCCCCTCACCAAGAGGCTACCTCCAAACAACTATTTGAAAATATTTTCCTCTCCCTAAACCATTCCTTGTTCCTTAAAAACAAGTGGAATGCTTATGAGCCCATTAGTAGATGGACTCATACATTTAATGTTTTTTGGTCTTCTTGTATTTAGTCAAAGAAATCTTACTTTAGATGGCTTCTAATTCATTATAAGCTTGTTGTTGGATTCTAATATTTTATAGGTTGTTGAGATTATAAGCTTGTTTTCATTAAGGTTTTATACATATTTATATTTCTTACCTTTTAAAAATATATTGTATGAACATAACCACAATGTACCATCCCTGAGGTTTTTAAAAATTTGTCATTTCAATGTACCGTACCCATAACAAAACAATCTAGAATTGTTAAAAAATAAAACAACAAAGAAGTATCTGAAATTAAAATTTATCTCTACATGTCACCGCACATACCCAATAGGAGGAGATTTGAAAAAAGTATGCTCCTATACATGGGTATTAAGATCAGATATCAATTTAAAAATAACTAGAAAAATCTACATCTTCATCCAGTTAATATCAAAACTAATATTTTCTTTTGACACCAGTTTTTGCATACTGTTTCACTGCAAAAAAAGTATTAATCCCATGCCCTACCTAAAATCTAATTAAAAGGGAAAAGAAAAGAGTCACTAGGTGAGGAATAGGATGTAGAATTTCTATGTATTTTTATACCCCATTCTAGAGTTTTGTATTTTAGACAAGTTGGGAAGCTCTTCAAAATGATGATGACCATACATTTAAACCTACCAATTTTGTTTACTTAAAAATCTTACCGAGTTTAAATATATAGGAATGGTTATAATACATTCGAATGAGGATGAAAATACATTTAAACATGCCAATTTTGGTTACTTATAAATCTTACCCAGTTTACATATATATGTATGAACATTTGAAAACATGTTTTTCTTACATTTTGTCAAACATTTCACATGCCTGCAGTAGCTTTTCCATTTGGAAAAAATATAATACATCTAATAAAAAATCATGTTTTGTTAACCATGTCCCACATCATGAAGCTTCTTCCTTATACATGTATATCAGGGTAGGCATAATTAAGTCATTAGAAATAGTCTTTATTTTAATTTGGGTATAAATACCTTGTTCAAAACTCTATGATTTTCACAATATGGGAGGATTTTTTTTATAAATTCTAATGAGTTTGGCATTATATGTTCCAAACACTATTGCTAAAATGTATGATGATTATTAAACAACCAATATAGTTCACAAAGAAGGAGTTATGCCTTAATTTTCATTATAAAATAGATATATTTTTTCACACAGGTAGATATTTCTCTTAAGATCTACTATATGAAAGAGGAAGGGAAAAGTTTCAATAAATTAGAAAATACAAAAGATTATAATTCTGCTTCAACATGTACATGGAAAAAAATTCTACCACCAATAGTAAAAAATACCAAATAAAGATTCTAAACTAGTTGGAAAGAAGAAGCCTTTAGAAAAAAGTAGATCCTATGTTTAATATGTTATCTTAGCTATAATATTACACTTTAAATGAGATCAAAACTCATCTTGGAAGCATAGTGATACAACGATAATAGGTGAATAGTACTGATGATATGGTCGACCAGATGTTCTACTTATATGTCAAGGTAGTAAAATGATGCATGAGCATCACTATAAAGGCATAAAATTTGGTTATTTTGTGTAAGGGGTTTGTTAGGCCTTAGAGGTCTTATTAGGTGTCTTATAACTCCTCCATGGTCTTTACAAGACCTTTTTGTTTGTTAGATGGGACATTTTGAGTTTCCTTTCCAAAAAGAGACTATTTGAAAATTGAATTTGAAAATGTCTAGATCAAGAGGTTTAATGTTGAAAACAAGCCATTATTGGTTGTAAGAGGTCATTCAAGACCTTAAAAGATGTAAGTTAATTATAATAAATATTTGTAAGAGGGCTCATGAGTTAACCAAGCCCTTAACCATAGTGATTTGAGAGAAAGGTTAGTGAAACCACCTTGAGTTAAGCATATAAGAGGTGAAATTTGAATAGATAAGTTAGTTATGATATGAGAAGAATGATTTTGGAGTGGAGTACGTGTGGAATATCCTAGGATCTCTCAAAGGGTTTATACGAATGGTTGTAAACTGAATAAATAATAGATATCCTTCACAATCCCTTCATGGTGTGTGTGTCTCTTATTTTTTCTTGATTGATGATTGCAATTTATATGTTATCTTATATTTGATTCCAAATGTATTACATAAAATATATGATGATTTGAGTATGCATGTGAGTTTAGAGTCATGAATGTTGTTTTTGGTGAAGGTTGGTTGAGTAACTTGACTTCCAAATTGTTTATGACAGTATACGAGTTAGTTTTAAGGGTTTTATTAGCCATGTTTCATGATTTATGGGTTTTTTCAAGACTTGAGGAAGATGAATAAGTTTGTAATAGATCTCGTATATGCTTTGCATGCTTTGTCATTGCTAGAAAAAGAAGAAATGAATATTATGTGCAAACAAGTTGTGTTTGGGTTCTGGGACAGAGCTAAGGCTTAGTCAAGAGGAAAGGAAGTATATTTAAAGTTTTAACCATAAAAAAACAAGTGATATTTAGATGGAATGTTGATCTATGCAAGATTAATGCGGTTTCTAAGTTTTGTGGTATTTAAAAGAGGTTTTTTGAGTTAAAAAGTAAAAACAAGTTCACTTTGATTATAATACCATGTTTCAAGGGTTTACTTCTGAGTTCAAGCCCTTAGTCATGAAAGGATTCTTTATAACCAATGTTGATGGATGATTCAAGCGGAATGGAGCATGTATAAGTCAAAGAGAGGTTATAGAGTTCATAAATAAGAATAATATTAGAGAAAACAATGAAGTTCAAGGGCTAGAAGGAGCAAAGTTTGAGATAAAATAGTGACTACCAAGTTGACTGTGACATCTAAGGATATTAAAGAATAGAAGGAAACCTAATATGAATCAAAATATTGGAAAACCATGGGAGGTCTTTAAAACTGTGTATCTCTGTTTGAATTGTGCTAAGTGCTTAGATTGGTCTCGAAAGAGCTATAGAGTGTTAAAACCTGTTCAAGAAGGATTCAACTATGAAGGAGGTTGTAAAATCACCATTAGAGGTTATGAATATAAATCTAATCATTGGATTGAAGCATATTGAAGCCTGACCTCGTGAATTATTCAGAAACTCAATCACGGTAGTCATAAGTGATGATTAATTCTCTTAAAACAAGAACTATAAGTTAAGTAACTATTAAGGAAAACCAATAAATATTTAAAATGTGATGATCTAGATAACTAATGATATAAATAAAGAGTGAGGCAAGTGATAGAGTCTTAGCATGAAAATTATTAATTCCAATAAGAGCAAGGTAGTTAAGAAATAGTGACACAATCCTATGAAGGACAAAGTGAGAGTAAGAGAACAGTAGAAAGTTCAAGTGACAAAGAGACCCTATTATGGTGAGTGAAAAGGATGAAGGAGGTGTAATGAATCTATAATATGACAAAGAGACCCTAAAGGAAACCAGGAAAAGAGTGGAACAATGTAAGTGGGTTATAGTTACATTAAACAAACAAAGAAAAACAAAAATCTAGTTTAGAGACTCAAAAGGAAGGAAAGTATGGTGAGTGAAAAGGATGGAGGGTATTTAATGACTCTATAATATGGTAAATAGAACTTAAAGGAAACTAGGAAAATATTGGAACAACGTAAGTCGGTTATAACTACTTTAAACAAACAAAGAAGAACAAGAAGCTAGTTTAGAGACTCAAAAGGAAGGACGAGGTTACGATGAAATAAATAAAGGGAAAGGAGGATTATGAGAGGTAATATCATGATTATGGTGTTTATAAGAAGTTAAATAATTTTAAAATTCAAAGGAAGAAGATAACAAAATGGTATTGAGGACTAAGAAGGCTTATGAGCAAGATAAGCTCTAAGGACCAAATTAGCAAATCTAACAAAACAAAGGATAAAGAAGTCATGAGACCTTGAAATGACATTAAACAAGTTTGAAATTGGTGTGGAAATTATTTTCAGAGGTTAAATATGGTATAAAATCACAAAACCCTAACAAGTTATTTGAAACCCTAGTAGGCCTAAATTGATTAGGCAAGAAAGAGTGAATGTTTGAGTTGGGAAAAATAGACAAAGATTTGAAAACTGAAACTTTTAATGGAGTTTTAAGGCTCAAATGGGTACTTGGAACAGTATATAACTTTTTTTCTAAAATTCTATAAATTGTTCTGAGAAGTAATATTTGTCCTATAGGAGGGCTAATTGCAAGATTTGAGTAAAAATGGTAATTGGAGGATAAAAATAAATTGGTGAAGGGTCAAGCTCTGAAAATTTGTATTCATATTAATGGTGTTAATTGGTATCTAAATACCTTACCAGTAAGGTTTAATTTTTTTGTGTGTTTTACACTAGTATTTTCCTAAAAGGAGGGCTACAAGCCTAGTTGAAGGTCAAATAGGAAATTAAAATAAATTAAAGGTTTGATATTTTGTAAAGTGCATGGTCATGTTGAATTGATGTATCTAACCATGTTTGAAGTGAATCTAACTCTGAGTACCCTTTTTTACTACATTCTTGGTTTTTGAGAAAGTTTAAGGATTTTAAGAAACAAGTTCTTGCATACTTAAATATGACTACTATTGTTCTTATGGAAGTTGAGTTTGTTTATTGATCATTTTTGCATCATAAAATATAAATACCTACCAACCATGGACATCTAGAAGTTGTGACCCATATGTTGATGTTAAAATTAGAAACTATAAAGGAATCAACAAATATTTTGAGAAGAAAAAATCTATAACGAAAGTAAATTTTTTCATGTTTTTAAGGAGATGAAATGATCATCTCTATTGGAAGAAAAAATGATGGGAAATGATCTTGTAAAATATCACTTTATTCAACATTTAATTTTTTATCTCAACTCACCATGTTTTTTCTTAACAGTGCCCTAACACGCCAATGTTATAGGTTGAAAGGAAAACAACCTAGTTAAATTTAAAAGGTTAGCTTATGCTAGTAGTGTGGCTAGCTAGATAAGCAAACGACATGACATCTCGATTCGGATGTAGTACAAAATGACGGGGTTGTAAATATTCTAGATACATCTCTAATGTTATTCAATGTAAGATAAAAAATATGAACAACAAATGAGAAAAATCTAGGTAGGGCAATGTACCTTACTCGTCTGATAAGCCACACTAGAATCATTTGGTACCCTACAAACCTCTACTTAGAACCCATTTTTTTGTCAAGTGCATGAACATCCAAAAACATGACCATTATATATTTTGAAAAATTGGTAACCTCCTACACACAATAGAACTATATGCAATAGAGAAAATAGATCCTCTATTCATATCCTTTTGTGGGTATTTTTGTTGTGTAGATTTGTTAAGTTGCTGCCATGACATCATTAATAGGAAACAAAAATATGAATGTTGTAGTTTCCAAGAATTGTAGGAGTAATAAAAGCAATAGAGTCCAAAGAATTTTCTACAGTGATGAACAACAACTCCATCTAGTGAACCATTAAAACTTAAACAATATAAATAGGTCTTTAATTGATCAAAAAAATCTATTTCCCCTATGGTCTCGCCACTTCTCAGATAAAACCCTAACCATTTCAATGCACATTGAGGTAGGCTTAGTAGGAAACAAAGGAACTACCAAATGAATTATTAAATATACAAAAGTTAAAAATAGGGAAAGTGATAAATGAAACTAAAAAATGTAAACTAGAGACGAAACTAGAATTTTGTCTCAAAATGACCCCTTTTGTAGTAGTGACACCTCCTTGTCCTTAACCAACTAGCTTTCCAATGCTCCTTAACTAGACTATACTATACATGATAGTATAGGTTTTTTGTGTTTAATAGTTCTAAAACACTAATTCTTCACCTTTTAGGTTCATTCCTCATTCCATCACATTGATCTAACATCTCATAACTCCTTCCTCAAGTATCTCACCTTGTTTTCTATTGTTAAGAGAATTCACCTACCCCTCAAGTGCCCTTCACCTAGACTGTGATAGAGTAGTTTGTTGAACTTCCATAACTAAGACACTATAAATTTTCTTCATGTTATCCTCATGCTTTAACCATCGTGAAAACTTATCTCAACAAGTCTACCATTTATTCTTTATCATCTTGATAATCAAGACACTTGCTAGCAATAATACCACAAGACTGTCTTAGATTTTATGTATAGAACTGTGTATGTTGTCTTCTCCTCTACTCACTTATTAATGTCATGCCCCCAAGTTTCCACTAAATATATTTCAACTCCACAACACTTTAGACCCCTACAATAATGGGGTAAGTCAATACACAATTTTCTCAGTTAGCAAGTTTTCTTACTTAATTTCCAAATTAGTCTTTCTGCAACCGTACACTCCTCTATCACCCTTCTCATGTTATTACTTTCTACAACATCAGTTTTGACACATTTAAATAAACTCCCTAAAGCATTTTTATAAATTTTTAACACTATAAAAACCCTTAAGAACAAGGTATCCAGATTGTACATATTTCTTGATTCTTATTACTCTACAAGATTTATATGACTCTCCAAGAATTTAAACATTACTATAACCTTAATGGTATGCCCTCACTTCAATAACATTCATATTAAGCTATGGAAAACACTTATCTCTATGAACAATTCACTTAAACTCCCAATAAAACATAGAGTTACATATTTGTATTTCTTCCACAATCGTTTACATAAACCAAGATCAAATCACACTTCTTAACTCTCTGAAATCATATACTTTATAGAGTTACTATCTTTACAGAAGTTACCATGCAATAGTTACCTGGAAACCTTCCTATCATTCTATTATTCCTTGAACAATTTAACTTCAATTTTTACATTGATGCTCCTACATCATACTCCAAGGGGAAGAGCATGTTGAAGGATCCATGAGTAGGCTTATGAATTTTGTAAGTGCTTAAGAGATAATGAAACATAGATTTACCTCTTTAAAATTTTAAAAGTTTATGATGAAAATGGTGCTTTTACCTCTTTATATGTTTTGTTAATATTTTGAGTATGTAGATTTAGTTATGATTTGTAAAAAAGAAGATGATTTTTACAGGAATAGTTTGAGGGTTTGAAGAAGAATTCTGAATTATGACTCAAAAACTTGAATTTCTAGAAATAAAAAGGAAAGAGATTTATTGTGTGTTTTGTTGAGAGTCATACAGGAATTAGAATTGTTTGTTCGCATATTCATAATATTTTGAAAGTGTTTCAAACATTATATGTAATTACATAGTTAAATAGATATTCATTATGTGTATTCAGTCTTAAAAGGAATAATCTTAAGAGTAAAGGGATTTTGTTTATTCATAGGATGCCTCAAAGTTCATAAAATAATCTTGTAATCCTTACATACTAAAAAGTTAAACCCTAGATTAGGGTTTCAAGATGGAAAAGGTAAAAAACTAAAAATGTCACTCATCAATCTTATACATAAGGTTGGGATAGTGAATGTTAAGAAAAGATGAGTGAAAGATTCATAGGGTCAGAGGACACTGCCTATTTTTGGCATTTGGTAGTCATTTCATACTAATCTAATTTTTCAGTTACAATAGTGGCCAATTCACACAGGTTCAGCTAGACATTTCCTCTTTGGAAGGTGATTTGTGTATATTTACACTAATCCATGTTCTATGATATTTCTTGCATTTCAATATTTGGAAACCTTAACCTACCATGCTATATTTTATGTTTTATATGTTGGTGTAATGCATAGACCCGTCTAGCATTTTTTAGTGCATAATTTAAATTTTGCGGACCAAAATCCTTCTTATTGGGGATGTGTGATCCATAGGTCATTTTTGGCATCAGAAGTTCCCATGATCTCCCTAAACCATTACGGCATGGAAGATCATTCCAAGATCTTTCCAATTCCTATTGTAACATTTGAATTGGACACAATATATTCAAGTTGTCGTTAGTTTAGCAGTTTAGGGAAGATTCTATGGGGCTTCCCTCAGATAGGCCAATTGAGAATGTGATACATTTTTAACATTGTATTCTCCTTCTAGACTTGGGATTCTACATGTAATTCATGGAGGATGCCTATAAAAATAAACAACAGTTACAATATTTGTTTGATAAAACACACACTTTAGGGGTGGCTGATCACTCTAGTGTGACAAGGACTATTGGGAACTTACACAGGTATGTTTATTAACAAAACATGTAAATAGTAGTTGCTAACTTTATCAGGGATTTTATTTTATATAGTACAAGAAATCCTAGTAAAGAATATTTGGGGTTATGTATGTCATTATCATTTCCTTCCCAGTAATGGGTAAGATTCTTCATAGATTTTATGAGTAGTTTTCCAACTTCCATAAATGGTATTTAAGTATATATTTATGGTAGTAGATTGGTTTGGTAATAAGTTTATTCACAATCCTTTCGATAGTATTGGTGATTCATTGGAGTTTTTTGTTGCTAATGTGTGGGTTCATTTTGGTTTTCCTAATTATATTATGTCAGATAGGGACTCTCAGTTCATTGGTAATTTTTGGTCTACATTGTGGTAGAATATGGATACTAAGAGGTCTACCATGTTTGATCCACAAAAAGATGAGTAAATAGAAGAGTAAATCGTACATTGGTCAAGATATTAAGGGTACAACATGAAACATCCTAAGAATCGGGATGAGAATTTGGTATATATCCAACATTTTTATAATAGGGAAATTCACGCTTCTACTAGTAAGACTCTGTTTGAGACATGTTTTGGTTATTTTCCTAAGATTGCATTTGATGTTGTTTTGATATTTCCATCTAGAAATAATGGAATATTATATCTAGAGGCCCACAAAGATGAAAGGTTCATTGATAAAATTTTGTAGTTACACCTTCAGGTACAGAAGAGGTTGAAAGAGTCACAAGACAAGTACAAAGCATGACATCATCAACATACAACTGGGAATTATTTCCTTATTGGTGACAAGGTATGGTTGTACTTAATTAGAGAAAGGATACAAGGAAAAGATAAGAAACTCAAACCTCTTCCTTATGGCCCATTAAAAATTCTGGAACAAGTGAGTAAGAATGCTTTTCACCTAGATTTTCCTGTTTATGTGAGAATATATTTAGTTATGAAATTATGTGTCTTTAAGACCTCCATGTTGGATCATGAAGAAGAGGTATTTTTGCTACCATATATTGAGGATATTTCTCTAGATAGTTAGATAGAATTGGAGGAAGATGTGGTATTGCAATAGAAAGAGAGGAAAACACAACAAGGACTGTAATACAGTTGGTTAATTGGTTGAAAGGTCAATTTCCTACCAAGGACAAGTAATATTCTAGAGAAGATGTGGGGAAGAAATTTCCTCACCTCATTAGTCCTTGAAGCTTTTAAGGACTTAAAATCCTCAAGTCGGGGAAGTATGATCCAGAAATGGATCTATAAATACAAAATATATGTATTCTCCTTATTGAGACTTGTAAAATGAAAAGAATAATAAGAATATTATTCCAAGCCATACAGATATCATATTATCATAATGCACCACATTTGACAAGTTGAAAGGAATTTTTCAGAATAACCTTACAAAAGGATTTGAAAACAAATGAGCAACAATATCATATATTATTATAGAACTCTATTAAGTATAACGAGAATGGACCTTGCTTCTATGGGAAAGGAAGATCAATCTAAGAACTAGTCAAGGTTATAGATCAATCCATAAATCAAGAAAATAACTATTCATAACAACTAGATAATATCTAAATAAGATAACAGAAACATCCACACATAAGTGGGTGAGAATAAATAAAATAGAAGGTAAATAAAGTAAATAGGTGGACATGAGCTAATGTAATACCTACTCTAATACCCCCCCTCAAGTGAATCTAGGGGCCCAAAATAAAATTAGAAAATCCACGATATGAGTCCCACCCCCCTAAGTGTATCTTAGGTGGATAGAAAATAAGGTGTATCCCAACAACAAGGCCTGATGAGGTACCCACGTATAATAATTGGGAAAAAGGGACAATGCAAGGTACCCAAAACCAATTATAAAGAAGTATTGAGAGAAAAAACCTACTACAAGGCATCCCAAGAATATCAACTCAAAAAAATCGTACAATGTTGAAGAATTTTGGTGTGCACTATGGTTTAAATCCACTATTCAATCATAAAAATAAAAAATTATTGACACTGAGCTTCACCAGAATAGCTCCATACTAGGATACTATCAATGGAGTGATGTCGAAAGTGTAAAAAACACCAAACATAGTTTGATCAATTGCTACAAATAGGTGTGCCATGATCTAAGAATACTAACTAAAGAACTAAGGCAAGGAAACAAGATCCAAAGAAATAGGAGTGCCATAATCCAAGAATAGACAAGGTAAAAAGGCAAGGACACAAAAATCGAAGAAGGATCAATACCACACCCTCCAATACTACTGAATGGGTGGAGTGATGCTATAAATATGTATGAGTTATCAAAACAACTAATCGATCACTAACAAACTAATATTGGGTTTCACAAGAATACCTCCCCAACAAGAGGGACTGTCAACATGCCTAAAAGTGTCAAACATATACATATACAAAATCTCTCAACAAACAAGAGAGATATACTATGCCTACTAAAGAAAAATTCTCAAAATAGGGAGCATTACAATGCAGAAGGTATAAAAATTGGAGCAAGAGGCTGAGTGGTAGAGGAGCCACACCTATAGAGTCTTTTAAATAACGAATTCCTATTTTTACACGAGTGATTATAAATCCACCCCAAATCAACATGGATGGATGAAGAAGGTAATTGCATATGACTTGGTATGAAATGCACAATGGGGTAATGCAAAGGAACATCATAACATGTGTCGGGTTGATCATGTCTGACAGCTAAAATATGAAGTTTCTCAAGCTTAAGTGAAGGTACAAAACTTATGTATAAGTCATGATCCCCAGAAAGAGTCGAGTAAACAAAAATAAGATATCTTTCAATGCATGATACCAATGAAGTACCTGTTCGATAACCAATGCCATGGCAATACTTCCTCTTAACATGTGGAATAGGGGAAGTAATACCCTGTGAATGTTTGTTAATACCTTTTCTAGTGAAACCCATGGAACGGATCACGCGAGAACCGAATGTAGTGGTACATACTTATCAAAAGATCCGGGTAGGTGAGAAAAAGGAGCTAATGTGGGATACACAAAATGTGTTATTGCAATAGGAAAAAATGCAGAAGAACATGCATTAATAAACCTAAGAGGTGTAGGAGCATCAGGAGCAGGAGTAGACTCAGAAACTGATAGATCAAGGTCAATGGTACAGCAACAACAATTGCAAGTGGACAAGGAGCAAGGATATGAGAGTCCACAATATGAGGTTGATGCTGCAGGATAACAAGTTTTTACTGCAAGGAGTGTATGAGGTCATCTTTGTTGTGAATGAGGGATTGTAGAGGATAATTTCCCTTCTTGAGTAATCTATTTTATTCCACATATTTTATTAGGTCCTCCTGAATAGAACAAATTTTAGAAAAGAGAAACTCATTCTCATATTGCAAAGCAAATATGTCAAGGCAAGAAGCCATGATAAATGGAAGAACACACTTGAAAAGTATATAACACCAAATATTATAGGACGTCGACCTCTATCGAAAATACATCTGTGTGAGTACAACACCCCCCAAATGTTGACACTTTATAAAGTAGTTTTTTTTTTTAAAATGACACCAATGGAAAGAACACGAAAAATAATACACTTTTGTAATAAACGACACTCAATTACGAGTTACCGATTAAAAGTTATGATAAATTTAGTTTTCCGTCACTAAGGTCCATTTAATTTTTTTTTTAAAACATTGTTTTAAATGTTAGAAAAAAAACTATTTCCTTTATGGAAAAAAATACCATTTCGGGAAACTTTCCATTTTTAGCAAAATCTTCCATTTATGAAAACCTGTCATTTTTGGAAAAACTTTTCATTTTCGAAAACTTGCGCATCTGGCCCAAAATTACCATTTTTGGATCTACACACAGTTCCAGTTTTTCACTTGCTACTTTGAAACTGCTTCTTGTCAACAAAATATGACGAAAACTTGGAATGTTTTCCGTTGATCTAGAAAAAATCCAAAAATGGTTTATCCCTCTGACAAACACAGAGTGTAGATCGTGCCAACAACTTCCACACAAGTGTTATAGGCTTCTCTTGACACACCACAACAATACTACATCTGCCCAGATCCATATAACCTACATAAAAATAATAATTGCCCAGAAAAAACCTAGAAAATATTTTTGAGGAATCCTTCAACAACCTTCATAGTTACACGAACGGATCCGTATACGAAGTCATACCCTCAACCGGCTCTACAAAAACCAAACTTGAAAACTTCCTGCCAACGCCATTGGTCGAGCTTACAGTCGATATAGGGGTTTTGGCATCTTCCGGATCTAATGGTGCCCTCCATTTTACATAGAAATACAAGTTGCAGAAACATACTAAGTAATTATATATATACATATATACATATATAATATATATATATATATATATATATATATTAGTTTATTTAAATGAACAAAAACTATATATATATATATATATATATATATATATATATATATATATATATACATACATATATATTTATAATATAAAAACCCTCGTTTGCAAAGAACACTTACAAATGGATGTCTGCATCATCTAAATTATAATACCATGAAATGAATGATAAGAATATTATTCCAAGTCATAAAGATCTCAGATGATCATAACACGACACATTTGACAAGCTGAAAGGAATTCATCAAAATAACCTTACAAAAGGATTTGTAAACAAATGAGAAACAATATCATATATTATAATGGAACTCTATTAAGTAGAAAGAGAATGGGACTTTCTTATATAGGTAAGGAAGATCAATCTAAGAACCAATCAAGTCTATAGATCAAGACATAAATCAAGGAAAGAACTAGTTAAAACCATAGATTTAGGAAAGAACTAGTCATAATAACTAGATAATATCTTCCTTATATCTAAATAAGATAAAATAAATATACACACATAAGTGGGTGGGGATAAATTAAATAGAAGGTAAATAAATTACTTAGGTGAACATGAGCTAAGATAAATACCTACTCTAACATAAAACATACCCTCTGTAGTCACTAAATCACGCATTTTAGATCATTATTTAGTCCCAGTTTTATTCTACTATTCATATGGTTCTTGATTGAAAAATAATAGTGATTAATCCATGTCTCTGGCCAGGATTAGGATGCCCCAGGCACCCTGGTCCCATCTGAGGTGCCCCAATCCTCTTTGCACTTTACTCTTATCTTTTGGGAACTTTCTAGTCATTTTATCTTTCTATATTTTTGGTGGTCGGCCTCCTCAGGGTTAATTAAAAATTTAGAACAAGAAAACACTATAAATATAAAGTTATGAGACCATAATGAGGGACCAAACACTAAGCACTACTATCTCCACCTAAGGTTGCATCCATCAAAGGCTTCTATTACTACATTTGCATCCATCTAGCTCCATCACAAGGGATAAAGGTTGTTTCATCTGCATCCCACTTCATAAGAGGGGAGTTCATTCTATTCTATGCACCATCTATTTACATTCCAAATATATTTATTTCTCGTTACTTCACAAAGTGTGACACACACAAGAGCACCTAAGGCACGATTTCCATAAACACACTGAGAACTATATTTAGGTCTGAAATGTAGTGCAATTATCAATTAGTAAGTCCACCATTATGGCCACTGAGGTCATTCTGACCCCTTCATATGCATATTTATTTTTTAGGGTTTTGATACTTTGTTTGGGGTTTTACAAGTGAGCTCCTTTATTAGATGTTGCAACAAACATTCCTCGAATCTCACGTGATAGGAAGTAAATATAGGTGAAGGTCTACCTACACTCTAGAAGAAGTTTCTTGGTCATTACTACAGACTAGGGCACCCAGAACTCAGACCAGGGTGTCCCAAGCGCCCCCATCCTTCTCAAGGCACCCTAGTATAAAAAAATAACTTGGATTTGTACTTTCTCATACTCCTGTGTGGTCATTTTATCCTCCTATTTAGTTGGTCTCTGTACGATGGAAAAGTGACAAGTGAGCATGGGAATCTACAAGTAACTCTTCCTCGCACCCGATCTCCCAAGGTCGTGCCAAGACAGCCGGTGGGGGTGGAATATACGTGGGGTATAGGCAAACTAGTTAGGTAATCTTATATCTTCGACACGCACTAATGGAATCTGCGAATCTAAGGCAAAGAAGGCCATCCTAACCTGAACCGGTATGATAGATCGATCGGTGAGGATGACTACTCGAAGGCTCCAATAATTATCGAGCTCTGGCATGATTCAATCTATGGGTTGTGGGATACGGGGAAAATGCCCTGGAATTTTTTCGTGTATATCTCCAGATAGGGTCATAAGGTGGATGATGGATATGGTGGATTCTATGGGTAATTATCTGGTCTAGTCTAAAAATCTTTAGCTTCATTAGGTGCTATGTCTAACAAGGATAACTGTGTGATAATGATTGGTGGAAGTGGAGTGGATCTAAATACTAATGTGCGTAAACCAGAATCTACGTCTGATTGACCTGTGGACTCATTGGGTTGAGGCACGATTGGCTCAAATACATATTCTTTGGGCTCCCTAGGTCCCGTGATTGTCATGCAAAAGAAACAATGTAAATCTAACTACAGTAAAGTAAAATTAACTATGTAACGTATGTTTACAACATATATAACTTCTCTATTTTTGTGTTTTTGATGAACTATTTGAACGAAATTAAAAGAGCAACTATTTAAAATATCCAGAAATTGACAACTAATTTAATAACGAAATTTGAAACAAACAAGGCAGCCAAGTATAGCTACTTGCCTGTGCAGTTGTGAATCTATTCTAAATAATGAAATAATTGATCTAATCTATTTGAAAGACTGTCGATCCTACCTCAGAAGTGAGGAATGAATCATAGTTTCTAAGAAACTATTAATCCCCACAGCTTCCCCGACAATATTGAAAGTGAGATTAACTAAAATGAAATGGTTCACTATTCTATTTGATATATTTTAACTAGAACTTTGATAGCTTGAACCTGGATTTTGCAGAACAGTGGCGAATCCGATTGTGTGTGGCTTTGTCCCCTCAGTGTGGTCTCCTCGTTCCTTCATGCTCACGTGAATCTAGAAAAGCGTGTGATGTTAGCATCAACAGAAGTTGGTATCGAAATAATGGAAGCTTAGGATGCAGACTGAATACAATGCTAGTAGGAGAGGGATAGCACAAGAGAAAAGAGCTTGGCCTATGTAATTCCTAGTGGGATTTATTGCGAGTCATACAACATAAAACGTCCAAAACATGAAACTATACTTTTTGACAAACAAAACCTGCAACTCTAATGGCTTCAGACTTGAAAATGAAACTATCCTACTCTAATTGATTGTGTGAAATAGTGACAGCATTAGCACAAGAAGATTATGTGGCTTCCAAACAACAAAACAACACTAACTATGCATGCAACAAATAAAACTATTGATTCCTAAGAAAAACTGGAAGACTAAGCTATTGAAATGAGAAATTGAGAGGCAAATTTGAGGGGCCATTTGCTTGAGCACAAGCCAGCTATTTATAGAATTCCCATTTACCCAAAGGTGAAAACCAAATTGAACTCTTTAACCATAAATAATGCAAAAACACTATTCCAGGGAACCAGAATCATAAATACAAGCAAAGGCGGTGAAAAAATTTGGTAAACGTTGAAATTTTACACGAGTCACATTAAAAAGAACATTCTGGAAAACATGTGAAGGACCGCCGCTCTGAGCAGGGTGGCGGTTACAGGACCGCCGCCCTGCCTGGGTGGCAGTTTCGTATCTGAAGACCAAAACGCAAAGAAAAAGAGGGGAGAAGAGAAAAACAAAGCACGCATGGGCTAAGTGGGATATGCGAGATGTTAATGCATACTTAGAGAGATTTTCCAGATCCCAAACACCTTGCGAGGAGACCTGTATCATCATTGGGGCATGTGTAACATTTTTCCAGCCGTGCAGTACCCTACAATTTTGGGTACGTACATATTGCCCCCTCGAAGAAGCATTTTAGCCATGAAAATGCGTAAAACGGTGGGTCCGAGTATGGAGGTCCCAAAATGGGAAGTTAGAAATTATACCTGACACATCCGTGTGTCGAAATGACGCCCTCCAAGATTCCCGCTACCTGCAAAATGAAAAGAGGACTCAAGTGTAGGTAGATAAAATAGATCAAAAATTAAATACTTAAATAATACGAAATGAGGACTTACCATTCGTGCGGGGATACGAACTTACCTCCATCGGTGCTCCAAACCTGCGAAAAGGGGATTCAAAACAAGTCAAGATGCTATATATGTAAAAATGGGCCCATTTTCCTATTCATTTGCACGTGTCGATTTGATTGATTTTGAGCTCTGGGACCCACGGTGATGGTTTTTGATGAGAGTATAGTCAAAACATTCGTGACGAGATAGTGATTATGCCTCCGCGAGTGGAACAACGACCCACGAGATCATAGGTTAGTTCTTCTTAATTTATCTTTTTTACCCCTAAAATGTTAAAATGATGAAATCTTTATCATGGGGGGATTATTTTTGAAAATGTCAGTTTTAATAGGGTCATTTAGGGGGGGCGCCTAATGGGTAGGCTTTGTTTTGGTCAAAATGGTCTTTGTGCTTTTAGGCATTTTTAGGGCACGTGACCCGTGTGGAAATTTGGGACACGACTGCCACCTTGAGCAGGGCGGTGGTTACACGACCGCCGCTTGGTCAGGGCGGCGGTTACAGGACCGCCACCTTTAAGGCGGCAGTTACGGAACCGCCACCCTGCTCAGGGCGGCAGTCCTTCACAGAATGCCAAAATAATACTTGTTTGAATTCGTTTTTGCATTTCTAGCATTCTTATATGTTTTAATGATTTTTCTAATGTGATTTGAATACTAACTTACTCCTTTTTGCATGTTTTTAGGTGTATGCAGGCGAAGGAGGAGTATATCCGATGGATCCAAGAGAGAGAGAGTGTGTGACTAGCTTCCAACAGTATTGGATGCACTTTCTCAGGATGAGCAGGACACTCTTCAGAGGGCCGGCATATTGCATATATCACGGGTCCCACATGTTGCACCTTCTAGTCACATACTTTGTGACTTGTTTTCATATTGGGATGCTGATCGGAACACTTTCTAATTTCTAGGAGTCGGGGGTGAGTGGAATATCACCTTGGAGGATGTCTACCATATCTTGGGGGTCCCGATCATCAGGAGACAGCTTACGCTTGAGACAGCAGGGTCACAGGCTCAGATAGTACAGTGGGCTTCATACATGGGAGATGTAGTTATCTCCACTGGTTCGAAGAAGGGGTTGAGGGTCCGATCTATTCCTAGCCTGCCTATCCCCTTGATTCATCAGGCCATTATGGGGATCCTTTCCTCGAGATTGATCAGGGACAAGGGAGGAGACACTTTACTGTATTGTTGATCCCCCATTATTGCACAGATTGAGGGACATGGCCAGATTTATGCCTGGGGAGCTGACATACTTAGGACCACCTATCATGATTTGTACCGGGTGGTTCGTTTACAGGGGCAGTCATTGAGCCATCCGACCCTGGTTATGAGCTGGGTCTATGAGCATTTTATTCCTTATGGGAGAGGTGTAGAGGTGGCGGATCCCGGAGCTGTGAGGGTAGCTAGATGGACAGATATGTCGGTGCTTAGAGCACCTCATCAGCCAGTCGCCTCCCTGACTACTGATGATATGGAGGCCACACCTTATCAGGCCATGGCAGGTTTATGGGGCGAGGAGGCCCTCACTTTGATCTCTTGCTCTACTACAGGGCAGCTTGTGGATAGGATGAGGAAGGTGGAGACACATCCTTTTACTCGAGTGCCTCAGCAGTTTGGCCTTCCTTACATTGATATGCTCCCCCCAGTGGTGCCAGTGTTTAGATCAGTTCGAGAGGCTAGGGGAGGTCCTAGAGGCCGGGGTTGGACCGTTATTATCCATCTTATCTCTATTAAGAAATCCACTCTGACTCCCTCTTATTGCAGCTAGGTGGGTAGTACGACCTCACTCGAGGGAGAGCCGGTGCCCCTCAGGCACCCTTACTTCAGAAATAGAAATTACGGAGGAAAATTACCGCCATTAGACCGTTATTACTCCCCGCCCACAGAAGTGACGAACCCATTGATATAGACTCTGAGTCTGAGGAGTTCACAGGGGGAGAGACAGAGGAGGAGACCGAGGCTAAGGTCAGCGAGTCGGATGGAGAGGACAGCGATCCCAAGTGGCATGACACTCAGGATATCTTATAGGCAGAGAGGGCAGAGCAGAGCGTGGAGAGAGTGACTCTAGTTTCAGAGGAGCCACCTTCTCAGGACGTAGGTGGGGAGGATGAGTCCATAGCGGGATGCTATGTCACTCCAGCCATGGGAGGAGTACATCAGTCATCGATGACATTTGTGGCAGGTGCTGACCCTAGGGATCCCTCTTGAAGGCCCAGAGATTCGAGTGAGTTATCATCCTTCTCTTAATGTTTGTTTCTAGTTAGGATTGCCTTAGTTGCTATCTCTCCTTTTGCTTAATTTTGTCTTTATCTTTTGACTATTTCTAATTTGTTTTCTCCTTTGCTTGTAGAGATTGCTGACGAGTGGCGAGACCTAATTCACCGGGTATGCACTAATACCCTGATTATCCCCATGGAGAAGACCCGCACGGAGTTATCTGTGGATGCAGGGGAGCCCTCAGTAGCCGGTAGGCATACCAACGTTTTTTCCCCTATCTGGCATGTGGCCAAGATGGTGACTACTCTCCATACTGAGCTGGCTGGGTATAGGACAGCATAGCGCCTGATGAGGAGTCGCTCTCATAGCGAGACCAAAACTACTCTTCGGGATCGTGAGCCCTCTATGCACTCAGAGCGCTAGCGTAGCCGGAGTCCTAGATGTGGTCATGCACTGTCAGGGGGGTCTCATAGGGGTTGAGAAGCTGCTTGGCTCTCTTAGATTTTTTATATGTTTTTTTTTGTATTTCCTGCTCAAGCTCATTGAGCATTTTGACCATGCCTAGCACATCATGGTATTGTACAAGAAACGTTCATTATATATATATTATTTTTTGATCAGACCCTTGGTATCTGGTTTTTTGATTCATTTCCACATGCAAATTATACTGTTATGCTTATATGCTTTTTAGAATGTATGCAATGGAGAACAAATGATACAAATGTTTACTTTCTTTTCGTATTTCATGATGTTGATATATGATAATGTAGATACAATGTGATTTTGGATTTTTAGTTTCTTTAAGCAATTTTGATATCTCATATCTGTTTTGGCAAAGTGGTGAAGATAAGCCAATACGATGAGCAGATAAACTTGCCCCACTCCTAACTCCACGCAACTAGTAAGATGTGGGGGCTCATCCACCGAGAGCTAAAAAGGGCACAAGTTATGAAATGTCGTTGAAATGATAGTGATGAAAGATAGACAAAGCTTTGGTGGAACCAAATTAGGATGCTACAAGCCTACTCTACTCGAGTGACTCCATAGTTTAGGATGCAACTTGCTTTGTGGTTTATCTAGACTTAGATCCGTAGATGGCCACATGGTAGACAAAATCTAGGTTTTAGGATTTTTAATTCTCTTGGAATTTTTGACATTCGATTCTTTTGTTTTTGACTCAAGACTTCAAGATTTGAATTTGTTTGTTTATGACCTTTTACGTTTGTTTGTCAAGAGGACCCCCCAAACCTTTCCCCATGCTACTAGTAAGAAGCGTGGGTTTATCACCATTAGGTAAGGCATATGCGAGTAAGGGAATTTCCATCCTTTCCCAACCCCTACCGTCACTAGTAAGAGACGCAAGCTCATCACCAAAGGTTGGTGGGGCAAGGAAATGTGTAAATTTAAAAATTTTCTGTTTGATTTATACTTGACTTGTTTATTTGAGTAAAATGTCAGCATGCTCTTACTTCCAAAGAGATATTCATATGGGATAGATGTGACACAATGAAGCTTCTGGAATAGACCATAGGCAAGACACCTATCCTAAGAAGAAATCAAAAGTGAGAACAAGCATGCAGACCTTGGTATGGTTACTGTACATACACAAAATTGTAAGGTATTGTACTGCCGGAACAATGTAACAAGTGCCCCAATGATGATACAGGTCTCCTCGCAAGGTGTTCGGGATCCGGAAGAGCTCTCCGAGTGTGCGTTAACATCCCGCATGCCCCGCTTAGCCCCCGCGTGCCTTATTTTTTCCTTTTCCCCTCTTTTCTTGGCCTTTTTCTCTTCAGTTACGAAACCGCTGCCCTGCCTGGGCGGTGGTCTCGTGACCGCCGCCCTGAACAGGGCGGCGGTCCTGTAACCGCCACCCTGCTCAGAGCGGCGGTCCTTTACGCGTTTTCCAGAAAGCTCTTTTTACACGACTCACATAAATTCAACATTTCACCAGCTTTCTTTTACTGCCATGAGCTTGCATTTATGATTCTGGTTCCCTGGAATAGTGTTTTGCCATTTTTTATAGTTTAAGAGTTCTGTTTGGCTTTTACCTTGGGTAAATGCAAATGCTATAAATAGATGGCTTGTGCTCAAGCAAATGGCCCCTCATTCACTTCTCATCTTCTCATTTCAGTAATTCAGTCTTTCATTTTGCTTAGGATTCATAGTTTAGTTCATTGCATGCTTAGTTAGCATTGTTTTACTATTGGTAAGCCACAAATCCATCTTGTGCAAGCAGTGTTGTTGTTTCATCCAATCCATTGGAGTAGAATAGCTTAGGAAGCCATTAAAGTTGCAGGTTTTGCTCCTCAAACAGGATAGTTTCAGGTTCTGGACGCTTTATGTTGCATGACTCGCAATAAATCCCGCTAGGAATTGCATAAGCCAAGCTCTGTACTCTTGCGCTATCCCTCTCCTACTCGCATTGTATTCGGTGTGTATTCTGAGCTGCCTTTATCCCAATATCTACTTCTGTTGATGCTAGCATTACACGCTTTTCTGGATCCACGTGAACACGAAAGAACGAGGAGATCACACTGAGGGGACAAGATCACACACACCATCGGATTCGCCACTGTTCTGCAGAATCCAGGTTCTAGCTTTCAAAGTTCTAGTTATAATCATATCAAATAGAGTAGTTAATTGCTTTATTTTAGTAAATTCTATTCTCGATATTGCCAGGGAAGCTGTGGGGATTGATAGTTTCTGAGAAACTATGATTCACTCCTCACTTCTGAGGTAGGATCGAGAATCTTGCAAATAGATTAGATAAGCTATTTTATTGTTTAGAATAGATCTACAAATTACACAGACAAATAGCTACACTCGGTTATTTTGTTTGTTTTAAATTATTATTTTAGTTGTCTTTCTAGATATTTTAAATAGCTGCTTTCTTAAATTCATATAATTCATCAGAAAACACAAAAAGATAGAGGAATCATATATGCTATAGATATATTTCACATAGTTAAATTTCACTTTATTGCAGTTTGTTTACATTATTGCTTTTGTATGACAATTACGGGACCTAGGGAGCCCAGAGAATACGTTTTCGAGCCAATCGTGCCTCAGCCCAATCTCATCACAGCAATAACTGATATAGATCAAAATCTTAGGATCCAAGTCTTCCGAACAACGGTAAGCTTGCAACAAATCAATTCCCAGTTGAGCGGATTGAACATAGAAGACGACCGAGCACACACATTTTGGTCAAATCAGCCAAACTACAGATTACCCTAGGTACACATTCATATGACTGTAGAAAGGCTTAGAAAGAGAACAAACCTTTGGTTGTGATCCTTTGGTCCCACAGCCAGGCGCAGGAGACACTCTCATAGATATAGATACCAGCTTAAGAATTCAAGTTGCACGAACGCCTGTAAGATATTCTGAGAAAATCACACAGTTATTGGTCTTGAATATAGAAGCTGAGAAAGCATACGATTACTGGATACTAGGGATTAGGACTTGATTTCATGCATGACCATAACAGGTCCACAACAACCGCGAGTCTACGGTTGTGACCCACAAATCCCGCAGCCCAACGAATCCATAGGAGAATTAGACATAGACACTGGCCTACGCACACTAGTATTCCAGTCCACTCCACTTCCACCCATCATCATCGAACAATTATCCTTGCTAGACACAACAGCTAACAAAGCTAGAGAGTTCTGGACTAGGCCAGAGAACCGTCCATAGAATTGACTACATTTACCATCCACCATATGACCCTGTCCGGAGAAATACATGAAACTATCCCGGGTCATTTTCCACGTATTCCACAACCCATAGATCGAATCACGCCAGAGCTCGATATTGATTGGAGCCTTCGAGCAGTCATCCTTGCTGATCGATCTATCACACCAGCCTAAGTTAGGAGGGCTTTCTTTGCTTTAGATTCGCAAGTTCCGTTAGTGCGTATTGAAGACATTAGATTACCTAACTAGTTTGTCTGTATCTCACACATATTCCATCCCCACCGGCTGTCTCGGCATGACCTTGGGAGGTCGGGTACGCGGAAGAGTCACTTGTAGAATCCCACTCTCACTTGTCACTTTTCCAGCATACAAAATTGGTGAACCTGACGTGAAACTTACAATTTTTTCAACGTACAAATCTGTTTCATTGGTGAACTCGACGTGAAACAAACAAAATTGGTGAAGCTGACGTGAACTTCTTACTTTCTAGTTCAGAGTCATAGTATCACGTTTTTTTCCAAGTTTAGTATACTTTTCATCTTCTCCGCCTCATTAGCTTTCACGAATCATTTTCTCTCTCTCCCATTATTCTGCGGGTATTCATATACCCCCCGAATATGTCGGGATTCGATGCATATGGCAGACCCCTCTTGGGTCTTGAGGCATACTACGCCCAACAGAATAGACAATCATCACCCTCACTCTCAGTATGGGGTGACAACTATTCAACTAGTCAGTTGTCAACACAAACTCCAAGGATCAGATATAGCTCCCCCTTTCAAACAGAGGAGTTGGAACAACTTGCTCAAACGCAACAAACAGAGCCTTCAGGCTCAAACAATATGACGTTCACCGGAGAATCTGGTTCATCTCCTCAGATGCTGCTTAGACCACAAATTAGTAGACAATCAGACTCATACCAAGGTTTAGACGATGAATATTCGGTACGTTATGCCAGGAACGACCAACATTCTCGAAGTATGTACCCACCTATAGGAGGTTTACATACACAACCTGAGGTCTCTTTTCGAGAAAGTACCTCCATACCACGTCATATAGAAAATACTCTCGGAGAAACTTGGCAGGACACCGATCAGTTCATAACAGGATATCATAGACCTATACAAAACCATGGTATATAACAAATACCACCAAGGTAGAATATCATGACTTCACCAAATGAAGTCATTTCAACTCTAATAGAAAAGGTTAGAGGGTTAGAACTTGCCCAAGCAAGTCAAAATTTGTAATTCGTGCAAACAAGGAGTTCCAATCCTCCACACCATCCTAGCCAAGTAGATCTCCTCACAGGAGTAGGCACGTTAGGCATGAATCCTCAGTATTCACAACAAACGCCAACTAGACCCACCATCTCTAACACTGTTCCTCCCGGTCTAGTACAGAACAATCCATTCCTGGATAGTACCCCGTCATACTTAAACATGTACTCCAAATCACCACAAGGGGATATGTTCTCCTCTCCCGGCATGTTTGCTCAGACACAGGGGCTTCCTTACATCCCTGCCAATGTGTACGCTACGCCATATCAACAACCCATTCCAACGCCACTTCCTCAACAGGCACCATCAATGGTCGAAACATATGCAATAGGGACTTACTCAGAATATTTGAAAGAGCCCTTAGATTTCACTATACGAAGCGTCATGCTTCCAAGACCTCTTCCTGATTTTCCCAAATACAAAGGTGAGGGAGATCCGAATGCGCATATCAAAGCTTACGCTACAGCCATTCGAGAGCTACTCCCATGGGATGGGGTTGTTGCTAAAATATTCCCAAAAACCTTGGAAGGCATTTCTCTCGACTGGTATTATAGAATACCTGAGGCTTCTATACATTCAATCAAACAACTCGTGTCTGAGTTCATCAAGGCCTTCGACATGAAAAAACTATTAAGAACAGGAATCAGGGAGTTCTTACACATCAAACAAGAACACAACGAATCTGTCGCCCATTTCATCCAAAGGTGGCGTACAGTCCTTTATTCCTCAGCAAGTGCTCCAAACATGGATCAAATGGAACTATGTGATTTATTCCTTCATTCGCTTAGCAGAGAAGTAAAGGAAGAAGTCCAGAAGTTCCCATTACGAACTTACGATGAGGTACTGGAGAGTGCTCTTCGAATAGATCAAGCAACGATTGATAGTGGTCGCAAAACATATGGAGCAAACGGGAGGTTAATTGCCCCCAATCAGAACACTACAAATTATCCCACTACCACAAACGTCAATCAAGGACCTAAAATCCTTAACAAAAATCGGGGTGTAACAACAGATGGAGTAACCGACCAGCCCAAGAAGGTAAATGTTGTCAATACTCCATCACAAATAAACAACCAACGAAACAACAACTTTACCCCGACAATCAATACAGTGGATTTTAACCATCCACAACAACAACAACAACGGTGAAATCCCATACAAGGGCCAAGTCAAAATTCAACTAGGTATCAAAACCAGAATTCAAACCAAAGACAACAAACGCAAAATTTCAATAGACAACGGTTTGATCAAAATTATGGGCCACAATACACATCAAACCAACAAACTAGGAATTACAATCCTAACTCATATTGTGGTTTCCACAAAATTCGGGGCCACGACACTAGAACGTGTCGTGACTACAATAAATTCATGCAACGCTTGCCAAATGAACAAAAACAACTTTTTATGGATATGTTCTTAGCAAATCCTACGTCACCAACGTCAAATAATTTTTCAAGGGCAGTTTCCCCTCAAAATGCACCCCTAAAGATCTTTAATGATCCACTCCCAAATCACGATAACAACAAACTAAATCCAACTGGGACGAACAAGGGTGCAATGACAGGAAACAATGATCATGAAGCCTTGACTTCGCTAAATCCATTAGTTGTGCCGCAACTAGGAAGTCAGCCACGACCTAAAGTAGTTGGATTAGTAGAGTTAGACACTGAATTACCCATCGAAGCTATAACAAGGACACGAGAGTATTTCTCTCAGCCAAGTCCAAGCCACCTGCCAAAAATGGATAACATCCAACAAATCGTAGCAAATCCTGTGGGTGCTTATGATTTAATTAATGATCTAACAAAAACCTTCTCGCATATTTCATTTTTAGACTTACTAAAGAACTCTCCTGCCCACAGGGCTGCTCTTTTAGAAGCATTAGGTTTAGGTCATTTAATCAACATCACTCCACCTCCTGAAACACAGGTAAATCATATAGACTTTGATGTTCATCCTCCGGGACAGGCAGATAGGGATGTTGAATACATATTGGAGATAAACAAAATGCCAACAGATGCTGAGATCACACGTCGAGGTGATCCGGCTTTACACTTGCAAGTATGGGTTTATAACAACTATGTAAAGCGTGCAATGGTAGATGATGGGGCAGCGGTTAACATAGTCCCCTTCTCTTTCCTTCAAAAGCTAGGGTATGGAGAAACCAATTGTTCTACAACTCGAAACACGCTAAGAGGCTATGACAGCCTTAAAGCCACTTCAATTGGAACTATAATATTACCAGTCACCTTAGGACCCAAAACCATTTTGACTGAGTTTTATATTATAGATCGAGAAACTAACTATAATATGATCCTCGGCCGACCATGGATACACCGCATGAAGGCAATCCCTTCTACACTATTTCAAGAAGTAAGGTTTTTACATTTAGGAAAGGTATTCATGGCCAAAGGTGATCCAAAACCATTTGATGTACACCTAGCCGACTTAAAAAAGAGACCAGGCGTACACTCGGAGTTTGAACTCCCAACAAATCAACTTAATAAACCTACCAACGCAAAAACAAAAGAAAATTTGGTACCTACGACAGATCTTGAAACTGTGAGCATAGCCAAAACAACCCCAACCCCCAAAGATAAGGCTAACACTATAGAAACAGTGTCATTAGGGACTACTGCAAAAATCGTTGAGTTAATAGAACAAGATCTATCAATGTTCTTACCATTTGATTCAGTAGGCATAGGATATTCCCTAGGTGTTGGTTCTCTTCCAGCAGAGGATCTCTACATGGTGGAAGTAGCGTGTGCAAACGCAACAAATACCCCAACATCTATACTCCTAGTTAAGTATTGGACTCTCCATTTTTATGGGGCTAGATGCCGTTACGGAGCAGGGGCAGGTATAATTCTTACTTCGCCCGAGGAGAAAGTCCTGCCATTTGCCTTTAAACTAAATTTCAAATGCACAAACAACAGCACTGAGTACGAAGCCCTCCTCCTTGGCCTCACCTTAGCCAAGAGAATTGGTGTTGATAACATCAGAGTCTTAGGAGACTCGCAATTAGTGGCAAACCAAGTTTCTGAAGTATATGAAACTAAAGCCGAACACTTGCAGCTTTACAAAAACGTTGTATTAGATTTAAGCAAGGCATTTAACTTCATATCCATTGAAGCAATCTCGCGAGAGAGAAATCTTCTTTCCGATTCAATAGCAACCTCAGCATCACGTTTTACTCCAACCAATGAGTTAGAGGATACCCATTTCACGGTATCCATTCGTGATGAACCATTGATAAAAACAATGACAAATCCCCTTTTAAACGGAAGTGAATCTACCATCCTAGACCATGTTGATAGCGATATGGCCACTTTGGATTACTTAAACGCCTATGCGGCATTACATCTCTCCTATCATATGCTAGATTTGTCCTTAATTCCACATTCGTCTTCCTACTTCGGAAATCCCATGATGGATTTTCCCTCACAAATGGAACCTAGCATATACGCAGTAGAAAATGGAGATGATTTGGATTTACCCCCAGCACCTCCTGAGTTTGAAGAGGGTAATGCCTCTTTGATCGAAGAAACAATCGATGTCAACATCGGAACAGAAGATGAACCAAGAATTTTGAAACTAGGATCCTCGTTAACCCCATAAGAAGTAGAAATACATACTCGGATCCTCAAAGAAAATCAGAAGGCATTTGCATTTAATTATAAGGAGATGACAGGCATCGCACCCCACATCGTGGTACACAACCTCGTCACTAAGTCTGATGCAAAGCCAGTTAAACAAAAATCAAGACCCATGAAACCCAAGGTAGCTCTCATGGTAAAGGAGGAGGTAATAAAACTCCTCCAAGTAGGATTCATCAAACCAGTCGACTACTCCTAATGGGTATCTAACATCGTCCCTGTTCTCAAGAAGAATGGAAAGATACGCATCTGCATAGATTTCTGAGACATCAACAAAGCATGTCCTAAGGACGACTTCCCGTTGCCATCTATTGATGTCATTGTTGATGCAACAGCTGGGTTTGAACTTTTGTCTCTCATGGATGGATTCTCGGGATATAATCAAATTAAAATATCTGAGCAAGATCAAGCTAAAACCACGTTTATAACTCCTTGGGGAACCTATTGCTATGCTGTTATGCCATTCGGTCTCAAAAACGCTGGTGCTACATACCAGCGGGCTATGACATATATATTTCATGATCTAATTCATAAAATCATGGAATCCTACGTAGATGACTTGTTGGCTAAGGCCAAGAAGCGTTGTGACCATCCAGAAGTACTCTGTGTCATTCTCTCACGTCTGATAGAATACGGAGTCACGCTAAATCCAGAAAAATGCGTCTTTGGTGTAACGGGAGGGAAGCTCCTAGGTTACATCATATCGTCACGAGGGATAGATGTTGACCCAACCAAAATTCGGGCTGTCCTCAAAATGGTTCCACCTTCGGATGAATCTGGAATCAGGTCATTTCTCAGAAAGCTGGGTGCAATCCGAAGATTCATCCCGGACTTAAGCTTCGCCATTCATCCAATCAACAATTTTCTCAAGAAAGACTATAGCATCGATTGGACCGAAGACTGCAAGGAAGCTTTTGACGCGGTTAAGCGTTTCTTGTTGTCACCACCTACGCTAATTCCACCTAAGCTAGATCGCCCATTAATTTTATACTCATGAGCTACCGATGTCTCATTAGCTTGTATGTTGGCCCAAGAGGACGATGACAAGAGAGAACGTGTGATTTATTTCATTAGCCGAACACTGCTCGACTATGAAACACGCTATACACAAGCAGAACGAGAATGTCTCGCCATAGTCTTTGCAACCAAACGCCTAAGACATTATATGTTAAATCAAGAAACAAGGGTCATGGTAAAAATGGACCATTTACGAACTTTCCTCACACAAGGGTCCTTGTCTAAAAAGGTTGGACGTTTTATAACCCTAATGGGGGAATTCAAATTAACGTTTGTAAATCAGAAGTCAGTTAAGGGACAAATCATTGCGGATTGGTTAGCTGATAACCCATTAGATGGAGGCGATCTAGTAGATTTAGATTTTCCAGATGAGTGCGTATACTACATCGAAACCCGACCCCCTATCTCTGAGTGTCCCTGGTACGCTGATATCATTAACTATATCATGGACCATACGTATCCAGAAGGAGCTACACCACAACAAAAAAGGTGGTTACGTATTATCGTAGCTAAATACGTCATTATAGAGCAAGTGCTCTATCGAAAAGCGTTCGATGGAATGCTCCTAAGATGTGTCGACACAGAAGAATCCAAGAAGATTCTCCATGAATCTCACAGTGGAATATGTGGAGGCCACTTCGGTGGCCATGCCACTGCTCGAAAAATACATCGAATGGGCTATTTCTGGCCCACTCTAGAACATGACGCAATAGAGTTTGTACGCAGGTGTCATAAGTGCCAAGAGTTCTCCCATGAGATCCACATGCCGGCACAAGCTCTGCAACCAATCGCTACTCCATGGCCCTTTTCTACATGGGGCCTAGACTTAATAGGGAAATTCTCTCCCTCATCCATAGACGGCCATAATTTTATAATCACGGCCACTGAATATTTTACCAAATGGGTAGAGGCTATGCCTCTTACTATTGTACCTGGTTCTGTAATCGCCAAGTTCATTTTGAACCAAATCATTTGCAGGTACGGTATCCCGCAAATCATCATCTCCGATAATGGAACTTCTTTTAAAAATGAAGAGGTTCGTGAACTATGCAATAAATTTAAGATAAGTCATCATACGGCTTCCTTGTATTACCCTCAAGCCAACGAACAGACTAAAGCGACGAACAAAACACTAAAAGCCATTCTCCTTAAGACGGTGAAAGAAAACAAACGAGATTGGCACTTGAAGTTATATCCGGCCTTATGGGCCCACCGAACCTCAATAAGAACACCAACGAGAGCAACTCCTTTCTCATTAGTATTCGGGGCAGAGGCAGTTCTCCCACTCGAGGTTGAAATACCCAGTCTCTGCATTTCATTACAAGGGATTCTGGATGAAGACGCTTACAGAGAAGCACGTCTTTCCCAACTAGAAAGCCTAGATGAAACTAGGTTAGATGCTGAACAGCGACATAGAGTCTATGCTGACCGGATGTGCCGGCAGTACAACAAGAAGGTCTACGAACGTGACATATACGAAGGTGATCTAGTTCTAAGGCTAGACATCCGGATAGACAGGAAGACCGGTGAAGGAAGGAAAGTTCCGGCCCAAATGGTTGGGCCCATACCGAGTCATGAAGGACTATGGAAACGGTGCATACCTCTTATGTACGCTAGAAGGTGAGGAATTTGGTGAAACAGTCAATTCCCTGCACCTCAAGCATTTCTACACGTAAGCAGCTAGCACTACTTATACGACTATCTACATTGCATTTTCATATAGATTAGGATCATGTTGTCCACTTGTTTCGTACACAAATTGTGATCAAGGAATCTATTCTCAAAACAATTCATTACAAACTCATAATGTTGTTGGCATAAACTCTTCTAATCATACCTCTCCATTTTCATGATATCATCAAATTATCTCGGAATCATTTTATCAAATAAAGCTAGACATGACAAAGTCTTAACGGTAACCATACCAAGATCTGCAAGTTTATTCTCGCTTTGATTTCTTCTTAGGATAGGTGTCTTTCCTATGGTCTGTTCTAGAAGCTTCATGGTGTCACATTTATCCCATATGTATATCTCTTTGGAAATAAGCACATACTGACATTTTACTCGAATAAACAAGTCAAACGTTGATTAAATAGAAAATTTTAATTTTACACCTTTCCCTGCCCCACCAACCTTTGGTGATGAGCTTGCGTCTCTTACTAGTGACGTAGGGTTGGGAAAGGATGGAAATTCCCTTACTCGCCTATGCTTTGCCCACGGTGATAAACCCATGCTTCTTACTAGTAGCATGGGGCAAAGTGTAGGGGGTCCTCTTGACAAATAAATGCAAAAGGTCATACACAAACAATTCAAACTTTGAAACTTTGAGTCAAAAACAAATGAATCAGATGTTCAAAATCCCAAGAGAGTTAAAATCCTAAAAACCTAGATTTTTTCTACTTTGTGGCCATCTACGGGTCTAAGTCTGGATAAACCACAAGGCAAGTTACATCTAAAACTATGAAGTCACTCAAGTAGAATAGGCTTGTAGCTTCCTAATTTGGTTCCACCATAAACTTTGTTTGTCTCTCCATCACTATCATTTCACCACATTTCATAACTTGTGCCCTTCTTGACTCTTGGTGATAAGCCCTTGCATCTTACTAGTTGCGTGGAGTTAGGAGTGGGGAAAGTTTATTTGTTCATCGTACAGGTTTGTATTCATCACTTTGCAAAACAAGCATGAAGTATCCAAAATTGCTTACAGAAACCAAGATTAAAAATCACATTATATCTACATTATCATATATCAGCATCATGAAACACAAAATGAAAGAAAAACATTTACATCATTTCTTCACCATTGCATATATTCTAGAAAGCATATAAACATACATCGTAGTATACATGAAGAAACTGGAAATAGAAAGGAAGCCATGAGTGCCAAGATTTTGATCCAAAATGAATACATATATATAAATGATCAATGTTTATATACAATGCCATCATGCACTAAGCATGGTCAAAATGCTCAAAGAGCCCAGGATATACAAAGAATATATAGTACAAAATCTACGAGAGCCAAGTGGCCTCTCAATCCCTACGCGACCCCTCCGAAGGTGCACGCCCACGCCTAGGACTCCGGCTATGCCGGTGCTCTGAATGTATGGAGGGCTCAGGGTCCCAAGGGGCAGCCGTAGTCTCACCATGAGAATGGCTCCTCATAAGGCACTCAGCCGTCCTATACCCTACCAAATCTGTGCGAAGGGTTGATACCATCCTGCCCACGTGCCAAATGGGAGCGAAGACATTAGTATGTCTACCAGCTACTGAAGGCTCCCCAGCGTCCACAGACAGCTCCGCGTGGGTCCTCTCCATGGGGATCATCAGGGTATCAGTACATACCCTGCGAATCAAATCCCGCCACTCATCAGCAGTCTCTGCAAACAAGGAAGAAAGAGAATTAGAAATCAAACAAGAAATTAGAAATACAAGATAGCAACTAAGGAGAGCCTACAAACAAACATTAAAAGGGAGAAAGGGTAACTTACTCGGATCACCAGGCCTCCAGGATGGGTCGCTGGGGCCAGCACCTGCCATGGATGTCGTTGTCGACTGAGGGGCTGCTCCTATGGTGGGAGCAACGTATCGCCCCGCAACGGACTCATCCTCTCTACCATGGCCCTGGGAGAGTGGCTCCTCTGAAACTAGAGTCATCCTCTCTGCGCTCTGCTCGACCCTCTCTGCCTGCATAATATCCTGAGTGTCATGCCACTCAGGATCGCTGTCATCGGTCTCCTCCTCTATCTCTCCCTCTGTGAACTCCTCAGACTGAGAGTCAATATCAATAGGGTCATCGCCACTATGAGCAGGACCCGCAGCAATCTGAAGCAAAGGTGCCTGAGGCGCACCGGCTCTCCCTCTAGAACATACTATCCTCCTGGCTGCAATGGGAACACCATGAGTAACCATTGTCCAACCTCGGCCTCTAGGCCCCCCTCTGGCCTCACGGATTGATCTGTAGACTGGCGCCACTGGGGGAAGCATATCCGTGTATAGTAGGCCAAACTGCTGAGGAATTCGGCCAAAGGGATGCACCTCCACTTGCCCCACTCAATCAATAAGCTGCCGTGTGGTGGAGCAGGATATCAAGGTAAGAGCCTCCTCGCCCCATATGCCGGCCATGGTCTGGTATGGTTTCGCCTCCATATCAGTAGTAGTCAGGGAGGCAACTAGCTGATGAGGTGCTCTAAGCACCGACATTTCTATCCATCTGGCTGCCCTCACTGCCCTAGGATCTGCCACCTCCACACCCCTGCCATAGGGGATGAAATGCTCATAGACCCAACTCATGACTAGAGTCGGGTAGCTCAATGACTGCCCCTGTAGACAGACCACCATGTATAAGTCATGATAGGTGGTCCCAAGAATGTCTGCCCCCAGGCATATATCCGACCATGCCCCTCTATCTGTGCAATAATGGGGGCCCAGCAGTATAATAATGTGTTCCCTCCCTTGTCCCCGATCAGTCTCGAGGCAAGGATCCCTATGATGGCCTGACGAAGTAAGGGGATGGGCAAAGAAGGAATAGATCGAAATCTCACCCCCTTCTTTGACCCCGTGGAGATGACTGCATCTCCCATATATGTCCTCCAATACGGTAGATGTCCTCCAATGTAATGGTCCACTCACCACGGACCCCTGGCAATCGGAAGGTGTTTCGATCTACATCCCAGTATGAGAATAAGTCACAAAGGATGTGACTAGATGGTGCAACATGGGGCACGCGTGATATGCACAATATGTCAGCCCTTTGAAGTGTGTCCTCCTCATCTTGTGAGAGGGCATCTAGTACCCCTGGGAGCCAATCACACTCCCTCTCTCTATTCCATCGAATGTACTTCTCTCTCGCCTGCATACACCCAAAACACACGCTAGCAAGTTAGCACGTGGAGGCATGATCACTATCTTGCTACGGATGTTTCAACTCTACTCACGCAAGAAACCATCACCGTGGGTCCCAGAGCTCAAAATCAATCAAATCGACTCGCACAAATGAATAGGAAAATGAGCCCACTTTCATATATATAGCACCCTGATTTGTTTTAAAAGACTTTTTTTTCACAGGTTTTGGAGTGCTGACAGAGGTAAGTTCCTATCCCCGCACAAATGGTACGTCCTCATTCCCTATTATTTTAGCGTTTATTTTCCAAATTATTGTGTCTATCTGCACTTGAGTTCTCTTTTCATTTTACAGGTAGCGAGAATTTTGGACGGCGTCATTTCGACACACGAACGTATCAGGTATAGCTTCTAACTTCCCATTTCGAGACTGCCATACTCAGACCCACCGTTTTACGCCTCTTCATGGCTAAAGCGCTTCTCCGAGGGGCCAATATGTACGTACCCAAAATTGTAAGGTATTGTACTGCCGGAACAATGTAACAAGTGCCCTAATGATGATATAGGTCTCCTCGCAAGTTGTTCGGGATCCATAAGAGCTCTCCGAGTGTGTGTTAACATCCTGCATGCCCGGCTTAGCCCCCGCGTGCCTTATTTTTTCCTTTTCCCCTCTTTTCTTGGTCTTTTTATCTTCAGTTATGAAACCGCCGCCCTGCCTAGGCGGTGGTCCTGTAACCGCCGCCCTGCTCAGAGCAGAGGTCCTTTACGCATTTTCCAGAAAGCTCTTTTTACACAACTCACGTAAATTCAATGTTTCACCAGCTTTCTTTTACTGCCATGAGCTTGCATTTATGATTCTGGTTCCCTGGAATAGTGTTTTGCCTTTGTTTATAGTTTAAGAGTTCTATTTGGCTTTTACCTTGGGTAAATGCAAATGCTATAAATAGATGGCTTGTGCTCAAGCAAATGGCTCCTCATTCACTTCTCATCTTCTCATTTCAGTAATTCAGTCTTTCATTTTGCTTAGGATTCATAGTTTAGTTCATTGCATGCTTAGTTAGCATTGTTTTACTGCTGGTAAGCCACAAATCCATCTTGTGCAAGCAGTGTTGTTGTTTCATCCAATCCATTAGAGTAGAATAGCTTAGGAAGCCATTAAAGTTGCAGGTTTTTCTCCTTAAATAGGATAGTTTCAGGTTCTGGATGCTTTATGTTGCATGACTCGCAATAAATCCCGCTAGGAATTGCATAAGCCAAGCTCTGTACTCTTGCGCTATCCCTCTCCTACTCGCATTGTATTCAGTGTGTATTCTGAGCTGCCTTTATCCCAATATCTACTTTTGTTGATGCTAGCATTACACGCTTTTTCTGGATCCACGTGAACATGAAAGAATGAGGAGATGACACTGAGGGGAAAAGATCACACACACCATCGGATTCGCCACTATTCTGCAGAATCCATGTTCTAGCTTTCAAAGTTTTAGTTAAAATCATATCAAATAGAGTAGTTAATTGCTTTATTTCAGTAAATTCTATTCTCGATATTGCCAGGGAAGCTATGGGGATTGATAGTTTATGAGAAACTATGATTCACTCCTCATTTTTGAGGTAGGATCGAGAATCTTGCAAATAGATTAGATAAGTTATTTTATTGTTTAGAATAGATCTACAAATTACACAGACAAATAGCTACACTCGGTTATTTTGTTTGTTTTAAATTATTATTTTAGTTATCTTCCTAGATATTTTAAATAGATTCTTTCTTAAATTCACATAATTCATCAGAAAATACAAAAATAGAGGAATCATGTATGCTATAGATATATTTCACATAGTTAAATTTCACTTTATTGTAGTTTGTTTACATTATTGCTTTTGTATGACAATTGCGGGACCGAGGGAGCCCAGAGAATACATTTTCGAGCCAATTGTGCCTCAGCCCAATCTCATCACAGCAATAACTGATATAGATCAAAATCTTAGGATCCAAGTCTTCAGAACAACGGTAAGCTTGCAACAAATCAATTCCCAGTTGAGCGGATTGAACATAGAAGATGACCGAGAACACACATTTTTGTCAAATCAGACAAACTACAGATTACCCTAGGTACACATTCATATGACTGTAGAAAGGCTTGAAAGAGAACAAACCTTTGGTTGTGATCCTTTGGTCCCACAGCCAGGGGCATGAGATACTCTCATAGATATAGATACCAGCTTAAGAATTCAGGTTGCACGAACACCTGTAAGATATTCTGAGAAAATCACACAGTTATTGGTCTTGAATATAGAAGCTGAGAAAGCATACGATTACTGGATAATAGGGATTAGGACTTGATTCCACGCATGACCATAGCAGGTCCACAACAACCGCGAGTCTACGGTTGTGACCCACAAATCCCACAACCCAGCGAATCCATAGGAGAATTAGACATAGACACTGGCCTATGCACACTAGTATTCCAGTCTACTCCACTTCCACCCATCATCATCAAACAATTATCCTTGCTAGACACAACAGCTAACAAAGCTAGAGAGTTCTGGACTAGGCCAGAGAACCGTCCATAGAATTAACTACATTTACCATCCACCATATGACCCTGTCCGGAGAAATACACGAAACTATCCCGGGTCATTTTCCACGTATTCCACAACCCATAGATCGAATCACGCCAGAGCTCGATATTGATTGGAGCCTTTGAGCAGTCATCCTTGCTGACCGATCTATCACACCAGCCCAAGTTAGGAGGGCTTTCTTTACTTTAGATTCACAAGTTCCGTTAGTGCGTATTGAAGACATTAGATTGCCTAACTAGTTTGTCTATATCTCACACATATTCCATCCCCACCGGCTATCTCGGCACGACCTCGGGAGGTTGGGTATGTGGAAGAGTCACTTGTAGAATCCAACTCTCGCTTATCACTTTTCCAGCGTACAGTTACCGTTAAGACTTTGTCATATCTAGCTTTATTTGGATGAAAATGATTTTGAAATAGTTGATGATGTTATGAAAATGAAGAAGTATGATTGGAATGCTTATGCCAATACCATCATAAGTTTGTAATGAATTTCTTTGATAATAATTTCCTTGATCACAAAATTTTATGAAATGAGTGGACAAAATGAGCCTAACTACATGAAGATGCAATGTAGATACAATTATACAAGTAGTGCTGGTCACTTATGCATAGAATCGTTTAAGATGCAAGGAATTGACTATTTCACCAAATTACTCACCTTCCACTGTACATAAGAGATATGCGCCATTTCCATAGTCTTTCATGAATCGGTATGGGCCCAACCATTTGGGCCGGAAATTCCTTCCTTCACTGATCTTCTTGTCGATCCAGCTGTCTAGTCTTAGAACTAGATCTCCTTCATATATATCTCATTCATAGAATTTTTTGTTATACTACCGGCACATCCGGTAAGCATAGATTCTATGCCGATGCTCAGCATCTAACCTGGCCTCATCTAGGCTTTCTAGTTGGGAGAGACGTGCTTCTCTATAAGCTTCTTCATCCAAAATCCCTTGTAGTGAGATGCGGAGACTGGGTATTTCAACCTCAAGTGGGAGAATTGCTTCTACTCTAAATACCAATGAGAAAGGAGTTGCTCCTGTGGGTGTTCTTATTGAGGTTCGGTGGGCCCACAAGGCCAGGTATAACTTTAAATGCCAATCTCGTTTATTTTCTTTTACCGTTTTAAGGAGAATAGCTTTCAATGTTTTGTTTTTTGCTTCAGCCTATCCATTGGCTTGAGGGTAACACAGGGAGGCTGTATGATGGTTTATTTTAAATTTAGTACATAGTTCATGAACCTCGTCATTCTTAAAAGAAGTGCCATTGTCTGAGATAATGATTTGTGGGACACCGTACCTGCAAATGATCTGGTTCAAAATGAACTTGGCGATTATGACACTTGGTACAGTGGTAAGAGGCATAGCCTCTACCCATTTGGTAAAATACTCAGTGGCCGTGATTATGAAAATATGGTCATTTGTTAACAATGGAGAGAATTTCCCTATCAAATCTAGGCCCCATGTAGAAAAGGGCCATGGAGTAGTGATTGGTTGTAGAGCTTGTGCCGGCATGTGAATCTCGTGGGAAAATTATTGACATTTATGACACTTGCATACAAACTCTACTACGTCGTGCTCTAGAGTGGGCCAGAAATAGCCCATCTGATGTATTTTACGGGTAGTGGCATGACCTCCAAAATGACCGCCACATATTCCACTATGAGATTCGTAGAGAATCTTCTTGGATTCTTCTATGTCAACACACCTTAGGAGCATTCCATCGAAATCCTTACGATAGAGCACTTGTTCTATAACAACGTATTTAGTTACGATAATGCGTAACTGCCTTCTTTTTTATGGTGTAGCACCTTCTGGATATGCATGGACCATGATATAATTAACAATATCAGTATACCAAGGACATTCAGAGATATGAGGTTTGGTTTTAATGTAATATATGCATTCATCGGGAAAATCTAGATTGACTAGATCGCCTCTGTCTAATGGGTTTTCGGCTAACCAATCTGCAATGATTTTTCCCTTAATGGACTTTTGGTTTACAAAAGTTAATTCGAATTCACCCATTAAGGTTATAAAGTGTCCAACCTTTTTAGACAAGGACCCTTGCATGAGGAAAGTTCGTAAATGGTCTGTTTTTACAATGACCCTATTTTCTTGATTTAACATGTAATGTCTTAAGCATTTGGTTGCGAAGACTATGACAAGGCACTCTCATTCTTCTTACGTATAACATGTTTCATATTCAAGCAACATTCGGCTAATAAAATAGATCACACTTTCTCATTTGTCATCGTCTTCTTGAGCCACCATGCAAGCTAGTGAGACATTGGTAGCTCACAAATATAAGATTAAAGGGTGGTCGGGCTTAGGAGGCATTAGCGTAGGTGGTGACAACAAGAAACACTTAACGGCTTCGAAAGCCTTAATGCAGTCTTTGGTCCAATTGATACTATAATCTTTCTTGAGTACATTATTGATTGGATGAATGGCAAAGCTTAAATCTGGGATGAATCTTTAGATTGCACTGAGTTTCCCAAGAAACAACTTGATTCCAGATTCATCCGAAGGTGGAATCATTTCGAGAACAACCCATATTTTGGCTGGGTCTACATCAATCCCTCGTGATGATATGATGTTACCCAAGAGTTTCCCTCCTGTCACACCAAATACACATTTTTCTAGGTTTAGTGTGACTCTGTATTCTATCAGACATGAAAGAATGATGCAGAGCACTTTCGGGTGATCACAACACTTCCTGGCTTTAGCTAACAAGTAATCTACATAAGATTCCATGATTTTATTAATAAGATCATGAAATATATACATCATTTCCCGCCGGTATGTAGCGCCAGCGTTCTTGAGACCGAATGGCATAACAACGTAGCAATAGGTTCCCCAAGGAGTTATAAATGTGGTTTTGGCTTGGTCTTGTTCAGATATTCTGATTTGATTGTATCCCGAGAATCCATCCATGAGAGACAAAAGCTCAAATCCAGTTGTTGCGTCAACGATGACGTCAATGGATGGTAATGGGAAGTCATCTTTGGAACACGCCTTGTTAATGTCTCAGAATTCTATGCAGATGTGTATCTTCCCATTCTTTTTAAGAACGGGAATGATATTAGATACCTACTGAGAGTAATCAACCAGTTTGATGAATCCTACCTGGAAAAGCTTCATTACCTCTTCCTTCACCATGAGAGCTACCTTGGGTTTCATTGGTCTCTATTTTTGTTTAATTGGATTTGCATCTAGTTTGGTGACGAGGTTGTGTACTGTGATGTCTGGTGAAACCCTTGTCATTTCTATATAATTAAATGTAAAAGCTTTTTGATGTTCTCTGAGGATTCGAGTGTGTATCTCTATTTCTTCTAGAGTTAACGAAGATCCTAGTTTCAATATCTTTGGTTCTTCCTCCATTCTGATGTTAATATCGATCGTCTCTTTGATTAAAGAAGCGTTACCTTATTCAAACTCAGGTGGGGCTGGAGGTAGGTCCAGATCTTCTCCATTTTCTACCGCGTATATGTCGAGTTCCTTTTGTGGGGGAAGCTCTATCATGGGATTTCCGAAGTAAGAAGATGAATGTGGGATTAAGGAAAAATCTACCATGTGATGGGTGAGATGTAACTCTGCATAGGCGTTTAGGTAATCAAGAGTGGCTCTATCACTATCAATGTGATCTAAGATAGTATATTTGTTCTCAGCTATGTTCGTTAAGAGAGGATTTGACATTTTATTCACTAATGGTTCCATACGGAGGGATACCATGAAACAGGTGTTTTCCAACTCACTGTTGGGAGTGAAATGAAAAGCTGAGGTTGCTATCAAATCTGTGAGAAGGTTTTGTTCTCGCGGGATTGCTTCAATTGGTATGAAGTTAAATCCTTTGCTCAAATCTAATACTGCTATTTTGTAGAGTTGTAAATGTTCAGCTCTAGTCTCATATACCTCAGAGACTTGGTTTTCTACTAATTGAGAGTCTCCTAACACCATGATGTTATCAACCCTGAGCCTTTTATCTAAGATGAGGCCAAGGAGGAGGGCTTCGTACTCAACGTCATTATTTGTACATTCAAAATTTAGTTTAAAGGAAAACAGTAAGATCTTTCTCTCGGGAGAAGTAAAGATCACACCTTCCCCAACCCCATAACGACATCTAGCTCCATCGAAATGGAGAGTCCAATATTTAGTTGGGAAGGTGGATGTTGGGACATTCACTATGTCAAGTTCTTCTACTTTGGTTACTTCTACCATGCAGAGTTCTTCTGCTGGTAAAGAACCAACTCCTAGGGTATATCCCATACCTACAGAATCAAATGGCAGGGAAATTGGTAGATCTTGTTCTAGCAATTCAAAAATCTTTGCAATAGTTCGTAATGATACTATTTTGACAATGTTAGCCTCATATTTGAGGGCTGGGATATTCTTGATTAGGTTCGTAACTTCTAACTCCGTTGTAGGTACCAAAATTTCTTCCGGTTTCAAGTCAGTTGGTTTGTTAGGAGTTCAAACTCAGAGTGAACTCTTGGCCTTTTCTTCAGGTCTGCTAGGTGTATATCGAATGGTTTCAGATCACCTTTTTCTATGAATACCTTTCCTAAGTGTAAGAATATTACTTCTTAAAATAACGTAGAAGGGATTGCCTTCATACAGTGTATCCATGGTCGGTTGAGGATCATATTATAATTGGTTTCCCGATCTATAATATAAAACTCAGTTAGGATTGTTTTGGGTCCTAAGGTGACTGGTAGTATTATAGTCCCAATCGAAGTGGCCTTAAGGCTATCATAGCCTCTCAGCGTATTCCAAGTGGTGGAATAATTTGTTTCTCCATACCCTAGCTTTTGAAGGAAAGAGAAGGGGACTATGTTAACTGTTGCCCCATCGTCAACCATTACACGTTTAATGTAATTGCTATAAACCCATACTTGCAAATGTAAGGCTGGATCACCTCTGCATGCAATCTCAACGTCTGTTGGCATTTTGTTTAATCACTCTTATTAAAAATAATGAAACCATTTTAAGGTATACATCCAATCAGGTTCGTATAAAAGCAATTTGAGAAAAGAATAGATTACTGCCTCGTGCAAGTTCATCTAGCAAACTACCTTTAACCCTATTATACCAAATTTTTCAATCAATGATAAGTATGCAAAACATTAGCTACAGGGCTACCTTTTTACAAGAAGATAAAAAACTGAGTTCTAAATCAAGATCATAATACTGCTAAAAAAATGAAAGGAGTCTTCCAAGTTAAGATCTCACCACTTACTATTTCTTTCCACTTAATTTAACAGTCCTGTCATCCCATAACCATACTGTAGAGTTCCTTATAGAATTCTAAAGAAGAGCACACTATTATTCCAAAAGAGAGTATAAACACTTTCATATTTTGAAACCCCTTAACAATTTTCCTTCTTAACCTAGAGGAAGAAAACAGAGAAAATCAAAACTCTATTGTAATCAAGTTCGGAACTATATTAACTTCCAAGAAGTAATATACATTCGCTAGTCCAATCAGGGAAGGAGAAGACGAGTAATTCAAACACTTAAGTTTAACCAATAGCTCAGGTCAGATAGAGCCACCTTAAGAGTTTGCCATTAGATCCCTACGGGTTCTACAACTTTTCATTCACAAAAGCCAATAACCATTTTTTTTAAACATAAAATGTTATAAACGATCAAAACTCAGACCACAATCCTGATCTAAAATAAACAGTCTACATATCATCCACTACTCGAATCATTTGCGTTTAAGGACAAGTTAGGGTAACTTCCCATTACCATCATTTACCAATGGATCAAAACTGAATCATTCCAACTGTTGCACTGTTAGGTTGCTATATTAATTCAATACACCAAACCAAAGATGCATGTACATAATTAATAATCAAATTCTAAATACAGATTCGGAAATATCCAAAAGTCACCCTATTCATACCATAGTAGTGAATAATTCTCTATCTGTCAAAAATAAATAGATCATTCAGTTGTATTTAAAGCATTTCAACCCTAATTTCAACTTCAAAGGGCATGCAATAGCTGAACGTTGATAAAACTTTTCAATATTGAAGTCGTTTTTAAAAAGAATTTCCAACATTGTGTAACACGGCCAAAAGAAACAGATTTCAAAATCACCTCTAGGTAACATTAAACACAGTCTTATCTTAACCAAACATTAAACATAATTTCCATTAATGCAGATCCAAGATTAACCACGAATTATCAGGGAAACAGAGCTCATCCAAGTACATTTACTCCTGAGCATAACCGTGTTCCTAATACCCATGTTTAATCACAAAAACAACAGTTAAACCATATACTTCTTACTCACAGTACCTGCAATCAAAGAACATTCAAACCCTTTCAAAATAAGAGGTACAGGCTTAAACCTCATACAACGTTTCCAACTCACACAACTAAAACAGTCAAGTTTCATAGAATATACTAACATTCCAACCACAAAATCAATTACCTATTTCCTTGAACATGGACCGGTAACAGTCAGAGTTCTTACGGCGAAGCAAACAATCAGTTGTTCCAATCATAAACGAAATAGTAGATAATTACCATGGTGTTTTCAAACATGTAAACATTTAATATGTTTCTTTCCATGGAGCTAGTTTCTAATCTAATACATCAGTCAGATAAGAACTTACAGCACTTCCAAACGGATAGCAAAACTCCAAGTTTGATTCACAACAAGGGAACAAGAATAATGAAGCAGGTTTCATCAAGGACCCAAAATTTCATGTTCAACCCAGAACCCCAAATTAACATTAAACACAAATCATTGTTACCAGCCAAGCCAAGATGCGCATATATCATCAGAACAGAGTTGTTCTAATGAAAACATTTTAAAGGAAAGCAAGATTTTAATAGTTAGGGCCTATCATGCCTGATAGTGTCGCTAAAAAGTTGAAGAAGACCTCTGGATGCGCTCGCCCCTTCTCTTCTTCTTCCACGAAAGATTAAACAACAAAATATTGTTACCTCCATGCCTTATATATTCCCCATGACATAGAAGTAAATTTGAAACTTTCAAAATTGCCATGCAACAAAGAGTAGACTGCTAGTTCGAAAAACTAGTGCTCATGCAGAGTGAAAAACGAAATGCATGAAAAACAAAACAAGCAAGAAAAATTCCACTTGCATGCCTTCCCAAGAAATCCGAGCTCGAGACCCTATGTAATTTAATTGCATTAAATTTCCTTCTCCCACTTGTTTTCCATTGCCACTGACCGCCAAAGTTGGCGAACTCTAAATCAAAATAAACAAAAGTTTCCATTCTTAGAGATGCTGCCACGTAAGACTCCTCTTAACAAATTAACCTCAGCTAACCTTGGCAGCACTCCCTGTCCTTCATCCTTATCCTTTCCTTAAATGCCATGGAAACCATCGCCCAAAACTTGCGACCCTCCTTAGGTCCCTTTTCATAGCATTAGTTTAGGATAGGTTAGTGACTTAGGTTAGATCATAGGTAGACTTAGTCTTAATGTCATAGGATATAACATTAGTCACCCACCTTAGTATTAGGTTTAGATAACCCTTAGGAATATCAAGCACATAATTTAGGACTAGGTTAGATTAACAAACCTTGCAACAATAGGTTATAGCTTAGGTTAAAAACTAATAACCTTACTGATTCTAGTTTAGGTCCACTAGTTAGGATTAAATCAATATACAAAATTCAAACAGAATAAAACATTCCCGGATCAGATTCATATTTCGCATCAAGTGAATTAGCTTTAGATGGAAAACTTTCACATCTTACCTGGCTTAAGGTCTAGGTCCTTTCTGATGCTATGATGACTGAAACCAGATTCTGATTGCAATGATCTGCTAGGATTAACCTCTGGAATCCAACAAAAATTTCCTCTACGGACATATTTTATGTGAAGGAGGTTTTAAAAGAACTTAAACATTCAAAGTTCAGTCAGACTTAGTAATTCACGAAATGTTAATACAAGTTTGTTCATCCTGAATATAATTAAAACATTCCTTGGATCAATGCAACTGATCCAAGGTTGAGTCATAAAGGTGGATAAATCCACAATCTTCCAGAAATCAAATCGTACTCATATGTAAGGGATGAAAGAAAAAGAATCCAAGCATATTTTGGTTCAAACAAGGATCTTAAGAGCATAAAAGACATAACCAAATCAAGCATGACTTCCCGAAACCAAAAGAACATATCCTCATATGGGAAGATCACATATCAACACTTGAATGCAAAGGAGAAAGTAACAACAGTTCAGGGTGTTACATGCTTCCCTCCTGAAAGATTCCTCGTCCCGATGATTACAACCTTTTATTTATCTTCTGGTCAGTTAATCCTTCTACTTATCAAATCAACTATTTCAAACTTAAATAGTTCCAGAAATCAGTATTGTTTACCATTTATTCAATCTGAGTAAATGTTTGCCCCAAAACTGGCTTACTTAATGTCATGTAAAAGATAAATTCATAATTTTTTATTTTTTATTTTATTTTTTATCAGTCAACAGATTCAGTTCTGTTAAAAAAGAAAGGGAAAAGTAGTTTTCATCTCTTCTAGATTTCCCAAGTTGCACTTTCTTTGTTGAACTGGTCCTACTGGACCCTACATTGTTGTATTTCACGATTCCTCAAATGCAATCGGCGAGTTTCTAGTACTCGAGTGGGTTTAACCACGATTATTCCTGGGTATTGGACCTGCAAGGAATTCCAATTTAACACATGTGACAAATCTGAAACGTATTTCTTAAGCAAAGAAATATGGAAAACATCATGCATTCGTGACAAAGCAGGTGGTAATGCTAATCGGTAAGCTACGAGATTGATTACTTCGACAATTTCAAAAGGTCCCACAAAACGAGGTGATAACTTGGCAGCCTTGCCAAAAGTTATAGAACTCTTTCTTGGTTTAACATGAAGAAAAACCTTTTCACCAAGTTCAAATTTCTGGTCAACCCGCTTTAAATCAGCATAACTCTTCTTCCTATCTGCTGCTTCCTTCAATCATTCACGAATCATTTTAACTTGCTGTTCCATTTCAGTAAGGATTTCAGGCCCAATTACCTCTCTATCCTCAATGCTATCCCAACTAACAGGGGTTCTGCATTTTCTTCCATAAAGCACCTCGAAAGGTGCCATCTTGAGAGAAGAGTGATATGTATTGTTGTATGCAAATTCAACTAATGGGAGATACTCTTCCCATTTATACTGTTGATCCATGCAATACATTCGTAACATATCTTCTAACACTTGATTTACTCTCTTAGTCTATCCATCCGTTTCCTGATGATACACAGAACTGAAGTTCAGTTTAGTCCCAAGAGCTGCATTAAGCGTTTGCCAAAATCTTGACGTCATTCTAGGATCCCTATCTGAAATTATCAATTCAGGTACTCCATGTAATCTGAAAATTTCATGTACAAATATTTTAGCTAACACAGGAGAATCATCCTTTAGATTTCCAGCGATAAAATGAGCTACTTTCATTAGTTTATCAACAACTACCAAAATAACATCATGTTTATTTCTTGACATAGGCAGCCCTTGTACAAAATCCATACTTATTACTTGCCATTTGTACTGCGGTAAGCTATGGGGGTATAATAAACCAGCTGGGTGCATGTGTTCTGCCTTCACCCACTGACATTCAAGACAATGAGTCACAAAATTAACAACATCCTTTTTCATTCCTTTCCAGAAATATTGTTGTTTTAGATCGGCAAGCATTTTAGTAATACCCGGGTGTCCAGAAAAGGGTGAATTATGAAATTCAGCTAACAATTTCTTTCTCAAATCATTAAGCAAAGGTATGTATACTCTGTTTTCATAACATAAGATTCCTTCATTATCAAAATGAAAACCTTTATACCTTTCATCTTTTGGATCTGCAGCAAGCGCTGCTTTTACTTGTTGCAAGTATAAATCAGATTCCAATGCACTTTTCACTTCATCTTTAAACTGAGTTCTTAATGTTATAAGAGTAGAAATGTGCTTCCTACGACTTAGAGCATCTTCTACTCTATTCTCTTTTCCTTTGATGTAACTAATATCAAAATCATATTATGACAAAAATTCTAACCACCTTCGTTGTCTTGCATTCAGATTAGGCTGAGTGAAAATATATTTCAGCCCTAGATGATTAGTTTTCAACTATAAAGGTTTACCAAGTAAATAATGCCTCCAAACTTGAAGTGCATGTACTATGGCAGTAAGCTCTAAATCATGTGGAGCATAATTCAACTCATGTAACTTAAGTTTTCTACTTTCATATGCTATGACATGATCATTTTGTAACAAAACACCTCCAAGGCCTTCCCCGGAAGTATCCGTTACAACAGTAAAGCCTCCATTAGGATCAGGTACAACTAAAATAGGTGCTGAAGTCAACTGAATTTTTAAAATTTTAAAATCAGATTCACACTTATCATCCCAAGCAAATTTCTTATCCTTTTTCTGCAATGAAGTTATTGGTGCAGCCACTTTAGAAAAATCTCTAACAAATTTTCTGTAATAACCAAAAAGGCCCATGAAGCTTCTTACTTCATGTACATTCTTTGGTGCAGGCCACTCAGTTATTACCACTATTTTAGAAGGATCTACAGCAATTCCTTCTTTACTTATAACATGACCCAAATAATGAACTTCGGTATCAAAGAAAAAACATTTGGATAACTTACCGTATAACCTTCTTTTTCTCAAAATTTCCAAGACTACTTTCAAATGCTCATCATGCTCCTCGACTCTTTTAGAATATATGAGAATATCATCCAAGAATACAAGCACAAACTTGTCCAAATATTCTTGAAAGATATTATTCATTAAGTTCATAAAAGCTACAGGTGCATTAGTTAATCCAAAGGCTAAAACCGTGAATTCATAATGTCCATACCTTGTCTGGAAAGCTGTTTTATGAATATCTTCTTCTTTAATTCTTAATTGATGATACCCAGATTGAAGATCTATCTTGGAATAAACCTATGCTCCACGCATCTGATCAAATAAATCATCAATTCTAGGAAGTGGGTATCTATTCTTGATTGTTGCTTTGTTTAACATCTGATAATCAATACACAATCTAAGTGTCCCATATTTCTTTTTCACAAATATCACTGGTGCTCCCCAAGGTGAAACACTTGGTTGAATCAAACCTTTAGACAAAATTTCTTACAACTGAGCCTTAAGCTCGACTAACTCTGTAGTAGTCATCCGATAAGGTGCTTTAGAAATAGGCTCCATCCCTGGTTTGATTTCAATGGTGAAGTCAAATTCCCTTTTGGGTGGTAAACCTGGTAATTCCTCTGGAAATACGTCTTTGAAATTCTGTAACAGTGGGTATCATTTCATGAAATTGCTGTCTTCTTCTGCCAATTCAGATATTTTTACTGCATATAAGGTACAACCTTTATTTTTGGCCTTTTTAAGTTGCATAGCTGACAATTTCCTAACTGAAATTTCTTGTTTTACACCTTGAATCACTGTTGTTTTCTACAGATCATCTAAACATCTTATATGTTTTTCAAAGTAGTCCACTTTTTCTTTATGCTCAGCTAACCAATTAATGCCGATGACAACGTCATAGGATCCCAAAGGTGTAACATAGAGATCAACTTCAGTGGAAAAGTTAGGTAAGTCAAGGACTGCCCCAAAAAGACACATACTAACTGTATGAACAAAATTATTACCATAATGTACAGTCCATGATTTATCCATTTTTCTAGCTTTTATTTTAAGTTTCGAAGCGAGCTTACTAGAAATAAAACATTTAGTAGCTCCCGTGTCAAAAAGAATAGTCACAGGTATGCCAAATAACTTACCAGGAACTTCTATAGGTGTCACTTGCTTTTCAGCTTGCTTGTCTGCTACTGTAGCATGTATCTTATGTTGCTGATTACGATCATCCTTCTTCAAAGGACATTGGTTTGCGTAATGATCTTTACCACAATTATAACAGCCTCCTACAGGTCCCTTTTTAGGCTCAAAATTATTTCCAGCCTTAAAATTATCACGTTGGCCTCCATAGGACTTTTGCCCATTTTTATAATTCTTGGAAAAATTATTCCTTATATTTCTAGCAGGCTTGTTCGCTGTCGTTTTCTTATTATTATCCACTGAAAACTTATTTTTGTTGCCAAAATTTTTCCATGGTCCCTTCTTGGGTACAAGAGAAGCTGAAGAAGAGTTTGGAATCTTCTTCCGCACTTCCTCTTTATGAGCAAAAATAGCCTTTAATTTATGTTCCTGCCTTATGGATTTTTCAACAACCCCTTCCATAGTGGTTGGGTTGTGAACATCAACCTCTCCTCCAATCACGGGATTCAGTCCCATGATGAATTTTTGTATTCTGAACTTCTCGTCAGTTTGATACTGCGGTACATACTTGAGGAGTTTCGTAAACAGCTCCAGTACTCAGTTACAGTTAGCTTCCCTTGAGCTAAGTTCTGAAATTATGTCATTTTCTGATCATAGTAAAGTTGTGGCAGCCAACGTTGCCTAAAATAGCCTTTAAATTGATCCCAAGTGATGTTAGTTTCATCAATATTTAGCTCAGCCTTACGGCTGTCCCACCATGAAGATGCTTCATGGGAAAGTTGATATGCTCCCCAAATAGCTTTGGTTTCCTCCGAGAAGTTTCTTATTGCAAAGTACTTCTCCATTTCGCTGAGCCAATTCTTAGTTCCATCTCCTAATGTGGTGCCATCAAATTTAGGTGGACTTATCCTTTTTATATCATTAGTGAGTTCCGCTACCAACCTGACCTTTTTATTTTCTGGTTGGACAAGTACATTTCCATTGTTATTACCATTGTTACCAACACCCATATCGGGGTTGTCCTCAGGAGGTGGCTGATTGTTATTACCAGCTTCTTCTTCCTCCTCATTTCCCATCACTTGTTCAAGTACAACCAAACGATCTCTTGTGTCCAACTGGGCATCAAGAATCTCATCAGGTTTTTGGGTTGTTGCTGCTCCTTCCTCATGTGGAGCATTATTCGCAACATTTCCCCTTGTTTTAACCATTTTCTGTTACAAGAAAATTCAGGTTTTCATCAGATTATGGACACAATAGGTCCAAGAGCTGCAACCTTCAGCTCTAATACCAAGATGTAACATTCCCATTTTAATACTTTAGAACAAGGAATTTTTTTTTACACGATTAATGTTCTCTGTTCTAAATACATAATTTAGAACACACATATCATAACAATCATTCATATAACAGATAACCATATGCAACTGTAATGACTCGGTGTACCACCGATCTATTCATTCCATGACTCGGTGAACTACCGATCTATTCATGTGTAACCTTGAGCTTGAAGTTTTCTACTGAACACTTCATGATCGTGGTTCTCTTACCCTATTCCAAGTTCTGATTGTTCTGCCCAAGGAACCTATCTGAATAATTGTTACCACTATTCATCGACATCACGATCCTTAGACTAGGTGACATAGGACAACGCAATCAGCAACTTGCGATACTTTGGCCAAAGATTTATAACATACTGTTCGTATTACTTATTCCTTGACGACATACTCATCAATCTGGAATACGCCCTTCACCCCACTCTATTGTTATATAGAATGTATTATATTGACCTCTATCAGTTCCCTTGTCCCAAGCTTTCGCTCTAGATCGGATTAATATCATAGTTCACATTATAAATATGCTCTTGAAGACTAGGGGTAAGTTGACATACTGGGTCAACCGAAGTTAACCCCGTGTGTCAAGGTACCATGAGTCTCAAAGGGCCGCCTTATAACCTGTCTATGGTCCTAACCAGTCCCAGAGGGAAATATTGATCAAGTCTCAGGTGTGTAAATCTTAACAATCAATGTAGAAGGGTATTTCCACATGTCATCTGCATTGTTGTATCCTTGAGAAGATCCTAATCTTCCCAAAGGTACAACCTTGCAGTTGACGTGTGTCAACATCCTACGGAACAGCCTCGGAAAGATGTACATACCTCCAAGAATTTACTTTCGTTAAGTTATATTTGGGTTACAGGTCCACCTAATTAGGTAGCCTTCCCTAACCTTGAGTTCAACACACTCTTTGAGTTACCTTTTTGTAATTAGGTTCAGTTTCACAAAAGGGTTTTTAATTAGATTTAAGATTGTTTCCAGGTTGTCGGTTGGTACCTAACAACCTGGTATCCACAAAATAGGACAACAACCATTTAAGTTTCTCCATTAGGAAAATAACTGAACCAATAAGGATATGTAACAACCTTATAGACTGAAACATATCAAACTTAATACCATTAAGTCATAGCGATTTAGAACCATATATATTACTTTTATAATTAGTGCATTACGAGAGGTTAAATTATCTTCGAATTATAGTTAAATTTTAGGGCATAGCTCACTCTCAACGTTCCCTAAAAATGCAGTGATCTTATTTACAATTTTAATCACAATCATAAGATATAAGGAATCACTAATCAGAAAAAATGTAGTATTCAGCCATATAATTAGCTAAGGCTTACTTAGGGAATCCATCGAGACTCCATTGTATAAAATAATAAGAATGCACACTCATTCATATAGATAATAAGAAGATCAATCCAACAAATAAGTAACACAAACCACATAAGTAATATCCCTCCATTTCATTCATTTCCAAACTTATACAATTACAACTTATGCACTTCGGCATACTTTAAGACAATAGCTTTCAACAAAAAAACGTAACTTTCTTCCATAATACAATTTGGAAAAACAAGTCGGAATTCTTCATAAGAACCAAATTAAAACAGTCATTGCATCATATCAGATTTTTGCTTGCCTTTACCACTTATGATGACCATCTGCAAAAATTGCTAGCACGGGTCAGTTCAGTGAACTGAGCATGATAAGCACTAATCCTTAAAACAATTGCATTCCACTAATTGTTTTCATTAAACAATCCTGTTTTAATGACATCAATTTCTTCAAATCCCAAATCATGATACACTCTAGGTTTTCCTTCTACCAATTACAACTCAACTTTATATCATAACTCAAATTACAAGTATAATTTCATCTTAGTCTATTTCAGATGATTCATCTTATAGAAGAAAATAAGAATGGACAATCTGTATCTTAAGCACCTAACCATCCGCAAAACTGAGAACAGTGTAAATCATGTTTTAATCACTCTTATTAAAAATAATGAAACCATTTTAAGGTATACATCCAATCAGGTTCGTATAAAAGCAATTTGAGCAAAGAATAGATTACTGCCTCGTGCAAGTTCATCTAGCAAACTGCCTTTAACCCTATTATACCAAATTTTTCAATCAATGATAAGTATGCAAAACATTAGTTATAGGGCTACCTTTTTACAAGAAGATAACAAACTGAGTTCTAAATCAAGATCATAATACTGCTAAAAAAATGAAAGGAGTCTTCCAAGTTAAGATCTCACCACTTACTATTTCTTTCCACTTAATTTAACAGTCCTGTCATCCCATAACCATACTGTAGAGTTCCTTATAGAATTCTAAAGAAGAGCACACTATTATTCCAAAAGAGAGTATAAACACTTTCATATTTTGAAACCCCTTAACAATTTTCCTTCTTAACCTAGAGGAAGAAAACAGAGAAAATCAAAACTCTATTGTAATCAAGTTCGAACTATATTAACTTCCAAGAAGTAATATACATTCGCTAGTCCAATCAGGGAAGGAGAAGACAAGTAATTCAAACACTTAAGTTTAACCAATAGCTCAGGTCAGATAGAGCCACCTTAAGAGTTTGCCATTAGATCCCTACGGATTCTACAACTTTTCATTCACAAAAGCCAATAACCATTTTTTTTAACATAAAACGTTATAAACGATCAAAACTCAGACCACAATCCTGATCTAAAATAAACAGTCTACATTTCATCCACTACTCGAACCATTTACGTTTAAGGACAAGTTAGGGTAAATTCCCATTACCATCATTTACCAATGGATCGAAACTGAATCATTCCAACCATTGCACTGTTAGGTTGCTATATTAATTCAAGACACCAAACCAAAGATGCATGTACAGAATTAATAATCGAATTCTAAATACAGATTCAACAATATCCAAAAGTCACCCTATTCATACCATAGTAGTGAATAATGCTCTATCTGTCAAAAATAAATAGATCATTTAGTTGTATTTAAAGCATTTCAACCCTAATTTCAACTTCAAAGGGCATGCAATAGTTGAACGTTGATAAAACTTGTCGACATTGAAGTCATTTTTAAAAAGAATTTCCAACATTGTGTAACACGGCCAAAAGAAACAGATTTCAAAATCACCTCTAGGTAACATTAAACACAGTCTTATCTTAACCAAACATTAAACATAATTTCCATTAATGCAGATCCAAGATTAACCACAAATTTCCAGGGAAACATAGCTCATCCAAGTACATTTCCTCCTGAGCATAACCGTGTTCCTAATACCCATGTTTAATCACAAAAACAACAGTTAAACCATATACTTCTTACTCACAGTACCTGCAATCAAAGAACATTCAAACCCTTTCGAAATAAGAGGTACAGGCTTAAACCTCATACAACGTTTCCAACTCACGCAACTAAAACAGTCAAGTTTCACAGAATATACTAACATTCCAACCACAAAATCAATTACCTATTTCCTTGAACATGGACTGGTAACAGTCAGAGTTCTTACGGCAAAGCAAACAATCAGTTATTCCAATCATAAACGAAACAGTAGAGAAATACCATGGTGTTTTCAAACACGTAAACATTTAATATGTTTCTTTCCATGGAGCTAGTTTCTAATCTAATACATCAGTCATATAAGAACTTACAGCACTTCCAAACAGATAGCAAAACTCCAAGTTTGATTCACAGCAAGGGAACAAGAATAATGAAGCAGGTTTCATCCAGGACCCAAAATTTCACATTCAACCCAGAACCCCAAATTAACATTAAACCCAAATCATTGTTACCAGCCAAGCCAAGATGCACATATATCATCAGAACAGAGTTGTTCTAATGAAAACATTTTAAAGGAAAGCAAGATTTTAATAGTTAGGGCCTATCATGCCTGATAGTGTCGCTAAAAAGTCGAAGAAGACCTCTGGATGCGCTCGCCCCTTCACTTCTTCTTCCACGAAAGATTAAACAACAAAATATTGTTACCTCCATACCTTATATATTCCCCACGACACAGAAGTAAATTTAAAACTTTCAAAATTGCCATGCAACAAAGAGTAGACTGCTGGTTTGAAAAACCAGTGCTCATGCAGAGTGAAAAATGGAATGCATGAAAAACAAAACAACCAAGCAAAATTCCACTTACATGCCTTCCCAAGCAATCCAAGCTCGAGACCCTATGCAATTTAATTGCATTAAATTTCCTTCTCCTGCCTGTTTTCCATTACCACCGACCGCCAAAGTTGGCGAACTCTAAATCAAAATAAACAAAATTTCCATTCTTAGAGATGCTGCCACGTAAGACCCCTCTTAACAAATTAACCTCAACTAACCTTGGCAGCGCTCCCTGTCCTTCATCCTTATCCTTTCCTTAAATGCCATGGAAACCACCACCCAAAACTTGCGACCCTCCTTAGGTCCCTTTTCATAGCATTAGTTTAGGATAGGTTAGTGACTTAGGTTAGATCATAGGAAGACTTAGTCTTAATGTCATAGGATATAACATTAGTCACCCACCTTAGTATTAGGTTTAGATAACCCTTAGGAATATCAAGCACATAATTTAGGACTAGGTTAGATTAACAAACCTTGCAACAATAGGTTATAGCTTAGGTTAAAAACTAATAACCTTACTGATTCTAGTTTAGGTCCACTAGTTAGGATTAAATCAGTATACAGAATTCAAGCAGAATAAAACTTTCCGGATCAGATTCATATTTCGCATCAAGTGAATTAGCTTTAGATGGGAAACTTTCACATCTTACCTGGCTTAAGGTCCAGGTCCTTTCTGATGCTATGATGACTGAAACCAGATTCTGATTGCAATGATCTACCAGGATTAACCTCCCGAATCCAACAAAACTTTCCTCTACGGACATATTTTATATGAAGGAGGTTTTAAAAGAACTTAAACATTCAAAGTTCAGTCAGACTTAGTAATTCATGAAATGTTAATACAAGTTTGTTCATCCTGAATATAATTAAAAAATTCCTTGGATCAATGTAACTGATCCAAGGTTGAGTCATAAAGGTGGATAAATCCACAATCTTCCAAAAATCAGATCGTACTCATATGTAAGGGATGAAAGAAAAAGAATCCAAGCATATTCTGGTTCAAACAAGGATCTTAAGAGCAGAAAAATACATAACCAAATCAAGCATGAATTCCCGAAACCAAAAGAACATATCCTCATATGGGAAGATCACATATCAACACTTGAATGCAAAGGAGAAAGTAACAACAGTTCAGGGTGTTACATGTTGCAGGATCTGCCAAGAACATATCTATGAAAAGTTGTCTTTGTTTCTCTGGAAAACGTTGCATGAATTTATTGTAATCGCAACAAGTCCTAGTGTCATGGCCTCGAATTTTGTGGAAACCACAATACGAGTTAGGATTGTAATTCCTAGGTTGTTGGTTTGGCACATATTTTTTTCCAAATCTCTGATTAAACCGTTGATTATTAAAGTTTTGTGTTTTTTGTCTTTGGTTTTGGTTCTGGTTTTGATATCCAGTTGCATTTTGACTTGGACCCTGTGTCTGGGTCTGCCTTTGTTGTTGTTGTTGTGGATGATTAAAATCCACCGAGTTGATTGTTGGGGTAAAGTTGTTGTTTCGTTGATTTTTTATCGGCAGTGGAGTATTTACAACATTGGCCTTTTTAGCTTGGTCAGTTACTCCATCAGTTTTTGCATTTACCGTGTTAGGATAAGTCGTAGTGTTTTGGTTGGGGATGATTAGCCTCCCATTTGTTCCATACGTTTTACGAATGCTATCTATTGTCGCTTGATCTATTCAGAGGGCACTCTCAAGTACTTCATCGTAAGTCCTTAGTGGGAACTTCTGGACTTCTTCCTTTACCTCTCTGCTGAGAGAATGAAGGAATAAATTGCATAGTTCCATTTGGTCCATGTTTGGAGCACTTTCCGAAGAATAAAGGACTATACGCCATCTTTGGATGAAGTGAGCAACAGATTCATTGTGTTCTTGTTTAATGTGCAAGAATTCCCTGATTCCTGTTCTCAACAGTTTGTTCATGTCAAACGCCTTGATGAACTCTGAAACGAGTTGTTTAAATGAATGGATGGAAGCTTCAGGTATTCTGTAATACCAATCGAGGGCGATGCCCTCTAAAGTTTTGGGGAATATTTTAGCAACAACCCAATCCCAGAGAGTAGTTCCCGAATGGCTGTGGCGTAGGCCTTAATGTGTGCATTCGGGTATCCTTCCCCTTTGTATTTGGGAAAATCTGGAAGAGGTCTTGGAAGCATGATGCTTCGTATGGTAAAGTCTAAGGGCTCTTTCAAATATTCTGAATAAGTCCCTATCGCATAGGTTTTGACCATCGATGGTGCCTGTTGAGGAGGTGGAGGTGGGATGGTTTGTTGGTATGGCATAGCGTATGCATTTGCAGGGGCATAAGGAAATCCCTGTGGTTGAGCGAACATGCCGGGAGAGGAGAAGATATCTCCCTGCGGTGATTTGGAATACATGTTTAGGTATGGAGGAGTATTGCCCAGGAATGGATTATTTTGTACTAGACCGAGAGGTATCATATTTTCCACCGGAGCGGTGTTAGAAACGGCGGTTCTAGTTGAGGTTTGTTGTGAATACTGAGGAGGCATGCCCAACGTGCCTATTCCTGTGAGGAGGTCTACTTGGCTAGGATGATGTGGAGGATTGGAAATTCCTGCCTGCATGAATTGAGAATTTTGACTTGCTTGAGCAAGTTCTAACCCTATAACGTTTTCTACTAAAGTTGAGATGACTTCATTTGGTGAAGTCACAGTATTCTGCCTTAGTGGTGTTTGTTGTATATCCTAAGGTTATATAGGCATGTGGTACCCCGCTATGAACTAATCGTTGCCCTGCCAAGTTTCACCGAGGGCATTTCCTATAGGTAGTGGCATGGAGGTGTTTTCTTGAAACGAGACCTTGGGTCGTGTTTGTAAACTTCCTATAGGTGGGTACATACTTCGAGAGTGTTGTTCATTCCTGGCATAACGCACTGAATGTTCATCATCTAAAAATGGATATGGATCTGATTGTCTACTAATTTGTGGTCTAAGTAATACCTGAGGAGACGAACCAAATTCTCCCGTAAACGTCATGTTGTTCGAGCCCGAAGGCTCTGGTTGTTGCATTTGAGCGAGCTGATCCAACTCCTCTATTTGGAAAGATGAACTATATCTAGTCCTTTGAGCCGGAGTTTGTGTTGACAATCGGTTAGTTGAATAGTTGTTACCCCATGCTAAGAGTGAGGGTGATGGTTGTCTATTCAGTTGATCGTAGTATGCTTCAAGACCTAGGAGAGGTCTGCCATATGCATCGAATCTCGTCATATTCGGGGGGTATATGAATACCCGCAGAATAATGGGAAAGAGCGAAGGTGGATGGAAGAAATATGACTCCGAACCAGAAAGTCAGAAGCTTCACGTTGGGTTCACCAATTTTGTTGGTGAAGCTGATGTGAAGGCTAATGAGGTGGAAAAGACGAAAAGGTTGTTTGTTTCACGTCGGGTTCACCAATTTTGTTGGTGAAGCTGATGTGAAGGCTAATGAGGTGGAAAAGATGAAAAGGTTGTTTGTTTCACGTCAGGTTCACCAATTTTGTACGATGGAAAAGTGACAAGCGAGCATGAGAATCTACAAGTAACTCTTCCTCGCACCCGACCTCCCGAGGTCATGCCGAGACAACCGGTGGGGATGGAATATACGTGGGGTATAGGAAAACTAGTTAGGTAATCTTATATCTTCGACATGCACTAATGGAATCTGTGAATCTAAGGCAAAGAAGGCCCTCCTAACCTGAACCGGTGTGATAGATCAATCGGCGAGGATGACTGATCAAAGGCTCCAATCAATATCAAGCTCTGGCGTGATTCGATCTATGGGTTGTGGGATACGGGGAAAATGCCCTGGAATTGTTTCGTGTATATCTCCAGATAGGGTCATAAGGTGGATGATGGATATGGTGGATTCTACGGGTGATTATCTGGTCTAGTCCAGAAATCTTTAGCTTCGTTAGCTGCTATGTCTAACAAGGATAACTGTGTGATAATGGTTGGTGGAAGTGGAGTGGATCTAAATACTAATGTGTGTAAACCAGAATCTACGTCTGATTGACCTGTGGAGTCGCTGGGTTGAGGCACGATTGGCTCGAATATGTATTCTCTAGGCTCCCTAGGTCCCGTGATTGTCATGCAAAAGAAACAATGTAAATCTAACTACAGTAAAGTAAAATTAACTATGTAACGTATGTTTACAACATATATAACTTCTCTATTTTTGTGTTTTTGATGAACTATTTGAACGAAATTGAAAGAGAAACTATTTAAAATATCCAGAAATTGACAACTAATTTAATAACGAAATTTGAAACAAACAAGGCAGCCGAGTATAGCTACTTGCCTGTGTAGTTGTGAATCTATTCTAAATAATGAAATAACTAATCTAATCTATTTGAAAGACTATCGATCCTACCTCAGAAGTGAGGAATGAATCATAGTTTCTCAGAAACTATTAATCCCCACAGCTTCCCCGGTAATATCGAAAGTGAGATTAACTGAAATGAAATGGTTCACTATTCTATTTGATATATTTTAACTAGAACTTTGATAGCTTGAACCTGGATTTTTCATAACAGTGGCGAATCCGATTGTGTGTGGCTTTGTCCCCTCAGTGTGGTCTCCTCATTCCTTTGTGCTCACGTGAATCTAGAAAAGCGTGTGATGTTAGCATCAACACAATTTGGTATCGAAATAATGGCAGCTTAGGATGCAGACTGAATACAATGCGAGTAGGAGAGGGATATCGCAAGAGAATAGAGCTTGGCCTATGTAATTCCTAGCGGGATTTATTGTGAGTCATACAACATAAAACGTCCAGAACCTAAAACTATCATTTTTGACGAACAAAACCTGCAACTCTAATGGCTTCAGACTTGAAAATGAAACTATCCTACTCCAATTGATTGTGTGAAATAGTGACAACATTAGCACAAGAAGATTATGTGGCTTCTAAACAGCAAAACAACACTAACTATGCATGCAAAAAATAAAACTATTGATTCCTAAGCAAAACTGGAAGACTAAGTTATTGAAATGAGAAATTGAGAGGAAAATTTGAGGGGCCATTTGCTTGAGCATAAGCCAGCTATTTATAGAATTCCCATTTACCCAAAGGTGAAAACCAAATTGAACTCTTTAACCATAAACAATGCAAAAACACTATTCCAGGGAACCAGAATCATAAATACAAGCAAAGGCGGTGAAAAAAGCTGGTAAACGTTGAAATTTTACATGAGTCGCGTTAAAAAGAACATTCTGGAAAATGTGTGAACGACCGCCGCCCTGAGCAGGGTGGCGGTTACAGGACCACCGCCCTGCCTGGGCGGCGGTTTCGTAACTGAAGACCAAAACGTAAAGAAAAAGAGGGGAGAAGAGAAAAACAAAGCACGTAGGGGCTAACTGGGATATGCGAGATGTTAATGCATTCTTGGAGAGCTTTTCTAGATCCCGAACACCTTACGAGGAGACCTGTATCATCATTGGGGCACGTGTAATGTTGTTTCGGCGGTACAGTACCCTACAATTTTGGGTATGTACAGTCTCCACTGCGACACAGTCCCATAACATTTGTAACTTAGCTAAGGCTCTTCCATCCCTCTCTTACACTTAGGGTTTTACATTTCCATTTCTTAGTTTCTTGGGTCATTTAAGTATTACATTATTTCATTTATTTATTGCCTCTATAACATCATATTAGACTAAAATAAATAACATCTATTTATTTTTTAGTTTAATCACCCTCCACATGTTCATTGTTTCAGGAAAATGGTTAAGTCAGGATGATCGTGATCTGGACACCTTTGAATGAGAAAAAATACCATTAATTTTTATATGTATTAATAGTGTGAATTCCACGAAACTACTACATTACTGTTGTATTTTAACTCTATAAATGCAACATAACTACCACACCACTCTATCCCAATATCACCAAAATGAGGATTCCTAATAGTTGCAAATGTTTAGGCTTCTAAAAAAGGTTCAACTCGTCTTACATTCATACTATGGAAGAATAACTATAAATATGAGTGTATTTATTCATTCTAAGCAAGTAATTTGGGTGAATTCAAGTGTGAACAAAGGAGGAATTCATAATTGTTCCTGTTTTGTTCATAAAGAGTTGAGTTCTTTTTTTTTTAGGATTTTAAGCAAGTAATGCAAGTAGATGAATCTTGAATCCTTCTCGAAGGTCATAGATTGATAGTAAACTTTTATTGTTTGGGAGATTTACATAATGAAGAGAAGTAGTTTCTTACCTAGTTCTAATTTTTCCCACTTTGGGTTTCTCTAAGATAAAATTGTCATCTCCTTGTCTTGCATCTTTATTTTTCTGTATTATGGGAATAAATATTGCATAATAAATTAGATATTAATAACTTAATCAAATTATTCGTTCATTACCATGACATAGGATATGTTTATTATTTAAAATAGTTAGTTTAGAGATTAGTGGGAGTGAGAGAGAGAAATAAAATGAGAGAGAAAGAGAGAATGAGAGGGAGGGAGAAAGAGAGACCTATACCTTGAAATCCCTTAAGAGCCTTGAGAGAAAAATGAAATCTCATGACGCTAAACAGATTGTACCCACACGTTGGGGTGGCTTGGTAAATGCTAGGTGAAGCTTCATTTTGGTGCTCAATGATCGCAGTGTTGCTCGACAACATCAATTGGAAGTAGCCCCTTAAGAACCCTGAGAACAAAAAGGATATAAATTTGACATTTCACTTCTCAATCTTCATGACACCTTGAAAGGTATCTTCTAGACATACAACACTATATTGAGACCCTATATGAATGCCTATCCCAGTTTTCCCCAGTTCAATTCAATTTTCTCATTGTCCCTTTTGTTTTAAATGGTGCCAAATACTTTAGTTTGAGTTAGTGTAAGGATGATTAAACTAAAATATAAATATGGGGGATATAATTGAGTTTAATATAATGTTATGTACATAAGTAAATAATAGCTAAATAAATAAAATAAATGGCCCAAATAACTAAGTAAATAGAAAATTGAAACCCTAATATGCAAAGAGGGTTAGAAGGATCTTAGCTAATTCATATATGTCTTAGTACTGTGTCACAGTGGAGATTGAAAAAATAGAATGTAGGAATGACCACATAGGAGCTCTAGAAATTACAGATCCGAGCTACCTAGGTGGACCAGGGTGCCTCGAGAGGTATGGGGGGACCTGGGGCACCCTACTCTGATTTGTGGGCATCTTAGTCTATGTTGGAGGTCCAGGAACCAATTTTGCAAGGTCACCAAATGATGTTAATCCTTCTCTGTTTTTCATGTGTATGTCACTGTACTGCGCTAGATGTCGCTACAAATTAGAGATGAAGAGAGTACCTCTAAGAACCCAAACCAAACATCAAAACCCTAAAAAAGAAAGATGAAAATGAAGGGGTCAAAGTGACCTCAACTTCCACAATGGTGGACTTACCAACTGAGCGTTGCACTACATTTAAGACTCAAATGTAGGTCTAAGTGTGTGTGTGTGTGTGTGTGTGTGTGTGTGTGTGTGTGTGTGTGTGTGAGAGAGAGAGAGAGAGAGAGAGAGAGAGAGAGAGAGATAATGGTGCCCTAGGTGTTATTTTTCCAATTACACTTTATGAAGTAGTGAGCAATAACTAGATGTAGAAATGTAAATAGATGGTGGATGGAATAGAATAAACTTCCCTCCTATGAAGTGTAATGTAGATGAACCAACCTTCTCCCTTGTGATGGTAATAGATGTATGTCAATGAATCTCTTTGATGGATGCAACCTTAGATGGATTAGTAGTGCTTAGTGCGTAGTCCCTCATTATGGTCTCATAACTTGGTATTTATATGGTTATCTTGTTCTAATTTCATAATTAACCCCAAAGAGGCTGACCACCAAAAATATAGAAATATCAAATGTCTAGAAAGTGCCCAAAATATTATGACAAAGTACAAATAGGACCAAGGCACCCCAGATGGGACCAGGGCGCTTGTGGTTACCCAGTCCAAGCTTGGCGCCTGAATCAAAGATAGAAAATATAACATATGAGAATAAAAACTAGGAAAATGCATGCGGGAGTTTGGAAGTAACGAAATTAAAAAATTAGATGGCCAAAGGACATGGGTTAATTAGTACTTTCTTCACTCAAAAACCATATGAATAGTAGTATGAGACATGGACTAAATAATATCCAAAGTGCGTGTTTTAGTTACTAAAAAGGATGCACAATGCCATATTTTACAAATAAAATCTCTTGTCACCATAAATACTAAAAATTTACATGTTAGGGTATCCTGGTAAATATTAAGTGAGGCTTTGTTTCGGCACCCAATGATCCTGGTGCTTCCCAGTAACATCGGTCCCTCATAGCCCCTTAAGCACCTTGAGATAAAAACATGATAACAATTTAACAGGTGATTTTTTTGTCTCTGTAGTAGCTTGAAAGGTCTTTTCTGGACCTACACCTCTTCTTTGATACCCTCTATGAATGCCTATTTTAGTTTTATACTGTTCAATTTACTTTTATTTTTGTCTCATTATTTGTAATGGTGCCAAATACTTCAGTTTGATTCAGTGTAAGGCTACCCATTGTGATATTTTACAAACATAATCTCATTATACAAAATGGACGACACCCACATGTTGATAAATCATAGTAAACGCTAATAGAGGCTTCATTTCAGTGCCCAATGATCCCAATGCTTCCTGGTAACATCGATCTGGCGTAGTCCCTTAAGCATCCTATGAGAAAAATAGGTTATAAATTTGACGGGTGATTTCTTGATCTTAGTGGCACCTTAAAAGTATCATCTATACCTACACCTTTGCATTGATACTCTATACAAATTTCTATCTCTACTTTCCTATGTTCAATATGGTTTTCTCGTTGTCCCATTGTTTGCAACGGTGTCAAACACTTCAGTTTAAGTCATTGTAAGACTTCCCACTGCCATATTTTTTAAATGGAAGCTCATGACACTAAACATACTACACCCACACATCAGGATAGGCTATTAAATTCTAGATGAGGATTTATTTTTATGACCAATGATCTCGGTGATTCCCGACAACATCGGTCAGGAGTAGTCCCTTAAGAGCCCTGAGAGTAAAACATGATATAAATTCAATGGGTTATTTATTGGTCTCCATGACACCTTGAAAGGTATCTTCTAGAGCTACACCTCCATATTGAGACCTTATACAAATACCTATCTTGGTTTTCCCCAATTCAATTCACTTTTCTCGTAGTCCCATTGTTTACAACGGTGGAAAATACTTCAATTTGAGTCAATGTAAGGCTTCCTAATGCCATATTTTACAAAAACAATCTCTTAGTACCAAACAAACTATGACTATAAATTCGAAGGGTTATTTCTTGGTCTCCATGACACATTGAAAGGTCTCTTATGGAGCTATACCTCCACATTGATACCTTGTGCTAATTCATGTCTCAGGTTTCCCCAATTCAATTCAATTTTCTTGCAGTCCCATTATCTATAACGGGTGCCAAATACTTCAATTTGAGTCAATGTAAGGCATCCCAATATCATATTTTTCAAATAGAAGCTCATGGAACCTAACCGATTATGCCCACACATTGGGGTGGCCTGGTAAACGTTAAGCGTTGGTGATAAAATTTATCGATATGATAAATTAAGTATCTCCACCAACACTCATGGGGCTAAGCCCCTATGCATTGAATGGTGCAGCTTCCATTATTGAATGTAAACTAATCTAATCCTATCTGAATGTTGTGGGTTGGCCAGATAGATCGCAGATCATACAAAAATACTCGACTGAACTTTTGTCAAAGTATTTTTCTATGGTACAAGTGAGGAAAATATAGCAATGAAGGGTGAAGGAAATAAATTACGAAAGGAAGATTATTGTCAAGAGTAGGCCAATTGCATAATTCACACCCAATAACTAGAGTAGTTTAACATTTAATATAGAATAAAGAAACAATTAATTCATTAGTGGGACCAATGAAATAAAGATGCAAAGTTCTTTTTCAACACTATAATTTCAAAGTGCATGAAAGAGAGAAATAAAATAACACATAATATAAAGGGAATGGAAGAAATGTAGCTTTTATTTATTATGCATTAATGATACAAAGCTCAAAAATAACAATCCACAATTTCTACAACACATATGCTATAAAAATCTAGCCTTTTCAAGATCCTTTGGAATGGAGAAGACATCCCAATTTAAAGCAATGTGAATTAACTCTTCGCCTACCCCCTATGTTGGGATGATAGAAAAGTGACTAACTATCAAAGGCATGTGTGATAATGGTGCATAGGAAGGGGGTGCGTAGGTACACTTGAGTGGTTGATAAAAGAAGAGTACACCCAAGAAGACAAGTTTGAGACTTAGCTGATTTTGCATGGCATGGGCTAGAAATAGGAAAATCAAGGTGGAATACAAACCAGGCAAGGATAAAAGCATGAAGACTTCATGACCAATGAAGAAATACTTTGGAAGAAAGTGGAAGACCAATAGACATGCATAGTTTGTGTTAATAATAAGATTAAGATTGAGCTAAATTATAGGATAATTTATTATTAGCCTCATTGTAAAAGATTGCAGTTATTGACACATGGCTAGTTTGAGCATGCAACCTATTTTGAGAGTGCATGGGTGGTGAAGGGAAAGTCACCACCCCTATATATATGTGATGTGTTGGTACCCAAAGTTAACCTTCCTCAAAGCTTAAGCAGTATCATGGGTTTAACAAGATACTCAGAGGCAGATAGATGATGTTGTGTGTCATTTTGCAGCCAGGGAAAGCAATCTATCTGAATTTTTAGCACTTAAATTTTGGGGGAGTGGGTAGCACCCTTGAAAGGATGTGATCTTATCCTAACTATTTTAGGTTATTCCTTTCAAACAAGGTAAGAGAACCTATTATGTAACCTCTGTTTGATGAAGGAGATGGAGATATCCCTCAATTTGTGCAAATAGTATGAAAAGGCCTTGGGAAAATATGATCAACACTCCAAATATAACTTTCACAAGTTATCACCTCCGGATTATGGAGATATTTTCAGTGCAAGGAAAGGTTACTAAAGACATTTGAAATTCTGATTTGCTTCTGCATATTTTTGACAGTGGGGTTTGCATTTGTTTATACACATGACAAAACAAGGGTAGTATGGGTAGGATTAGTTGTTTTTGAATGATTTTTTCTCTTTTGGGTGGGATATTAGACAAGAAAAACCAAGGTCTGCCAGACTCTTTGAGTTCTTCAGAAAAAATTGGAAAAAACTTAACAGCAGAAAGCATCAAAATGGTTAATTACTCCTTCAACTAGGATATGTGCATCAAATGGAAGCCTAGATCTGCACTTTTCCAAACAATATTTTATTATCTATCACAAAATATTGAGTTAGAAAGAACCAATGAAGAATTTAGTAATCACTACTTAATCATGCCTAAGGTGCACCCAAATTCTTACAAATAATCTCTGAAATCAAAGGAAGGTGAAGTGGTTTTAAATTTTTTTATCTCTTTATTAGATGAAAGCTCTTATGAATGTGAGATTGCAAATGCCACTAAACTATCACAAGAATGAGATCATGTATGATCAAGAGAGATTTTTAAACACAAGACTACAACAGGAAACAAGAAACACAAAGTGAAAAGCATTTTGAAATGTAAGCATTCAAAAAAGTTTCCCAAAGACAACACATAATAACTCAAAATTGATCAAATTTATCAGCAGGGGAGTGTTTTGAAAACAATCTCAGAGCTTGTTAATGGCTATACATGTGAAACAAACTTAACATGATTTGAAATCTGATACAGAAGGAATTATATGGGCTTCTCAGGTGGTCACTCAGAGTATGGGCTTCTTCCCAAATTTTCCCGTGAAATTTCTAATTTTTTCAGGCTTTTCCAAACTCGTCCAACCATTTTCATGAAAAATTCATGAAATATATAGCATTCAATCACCTCCAAGCCTTATTTCCCAAGAAAATAATATGCCAAGCATCAAATTTGTTACAAAATTCCATCATGATTCACAGAAAGGGTCGTTTAACATATTTGCAACCAAAATTACCAGGTGTTTCAAAAATCTGAATCATTACAAATATTTGGATCATTATTCTATGTGGAGGCATGTTTTTCATCCTCAAGGCATGCAGACCCCCTTCCCTTCACCATTTCACCTTTTCCCTTTCCAAATTCACCTCTGCAACTTCTGGATCTGATATTTCACGTTTTATGCATGTTAGGGAAAAAACCATTTCAAATACACCTTTGATCCACAAATCGAGCCTCAAAAATGATCAAATTGAACCCTGTAGGCCAAAACGATGCAAATCCATTGAAAATTCTATGAAGAACGAGGCAGAAAATGCACCTCCAAACTTCCTGGAGCTCCCTAGGGCAAAAATGGCAAAAGAACAAAAAAAATGCAATGCTACCGTTGATTTCCCCTTTCCAACATTAAATTTGGACCGTCCACGTGGAAGCTCCATGTTAAAATGGGCGTCGGGGCCTCTTTTTTCCTTTTACAACCTTTTGGAAAAAATTTGCAAAATTCACATTTTCCTCCGCCCCTCCGCCTTTGAGAAACAAGATTGACACGCATCCCGAGGTGGATCCCAGCGGAATCGTGGTTTGATTCTGCACATTTTCACCTTTTTTGAAAAAATGATTTTTTTCCAAATTATCCCCGTGGGCCCGCACCTATGATTTTGTCCTTACCACGTGTCGATCGCTGGTTGGTTGCGGGCTTGCGTTCCTCCTTTTGATTTTATGCTTTTACAGGATAAAATCCAAATTTATCGAAGTGACCCAATGCTCCAAAATTCCTTCATTTGACCTCAGCCATACATGTGGCTTAATCCTGACCATTGATGGAGTTGCGGCTTCATTCTGTAATTTTTACCCTTTATGCCAAAATTGGAAAAAATATCAATTTTCCTCCGAGGCCTGAACTCCCGTCGCTAACTTTTCAAACTATGATACGTGTCACCCTCTGATTGGTCCACTTGTCTACCTCTGATTGGAAGCGGGCTTCACCTCAAAATTTATTCCTTCAGATGAGCAGGGCCAGGGGTGATTTTAAAACTTTTAACCTTTTGTGGAAAAAAGCTAAAATTTCTAAAGTCCACCTCCGGTCCGAGGCTCAGGTTTCATTCCTGACACATGGCATCATTTGATTGGTTGCAGGGATGCACTTCACCTTTGTAATTTATCACTTTTTAGAAATGGAGAAAAATCTAACTTTCCCCCGAAAGATCATACCTATGCCTTTAACTATTCAACAAATACACGTGTCCTATTATGATTCACTACAAGATCCAGGGAAGCGGCATGACTTTTAAATTTTAACCCCTTTTTGACAAAAGGGTTCAAAACCACAATTTCCTCTGCCGGCCCGATGCCCCGCCTTCATACTTCATGCGGGCTCAGGTTATCTCAGCAAACTTAGAATTTTTACCAAAAAGAGAGCAAAAATTACAAGTTACTCCACAGCTCCATATGCCCGCTAAAGGGAAAAAATGACAACTTAGGTCCGTCGAGCCATAACTCGCAAAATTATGAGTTAGGAGGACTTATTTACCTTTTTGGAAAGGGGAGAAAATTTCCCATCTGATGAATGAGATTTCAAGAGTCACAAAATTCTTAGAAAGTTCTAGATCTCAAAATACTTCTTTTCAATCTTATTTCAAGGGTATCAACTTAAAAATTTACAGTTTCAGACTTGGAAAATGAAGGGAATTTAGGATGATAACAGTTGGTCAAAAATGCATAGGGCATACTGAAAATGGGCACCAACATTGGCTCTAGCTCGGGCATGGGCACTCCCAGTGAGTTCCACAAGAACAAAAAGTAGACCAAGTGCCAAAAATACCATTGGGAAATGGAGTCATGAGCAAGAACAACAAAGAACCATCTGAGAAACTGACAAAAAATGGCTGCCAAAAGCCAGGGCAAACCACAAACCAAAAAAACACCAAAAACATAAAAACAAATACTATACACTATACAAGTGGTGCATACCTCAAATTTGGGGATTAATCCAAGAAATGCTTCAGATGTCTACCATTAATAGGCAGTTCAAGCAATTCCCCATCTAGGTCCTTGAGAAAAAAGGTATTCTCACCAATTCTGATATCAATGGAGTAAGGGCCCATCCATAATGCATCAAATTTACCATGCTTTCCCTTATCTTCATGTCAGCTATCCCATAACAACACAAGGTCTCCAATACTGAAAACCCTTGGTGCTACTTTCTTGTCAAATAATTTCTTCATCCTTTCTCTGAACTTGACATGCCTTTGGTGGGATGCTCTTCTCTCTTCATTAAGCTTAAAAATATGATTAATCATTGCTTCATATGGATTGAGCTCTTGATCTTCAAGTTGTTGAACAAACTAAAATGAATATAATTGTAGATGTAAGGGCAACAGAGCTTGAGTTCCATACACCAACTCAAATAGGCTCCTACTAATATCTCTTTTGGCAGTTATCCTATCAGCCCAAACTGTAAATTTCAGTTATTCACCCCACTTCTTATTTTGTTCCAAGGTTCTTATGATAATTTTCAACAAGTCCTTATTGTTGGACTCAGCTTGTCCATTTCCTTGGGGATTGTAGTTTGAAGCATAAGTCATATTGATTCCAAACTCTATGCACATTGCCATCAAAGTTTTAGCTCTGAAACACATGGCATTATCAGCTACAATCTTGACTGGCACACTAATCTACATACGATGTGATTTAACAAGAAGTCCATAACAACTTGGTGTGTCACTTTCTTGGTGGGGATTTCCTCTACCCACTTAGTGAAGTAATCTGTGGCTACAAGAATCCACTTATGTCCAACACTAGAAGGGTCTGAAATCTCACCAATGAATTCCATTCCCCATTGCTTGAAAGGAGATTCAATTGATATAGGCTGCAAAGGTAGGGAGCCTAAAGCTTTCATTCTTCCAGAGAAACGTTGGCAACTCTCACATTTTCTAACCAGCAGGGTTGCATATTTGAAGAGAGTAGGCCACCAATAACCAGATCTCAAGATTTTATGTGTTGTAACCCTTCCAGCAAATTGTCCTCCACAAACTCTCCCATGGAAATCAGAAACTATTTTGGGAGCTTCATCTTTAGTTAGACATTTCAAGAGGAAACCTTCAGGGTTCTTCCAAGCCAGCCTAAAGTCAGTGATAATGTACTTTTAAGAAGCCAACATGAGGGATATTTTCTTATTTTTATTTAAATGATCAGGGCAACATAGGTGTCTAAGGCAAAATATTACATCCTTGTACCACTCAAAACTTACCAACTTCTCAAGAACATCTACCCTTTCTTCCTCTACTTCATTCACTTCTATAGTCTGCAAGTTGCTCTCAGCCATAAGCTTAGCAAGACCCAAACATCATACTAACTTTGTGGTTTTGATTTCCATGTCGTACTCTTCCAATTTTTTCACCCATCTACATCTTTTGCTTGAGATCTCCATCTTTGATGAGATATCTTTTACCATAGTGTGGGGAACATAAGCAACAACTTTTGAACTTAAGATTTAAGGCCTGAAAACCTTTGTTGCTTTCACCAAGGTGAATGCTTGTTTTTCCATGATTGTTTACTTTAACTCAACAGCTTGTAAAGCCTTACTAAAGAAGTAAATAGGCCTCTCATCCCCATCTTCATCCTTCTGTAGTAAAACAGATGCAATGGTATTTTCATAAGCAAAGGAGAAGATTTGGAAAGGATTCTTGTAATTTGGAGCTGCCAAAAAAGGTGCATGCTTCAATGCTTCTTTAATTCCTTCAAAATCCCGAATAACAGCCTCCTCCCATTTGATAACTTGGTCTTTCTTTAACATGCATGTAATGGGGAGAGTCAACTCAGCAAATTTAGATACAAACCTTTTGATAAAATTAATCTTCCCAAAGAAGGATTGGATGCCCTTCTAGGTTCTTGGAATAGGGACTTTGTTGATGGCTTCCACCCTCTCAAGGTCTATCATGACACCATCCTTTGATACAATATGACCAAGTAGCTTGGCCTTTTGCACCCCAAAATGACACTTATTTGGATTGAGAGAAATGCCATATTCCCTGCATCTAATCAACATCTTTTCCAAGTACTGCAAGTGATCACTTCTCTTCCTAGAAAACACAGTCACATCATCTTGGTAAACAACAATAAAATCATTGATGTAACCAGCAAAAGCAACATCCATTGCTCTTTGAAATGTGGCACCAGCATTCATCAAACCAAAGGGCATCCTGACAAAAACATATGTCTCCCAAGGAGTGGTAAATGTTATCTTAATTCTTTCTGATTCTTTGACAACAACTTGATTGTTCCTGGAGAAGCCATCCAATGTAGAAAGTAACTCAGAACTAGTCACTAACTACAACATGTTTGCCCTATTTGGTAAGGGATAGTTGTCCTTCATTGATGCTTTGTTTAGATTTCTGAAATCTACACAAAGTCTGATATCTCCATTTTTCTTTCTGACATGCACTAGGTTTACAACCCAAGAAGAATACCTTGTGGGCTGAATGATCCCTCCATCTCTCAACTTCTTTAATTCCTCTTGCATTTTCATGGAGAGAATTGGATTAATTGGTATTTTCTTCTGTCTGAATGGTTTGGCCTTAGGCTCAAGAGGGATCTCATGCTGAAACAAATCCTCTCTATATGCCTTTAGCTTAGAATAAGACCAAGCCAAACAATCTTGATATTTTTTTAACAGTTGAGCATAGGACTGCTTTTCTTCTTTGCTCAGGTTGCTACCCAACCAGATCTTCCTTGGTTTATCCTTTGTTCCCAAATCATGTTCTTCAACATCCCTAGATGCAAACATGTTTCTATTGACTATACAATTAGCATTGTTAAAATTTGACTCTAGGGCAACCAATCCTCTAAGGATGGTATTATTTTTTAATTGGATGATATCCTTGCCAAACAAGGTTTCTTTTCCATCAACTGCACATACTAATGGTTCAAAATCAATAAGCTAATCAGAAAACTCATCTTGATTCTGCAAGAATCTATGAACCTGAGCATCATCATTAAACACTTGCCAATGCTTCACGTTATCAGGGACTGATGGCCTAGTGAGTATCTCAATATCATACTCACAATAAGGGGAAATGGTACAATTGCCAAATCTTTTCCCCAACACTGCTAGCATGTCTGCAACTATGTTGAGACTTCTGTCATGATACACAATGTTAAAGGAATCAAACATCTCAATCAAATCCCAAACTGCATGTTTGTACTGTTTCATCCACTAATTTTTTGTAGCATATAGTTTTCTTATTTGTTTAACAACTAGTTCTAAATCTCCTTTTGTAATGATGTATTTCACTCCATATTTCCAAGCAATACTTAAACCTAATAAAAATGCTTCATACTCTGCAATGTTATTAGTACACTCAAAATTAAGTCTGAAAGAAAAGACAAACTCTTCCATGCTTGGAGAAGTCAGGACTATACCAGCACCATTCCTAAATTTGGAGAAAGCTCCATCAAAAAATAAGGTCCATGGAGAACCTACTACCTCAAGACACTTTGACTGATCCATCTTGTTTTCTTTACCATCAGCAAATCCAATAAAATTTTCAGCATCAACATCAGCAAACAACACTTCAAAGGAAGCATTGTTAGGATCTTCAATCATATGCAACATCTTCCTCTCCCCATACAACTTGACAAGGCTGCCCTCAATTGGAATAGTAGCATAGGACATATCCATCTGAACACTTCCACCAAAACTTGCAGCCCACTTTCTTGACAGCAACATGCCCCACTTTCTTGGGCAATCAACAATGACCACATTGAGTTTCAAATTCTTTCCTGGATAAGATGCAAGCTGCACCACCAAGCCCTTTACACACCCAACAACAAGCACTTCTCTAGATTCCATGGCAGTACATCTTCCATATGTTGTTGTCACTTTGATATCTAGCTCATTCATGACCTCAAGAGGCATGACATTGCATGATGCACCAGAGTCAAACATACAATTATGAAGCAATCTATCCTTAATGATCAAAGTGGTGAAGAATGGATCAACATTCAATTGAGATTCAACAAGAGATGTTCCCAAGTATACCTCAGGTGCTCCTCTAAGATCCTCTAATGTTGGTGGTGTTCCTGAGTCTACAATGATTGGAGGAGTCTCCACAATGTTTACATTTCTGCCTAGGGTAATTTTCTCCTCTTTCAATCCCGAGTACTCAAATGCTCTCTTCTTGTGCTCAGGAATCCTAAGCAGCTCAATAATTGGAACACTAACCTTGATTTGACTCAAAACTTGGGCTATGTCATATGGAACACTCTTTGGCAAGGTAGCATTGGGATGAATATTGACAAACTCATCAGATGGGACTAGATTTTTGACAGTTTGGGCATGAGGAGATGTATCTTTCCTAGGAGCCACCTTGGGAATGCTTGTAAGCAAGGGAGTTTTAGGTTTGGCTTGAGGCCCAGCTCCCTTAACAACTTTTCTCCTAGTGTTATAGTATTTTTCATGAGCTACAACAACATTCATCAACAATTTCCTATCCTCCTCTGAAGGGATACCCCCATCATACTTCTTAATCATCAAAGCTCTCAAATACTCAAATTCATTATTACGTACTTCAAAATATTGCACTACATCTACTTCATAAGTATGAGAAAGAGGAAGAAGTGGTATCCAGTTGATGCAATCCCAAAAGGTTGTAGCAGTCCTCACACTTATTACCTCATTTGATGTTGCTCCTTATTGTGAACTTGAAGAATAGCCCACCATGCAAATATCATCATCAGTACCATCTTCATTATCAGCTTCATCAACTTGTTGGTCCACTTCACATGGAGGATGGGGCAGAAAGCACTTATAACACCAATCAATCTCACTAGCCTCTTTAACAACAACTCTGGCAGTCAGAGGGTCAGGCACCAATATATTTTCACGTGCTTGGGGTTGTCTATTTCCCCCTCCCATAGGTCCTTTACCTCTGTCATCTGACCTCTAATCACCCCTAGGATGATTGTCAAATTTGTCATGATTTTGTGCTCTTTCTAGCCTTGTGAACCTTGGCCAATCCCTTTTTCTACTCAGGCTAGTTTGTATGAGATTTCTTTGACAGCACCTGCCAAAGTTTTCACAACCTCCTCCAGATCAACATTCTTACTAGCTTGAGGTTTCTCTAGATTTATCAACTTTACACCCTCTCTCTTGGGAGGTTTCCAAATTTTTTTGATATTGTTTTCAATTTGCAAGGCAATGGTGAAGGCTTACCTTAAATTAGCAGGGTTCTTATCCCTCAGATAGTATGCATCCTTCTTATCAAATACATATCAATATTTGATTAAGCATGACTCATCACATGGCCTTAGATTGATAGGAAATCTCCTCAAATTTTTGTTAATCCTTGTGTTAAAGTCATGAACTGATTCATTGGGGTTCTTTTTAATGTTTTCAAACTCATACAAGAGAAATCTAGGATTAGTCTTGTCACCATATTGCAACCTAAATGCATTGTTCATTTCAGCCCATGAGTCAATAGAGTTGTTAGGCAAAGCCTTGTATCAATCTCTAGCATCTTCTTCTAATGTGTGGATCAATAATTTGATGTATGCATCCTCAAACTCTATTTCAAAATTCTCCATCATATTAATGAATCATTTTAGGTGTCGATCACCTGTTATAGCATTATTTCCCTAAAACTTTGGCAATATATTCATTACATCTTGTGGAACATCATTTGCATAACTATCCATCCCTCTTAAATTTATAGTACCAAAGGTGTTAACAACAAATGGATGTCTAGGTGGGGGATGATTCATATTGTTTTTTGGATGTGTGTTTGCAGGAGATGCAAGGTGATGAAGACTGAGGGGTCTGATTGGAATAGGTATATGGTTCTCAAAATGAATATCCCTTAAAGGCTCTCCTTCTTGATAAACTCTAGCAGATTTGGAAAATACAGGGACAGATTTAGGAGCAATCCTTTCAAGTACAAATGAAGGTCCCTCTCTACATGGAGAATGAAAATCTACAAGAGGACTACCTTATTCAGATTTACTTGAGGAGGAACTGCATTCCTCAATGACATGCTGATCAATTTCAAGTCCAACAATGGGGACCTCTTTTCTTGAGCTCTGATCTCCAACAACTTTCCAAACTTTTCTTCCTTCTAACTCTGATTTCCTTGAATCTGAAAACAACTTCCTAGTAGAGTCTTCAATGAAGAGAGATATTCTTCCTTCTAGTTTTGCAGAGATTAGCAACAAATTTAAAATAACAAAAATCTAAGACATTGGTATTTATCAAAATCAAATCAGCATGGAGCCGCCACCAAATAATTTCACCCTAGTTTTGTAAGTGTACTAAAATAATCTGTCAAATGTCTGTCAGCATTGAAATCTTGGAAAACTTTGTAAATCAGACCTTCCTTTACTTGAATCTATCAATCACAATGCAACCAAAGTGCAACAACTACTGGAAACAAGGAAAAAAGAAAACAGAGCTTGAAACCTTTGCTTAAATCTTGCAAATCTGAATATAGAATGATATTTCAACAATGTTCTCCTCGGAAATGGAACCAGAAGAGGTGTTGGTACCCAAAGTCAACCTTCCTCAAAGCTTAAGTAGCATCATGGGTTTAACAAGATACTCAGAGGTAAATAAATGATGTTGTGTGTCATTTTGTAGCTGGGGAAAGAAATCTATCTAAATTTTTAGCACTTAAATTTTAGGGGAGTGGGTAGCACCCTTGAAAGGATGTGATCTTATCCTAACTATTTTAGGTTGTGCATTTCAACCAAGGTAAGAGAACCTATAATGTAACCTATGTTTGATGAATGAGATGGAGATATCCCTCAATTTGTCCAAATAATATGAAAAGGCCTTAGGAAAATATGAACAACACTCCAAATCTGACTTTCACAAATTGTCACTTCTGGATTATGGAGATATTTTCAGTGCAAGGCAAGGTTACTAAAGACATTCGAAATCCTGATTTGCTTCTACATATTTTTGATAGTGGGGTTTGCATTTGTTGATACACATGACAAAATAGGGGTAGTATGGGTAGGATTAGTTGTTTTGAATGATTTTTTCTCTTTTGGGTGGGAGATTAGACAAGACAAACCAAGGTATGCCAGACTCTTTGAGGACTTCAGAATTTTTTTGAAAAAACTTAACAGCAGAAAGAATCAAAATGGTTAATCACTCCTTCAACCAGGATATGTGCATCAAATGGAAGCCTAGATCTGCACTTTTCCACACAATGTTTGATTATCGATTACAAAATATTGAGTTAGAAAGAACCAATGAAGCATTTAGTAATCACTACTTAATCATGCCTAAGGTGCACCCAAAGGCTTACAAACAATCTCTGAAATCAAAGGAAGGTGAAGTGGTTTTAAATTTTTTTATCTCTTTATCAGATGAAAGCTCTTATGAATGTGAGATTGAAAATGCCACTAAATTATCACAAGAATGAGATCATATATGATCAAGAGATATTTTTAAACACAAGACTGCAATAGGAAACAAGAAACACAAATTGAAAAGCATTCTGAAAAGTAAGCATTCACAAATTTTTCCCAAAGACAACACAAAATAACTCAAAATTGATCAGATTTATCAGAAGGGGAATGTTTTGAAAACAATCTCAGAGCTTGTTAATGGTTATACATGTGCAACCAACTTAACATGATTTGAAATCTGATACATAAGGAATTATATGAGCTTCTCAGGTGGTCACTCAAAGTATGGGATTCTTCCCATATTTTCCCGTGAAATTTCTAAGTTTTTCAGGCTTTTCCAAACTCGTCCAACCATTTGCATGAAAAATTCATGCAATATATAGCATTCAATCACCTCCAAGCCTTCTTTACCAAGAAAATAATATTTCAAGCATCAAGTTTGTTACAAAATTCCATCACGATTCACAGAAAGGGACGTTTAACAAATTTGCAACCAAAATTGCCAGGTGTTTCAAAAAGCCAAATCATTACAAATATTTGGATCATTATTCTACGTGGAGGCATATTTTTCATCCTCAAGGCATACAAACCCCCTTCCCTTCATCATTTCACATTTTCCCTTTCCAAATTCACCTCTGCAACTTCTGGATTTGTTATTTCATGTTTTATGTGGGTTAGGGAAAAAACAATTTCAAATACACCTCTGATCCACGAATCGAGCCTCAAAAATGATCAAATTGAACCCTACAGGACAAAACGATGCAAATCCATCAAAAATCTGATGAAGAATGAGGCAGAAAATGCACCTCCAAACTTCCTGGAGCTCCCTAGGGCAAAAGTGGCAGAAGAAAAAAAACAATGCAATGCTACCGTCGATTTCCCCTTTCCAACTTTAAATTTGGATTGTCCATGTGGAAGGTCCATGTTAAAACGAGCGTCGGGGCCTCTTTTGTCCTTTTACAACCTTTTGGAATTTTTTTGCAAAATTCACATTTTCCTCCACCCCTCCGCCTTTGAGAAACAAGCCTGACACACATCCCGAGGTGGGTCCCAGTGGAATCACAGTTTGATTCTGCACATTTTCACCTTTTTTGAAAAAAGGAAATTTTTCCAAATCATCCCCACGAGCCCACACCTCTGATTCTATCCTTGCCACGTGTCGATAGCTGGTTGGCTACAGGTTTGCATTCCTCCTTTTTATTTTATGCTTTTACAGGATAAAATCCAAATTTCTCGAAGTGACCCGATGCTCCAAAATTCTGTCATTTAACCTCAGCCATACACATGGCTTAATCCTAACCATTGATGGAGCTGTGGCCTCATTCTGCAATTTTTACCCTTTATGCCAAAATCAGAAAAAATATCAATTTTCCTCCAAGGCCCGAACTCCCGTCGCTGACTTTTCAAACTATGATACCTGTCACCCTCTGATTGGTCCACCTGTCTGCCTCTGATTGGAAGTGGGCTTCACCTCAAAATTTATTCCTTTAGATGAGAGGGGCCAGGGGTGATTTTACAACTTTTAACCTTTTCTTGGAAAAAAGCTAAAATTTCTAAAGTCCACTGCCGGTCCGAGGTGCGCATGAATATATGATAGTACTATGATGTATTCAACTTATGTTTTGTGATGGATTAATACAATGGTTCGTAGTAGATGGATATTGTCTTTTGATGTCTTTGTGATGTGTTTTCTATAGAGTTGTACGAGTGGTTATCAAATTATGCATCAAAGAGAAACTAGAGATATAGATCAATGGTTTGGACACAGGAAAATTACCAAACTTTGTTTGATGTTGATGAATCTTGGACAACGTTGTAGATCATTGGTGGGCTAGTCTTGTGCACAATTATACATTAGATTACTTTATTTCTACTTGATCCTATCTAGAGGTTGTTGAGTTTGAGTTCTTGTGTGAACCCAAATTTTCTTACTTGTGTGTTAATCCTTTACCAATTAATATCTTGTTGATAACCTTGGATTTGGAAGAACTACCTATGGCTAGTTAAAACCCCACTTCGCGCAGGGGTAGGAGTAGGTGTGGTGAAATATGACAGACCTCATGGTAGAAACAAAAAGAGCAGTGCGATGGCTTAAGTATAGTGAAGAAAGAGAGAGGTAATTGGTGAAAAATGTGATATTGAAGAGTCTATGGAGTTGAGGAGGATGATGGATCATGATGGATTTGAAGCTCTCGTAGATGATGTAGAGCTGGAGCATAAGGAAATCCCCCATTTAGGTGAGTGTGGAAGAGAACCCCCTTCGGATTCAGATGAGAGCACGTTAGAGGAGAAAAGATTGAGGACCGTAGGTGTACATTTAATCCCACCTGGTGACCTTGCCCTTGCACTTGGTCTTCTAGTCCCTAGAATAATTATTGAGAATCTGGCTAGTTTTTCTGAGAGAGTAACGATGGGTAGATATCATTTTGCAGTAAATTTAGAATTTCATCAGATGACACATACACCTATGGTAGCGTAGAAGACATCCTTATTTTTTGGTGGTCCAATTGGAGGAATATTTTCTAGTGCATCATCAAGATAGAGTGTGGGCACCTAGAACATTGGTAATATTCCTAGAAGTAGCATAACTTCATAAAATGTGAGAATTCAATTTAGTACGACAGTTGAACACAAGGTAGCACATCCACTGGCCCAACACCCGCTACATGAGGTGGATCAGGAGGATCATGAGGATCAGGATCTCGTGGATTAGGTGGTTTTGGTGGCAAAGAAAACATTGGTAGGGGTTTTGGTTCTAGATCTAGTGGGCAAGGTCCGCACCCTCATCAACCACAATAGGTTTATTACAAGATGTCACTCCACTTACCAAAGTATAGTGGTGTTGAAGATACTGATGAGAATGTGCATAAATGCGAGTTATTATGGTGTGCGGAATGAATTACAGCTCCAGAGCATAAGGCAGGTCAATTTACTTCTACTTTGCAAGGGCACATGCATAATTGGTATAGGAAGTATGATCTGAATCATACTATTTTAGATTACACTATGTTGCGTGATGTCTTCTTGACTGAGTTCCATATACCTGAGTTTTAATATAAGAGCATCAACGTGCTTAAGGAAATTAAGTAGGTAATATCTGAGAGCGTAAGGGATTATGACACATTTTTCAAAACTTTGTTATAAAATGTTTCTTATGATATTCACCCTAGCCAGTATGCATAGTGGTTTTTTGGAGGCCTGATAACACCTTTCAGAAGGGTGCTATCTCATTAGAATTTTATGGATCCACATGAGGCCTTGGAGGTATCTATGCACGCTGAGGCAGTTGGAAGTGTGGACATCAGATTTCATCTATTTTTTGAGGCGCAGATTGCATCTATGGTAAATCAGATGGAGAAACTTTTAGCCTATTACGTTCATGAGACGCGTAATAGAATATGGTGTATAGATTGTGAGATTGAAGGACATACAAAGGATATATGCCCTCATAAATCGGTACACGCCATGTTGTTTGATTGTGAGATCTGTTATTTAGACCATGATTCGGGTAGATGCCCTCTTTTGCAACGCATGATTCGACTAAATGTGTCTTCGTATTGTAATATTTACAAATCCCACACTCATGACATGGTGAACTATAGATTGATTGATCGCATCCATGAAGCTATTGAGACTGGTGTGTGTCAGACTAGTGTCACAAGTGGTTCTATGGAGTAGGATATACATCATAATAAAGGTCACTCTAATGGAGATAACAGAGGGAGAGGCTACCGTGGAGGGTATAGGGGTTGAGGTCATGGCAGTGGAAGAGTATATTTCCCTCTAGGAACATGTTATACATGTGGATCTCCATATCACTATAGGCACAAGTGCCCTCAGAATGTAATGTGATCATGGGTTGGAAAGTAGCATAAGTTTGAAGAATGCCCTGATCTATATGAACACATGAATAAGAATTATAAGAAGAATGATAAGGGCACAAGAATGATTAAGGTACAATACGTTATTGAAGATCAGTGGATGTGAAGTTAGCATCTAATCTTAAGTTACAACCTATTTTGGTGATTACACGCGTTGAGGCTCTGTGCACTCATGAGACTCCAAAACATAATCCTATTATTACGAAGGAATAAGTGATACATGAAAAGTATCCAGATCCTTCCCATCAGAAGGACATTTATCAAGAAACTATGGATGTTATTAGGGATATGCAAGGTGAAATTCAGTTCCTAAAGGAGCAAGCGTGCATGATGAAATGAGTAAAGAAGTTTGAACTTCCATAGAAGGATCTAGATGACTTGAAGGAGGTATGTACGATTTTGTGCCAAGATTATATCACTCCATTGTTAGGAAAATGGTTGAGAGAAAAGGTACCATGTGCTGGATCTGAGCGTGAGAGGTAGATACTTCATGTGAATCTACCTCCTCATAGTCATAAATATGATAAAGAGATCACACTAAATGCAATTGTTAATGGGTGGCTTTTGAGAAATATTCTAATTGACACAGGCGTGGAAGTTAATGTAATCACTTTGGATGCATGGAATTATATGGGAAGACCACCATTGCAGACTTCCATGAATGTGTTGTATATGTCGAACAAAACTAGGGCCATGCCTATTGGAGTACTGAAGGATGAAACTATTACTATATAGGGAGCCAAATTTACTAAGGATTTTGAGGTGTTAGAGCTTGTAGAAGTGTATAATTTCCCAGCAATACTTGGTCACCCATGGTGTTATGCTAATAATGTTGATCTGCGCTTTAACAAGGGTTACATCAGGTTTGAGAACAAAGAGGAGCACATTATTATCCTTTTAACAAATGTAAAGGTTGCATCGTATGTAGAGCCCTTGAGTGAAGAGGATCTGAATATGATATATGTGCAAACAGTTAGAGACCCTGAAGTGTTTGAGCCATCTAAAGAAGTCGTGATTCAATGGGATGGTTCTTAGTATATTATTGATACAACCAACATTTCCTATGACAACTGGGTATATGGAATGTATAAAATTGTCAGGCGAGAGATGAAAAATATAGTTACTCGCATAATCAAGCCACACATGGTTAGGATTTTAGGAAGTAACCAGGTACTAAGGTACACTCACGAAGGGAATCCTGATGTATTCTTACCTGCTATGGAGGCCCAATGGGCTAATGAAGGGGATAGAAGAAATATGTTTGTATATACCTTGCGCGGGACAACAATGTGCTGGTGGAATACACACAAAGATAATATTATAGAGTGGTGAGAAGTGAGAATCACCTTCTCTACTAGGTTTTTCAGAAGTAATGCACTTACTAAAATATGTGAATTTCATGGGAATTCCCCTGCCTCACATCACATCCAAGATTGTGAGAGACTCTGGATAGAGGGATGAGAGGCCTTACCACCTTCACTATGGGTTCATAAGTTCTACTCCACAGTATGTGGTTGCGCGCGTGCATTGTATGTCTATGCGGAATTGAATAGAGAAACAAGGAATTGGCAAGAGATGACCACAGGTATGATTCAGACCTTTGATTATTTTTCTATTAAACCTCCATTTAATGAAGCATTATAGATTATTAAGTGCCTTACTATGGGAGATAGTGTGAAGTTTGAAGAGATCATTCTAGACCTGCTAGGAGATCCAGACTTAGAGGCATACTTTGATGATGAAGAAAAGACAGATGAGGAATGGCTTGGGTGCACCTGGATAGAAAAAGAGAAGGTTAAATTGGTTTATATGATTGATGATGATGAAGTTGAGAATCTAGATGTCCACCACACTGAAGGTATGCCCAAGGTATTGGATTGTGCTGATGAGAAGGCACGCGTGTATTATGAGCCTGTTGGTGTCCATTTTGATCTTACAATGCTTTTGCCCTAATTTTCCTTTCACTCTGCATTTCTAGAAATATTTTTTACAGTTTGAATGGATGGGATGAAATTGTTTCTTCTGTTTCCATGCCTTAGTCCATTTGAAAATCATTTTTCATGCCTCATTTGTGAGGAAACACCCAAGGTTTCCATATTTTGTGCCCTAATTTTTCCAAATCTGCGAGCTCTGTCATTTTTCCCTTTTTCTCAATCATGAAAAATCAAAATTGATCGATTCATACCTGTATGTATTTGAAAATCCAATCCCAAGGTTGAGAAATGCTCGGAATCATGTTTTATCTGGTTCCATTTTGAAAACATTTCCATCCTTGGCGAAAAAATCAAATTCTAGGGCATCCCTGGCATTTTCTGTATTTTGACGATCAGATGGGCGTCATTTACCCGTAAAATTTTTCCTCAGCATGCATTGGCAACGTGGCGGGTTCTAATTGGCTGAAATTTGGTGGAAAATTGTTCTAAGTTTTCATTTTTTACTTTTTTGGCAAAATGGCAAAATTGGTTCCACGGCTCCACCTTTTTCAAAATTGCCTACGTGGCATGTTTTTATTGGCCAAGGAGAAGTGGGGGAGTCGGATTTCCTTGGAGATTTTTGAATTTATTTTGCAAAATTTGTTAAAAGTCAAAAAATGGCCCGAAACCCCGCATCCAATCGGGAGTGGACACGTGTCCTAATAATCAAAAAGGGAGGAGTGGGCCGATGGAGGACTTAGAGTTTTTTAGCTCTATTTTTTCAAAAGTTACAAAATCATTTTCAACCCCGCTCCAATCAGAGGAGGACACGTGGAAAAAAATTGGGTAGAGGGGATGCGGATGGAGGAAGAACTTAATGAATTTTTGTGTTTTTTGGGTCAAAAAGATAAGGTGAAATTTTGGAGCGCAGTCCTGTGGCCAATCACAGGTGGACATGTGTCCATGAAAAGTCAAAATGGGGGGCAGATTTCTTGGTGACTTTGAAGTTTTAACTTCAAATGGATCAAAGTCAAAAAAAATTGGGCTGAAGTTCTGCAACCAATCAGGAGGAGACACGTGTCCACAAGGGTAAAAACAGAGGAGTGGGTCAATGGGGAACTTAGTGAAATTTTTGCTTTTTTGGGCGAAAAGAAGCAAAAGTTGTGAAAAGGCCCGCACTGCCGCAAAGGGAGAAATTTGTATGCTAAAGGGATAAATGGAGTTTCGGGGGTCTTTTGAGTTTTTTGTCTTTTTTGGTAAAATGGTTTAAAATTAAAATTATGAGCGCATCCTCGACCAGGTGAAAATTTGAAGGCTTGTGTGGGAGTGCGGGCTGCTGGCGGAAAAGGGGAAATTTTGCCTTTTGGCAAAATGAGTTAAAATTGTAAAAAGGAAGCATGCCCCCACAGCCAATCTAGGTGAGACACGTGGCCAATTTTGAAAGTCAAAGGGGAGTGCAGGCCATAGGTGAGTTTTGAAATTTTCAATTTTTGCGAAGGAGGTATGATGGAAAAAAGAGAGACATGGCCCCACAGCAAATCAATGAGTGCCACGTGGTAGGGATGAATTCAGAGGTGTGGGCCCGCGGAGGTTTTGGGGAAAAAATTTCCTTTTCCAAAAGGAGGTAAAATGTGCAAAATTGTCCCGCGTCTTCATTGGGACCCACATTTTGGACACGTGGCAGTCCCAGGAAGTAGGCGGGGAAAAGTGGAGAAATGTTCCAATTTTTCAAAGGGTTATAAAGTGAATATTTTAACCCTGGGCCCGATCCAATCATATTACGCCACGTGTCTGGCTTTATCAAAAAATTAAAAAAGTGACCCAAGCTTATATTTGATCCACATTTTCCACGTGGAGGGCTAGGATTAAAAGATGAGGGAAGATCAACGGTTCCTGTACGTCACACCATTTTAGCCACCATGGGAGCTCCAGGAAGCTTGGAGATGCAAATTTTGCATCAAATTTCATCAATTTTTCAGCGATTCCGTGTCATTTTGGCCTTCCAGGATCATTGGGATCACTTTCATGACTCAATTTGTAGATCTGAGATGTTTTTGAAATGATTTTTTCCCTAATCCGTCCAAACACGTGAAATGTCAAAATTGAAAGTTGCAAAGGTAGTTTTAAAAGGTGAAAAGGTGAACTGATGAGTGGAAAGGCATCTGCATGCCTTGATGATGAAAAATGTGCCTCCAGGAAGGTTAATGATCTGAATATTTGTAATGATTCAACCTTTTTTAAACACCTGGCTTTTTTGTTACGAATCTGTTAAATGTCATTTTCTGCGAACCATGAGGATTGTTTTGTAACAAACTTGATCCCTTGGCATATTCTTTGCTTGGGAAAGAAGGCTCCAATGTGGCAAGAGATATATAATGCATTTTTGAGAAAATGCAGAGAGGGAAAAAGTTGAAAATCATGAGCAAATTCTGAGAGAAAGCTCATTTTTCTTAGAAACCCACCAAAGAACTAGGTTAATGTCTCTTGTGTTGGATCTTCATGTATGTGAGTTAGTTACAAGTGTATAGCCATCACACAGCTCTGAGATTGTTCATGAAACTCTCCCCTGCTGATGAATCTAATAAGCTTTTGAGTTAATCTATGTTTTTCTGGGCAATATGATGTCTGTTATCATTTTTTAAATACCTGCAAATAGTTTTGATTGTTCTTGTTGCAATCTTGCATTGAAAGTCTTTAAAAAATCACATAGATCTCATCCTTATTGATAGTTTAGTGGCACTTGTAGTTTTGTTTGTCAGAAGAGCTTTCATCTGGCATTGAAAATAAGCAGTTCAAAATCACTCCACCTTCATTTGTTAATTGGGATTGCTTGTAAGCCTTTGGGGGTACCTTAGGCGTGGTTTGATCAAGGACTTTTGTGTTTAATTGAGTTCTTTACTCCAAGATTTTGTGGTGAGGTCTCAAAGATTGTGTGAAAAGTGCACAACCTGGGCTTCCATTTGTGCATCTTCTGGTTGAAAGAACATCCTGATTATTTGAAACATTTTATCTGATAGTTTTTCAAGTATTGTAGAAGTTGTCAAAGATTTGATATATCCAAGTTTGTCTTGTCAATACCCCACAAAAAAAATCATCTAAACAACAAATCCTACCCTTTACTACGTCTGATTTGCATTGTATACCCACAAAAGATCAAAATCCATTTACAAAAGTATGCATAACAGATCAGGAATTCAATGTCTCTAGTAACCTTTGTCTTGTGTTGAAAACATACCCATGTTTTGGAAGTGACAACTCGTGAGAGTCAGGTCTGGGGTGTTGATCATGTTTTCATCAAGGTCTTCCTCATAGAACTCAAGCAACAAAAGGATATTTTCATCTCCTTCACCATTAGAAGGTTACAAAATAGGTTCTCTTACCTTGGTTGCAAGGCACAACCTAAAATAGTTAGGAAAAGATCAATTCCTATTAGAGTGCTATCCATCTCTCCACAAAATTGAGTGTCAATTAGATCATATCCCCGGCTACAAACGACATACAACATGATCTATATGTCTTCAAGCTTCATGTCATATCTTTGATGTTGCTCAGCTTGAAAGGGAGAACAAATTTAGGTACCAATAGAGCTCATAAAAACAAATAACGTTAACATTGGAATAGATGAAGAGCCTAAGGAGGCCATTATTGGTGATTATTGGTCTGAACAAGAGGTGGCAATAATTATTGAGATGTTGCACAACTTCCAGGAATTATTTCCATGGGGCTATCATGAGTTAAAGGGAGTACATCACTCTTTGGGAAAGATGAGGATCAAATTGAAGGAAGGTGTGTTCCCGGTTAGGAAGAGGCCTTACAGGATGAATCTTAATCTGCACATCAAAGTAAGGGAAGAATTTGAAAAATGTGTAAATCTAGAATCATTGAGCCCATTGAGGAGTCAGACTGGGTTAATCCTATGGTGATAAGCATAAAGAAGGATGGGACAATAAGGATCTGTGAGGATTACAGAGAGTTGAATTTTGCTTGTGTGATTGATCCTTTTCCCACCCCATTCATAGATGATATTTTGGAAGGCGTTGCAGGGTGCAACATATACTCTTTCACTGATGGATTTTCTAGATATCATCAAGTGTGCATTGCTAAGGAAGATCAGGAAAAGAAAACTTTAACCACTGAATGGGGAATTTTGTACATATATAGTTATGCCCTTCGAATTGAAGAATGTGCATGTAGTCTTTTCGCGCATTATTCTTCAAGCATTTCAATACTTTATTCACAAGTTATTACAGGTATACCTAGATGATTGGATTGTATATAGGTTGGTAAAATATCATTGTGACAACTTGAGACTCATGTTTGAGAGGTTCTAGCAGTTGAACATCTCTCATAACATCAAGAAGTGCATCTTCACTACACCCTTTGAAACTCTATTGGGACATATCATATGTAAGGAAGGATTATTGGTAGATCCAGATAGGTTGCAGTCATTTTGGCCTTAGAGGAACCTACTAATCAAAGTGAGGTCCGCGGGTTCTTGGGACATACAGGTTATTACAGGAATTTCATTAAGGGATATGCTAAGATTTCTACTCCCTTGGAATAATTTTGGAGGAGTAAGGAAAAGTTCCATTAGGATGAGGCGCAACAACAATCGTTTGAGACATTGAAGGAAAAAATTACTATTCCCCCAATTTTGTGCTTTCCTTCATAGAACAAGCCATTTCATGTACATTTTGATGCCTTTGGCACAACAATTGACGCAATGCTAGCACATCCCGGAGAAGGTATTATAGATCATCCACTTTTTTTGTAAGAAGGAAATTGACCCTACGTGAGAATAATTATACAACTATTGAGCACGAAGCTTTGTCTATGATTTATGCGTTGCCGAAGTTTTGACAATACTTGCTAGAAACTTCATTTATATTCTATACATATCACATGACGCTTAAGTATTTGGTCAATAAGTCTGTCTTGCAAGGGCACATATGTAGATGGGTACTCGTGTTTCAAAAATTGACTTTACAATGGTAGTAAATCCAGGAAAAAGCAACTCAGGGTGTAGGCACAAATATTACACATTAGATAATATTAAGTCTGGTCTTATACCACTATTTAGAAGGTTATAAAGTGTACAAAGTACTAATTAATCCCACCTTTTGGACACCTTTTTTATTATCTATTATTTCATATTTTCTGCATATTTCTCGATACATATCATCCCATTTCATGACCTTTCTGACATTCTAGCCTAAACTCAGGGTGCCCCATCCTATACTGGGGCACCCTGAATCACCCTGGTCCCATTCTGCGCACCCCGGTCTATGTACAACCACTTTCGCTTATGTTTGGGTCACCGCATAAGCTATGCTTTTCAATTTGTGACATTGTTGGGCTTAATTCATGAAATAAAGAGTTCAATGGGCAGCTCATGAAAGTGATAAAGTAGCTGTCCAATGTCCTTCCATGCATTTTCCAGCATCAGGAGATGGCTATATCACATACACTTTATAGAGTGGAAGCATTCCAGTCTGTACCATGATCTCTCTCTCTCTCTCTCTCTCTCTCTCTCTCTCTCTCTCTCTCTCTCTCTCTCTCTCTCTCATCTCTCTCTCTCTGCTCTCTCTCTCTGACTCTCTCTCGAAAGCTCTCCCCCAGCTCCCTCTCTTTCCCTCTCCCTCTCCATCTCTTCCCCTCATCCCTCGCTGCCTCTCTCTCTCCCCCATCTCCATCTCTCCCTCTCCCCTATCCCTCTCCCACTCTCCCTTTTCCTATCACTTCAAAATCCTCTCCCCCTCTGCAAATCTTTCTCTCCCACCCTAGGAAATCCCTAACTCCCTCTCCCTTTCCCTCCATCTCTCTCAGTGCACCCTCAGTCCTCCCCCATGCCCTCCCTCCTCTCCCACTCCTAAGGCTCTCCCTGAATCTCCCCCCTCCCTCTCTCCCTCTCTCTCCCTCCCTCCAGCTCTCTCCCTCTCCCTCCCGCTTCCACTTCCTCTCCCCCTCCCCTCCCACTGTCCAACAACCTTTTCCTCTGTCACTTTCCCTCCATCTAACATGGATTTCCCTCCCCCCTATCGATCCCCCTCCCCTCCATCTCTCTCGCTCACCCCTCTCATCCCCGTCCCTGCCTATCACCCACTCCTCCCTCTTACCTGTCTCTCTCCCTCCCTCATACTGATCACATCACTTTTTCCAGACTCTCTCCCTATTTTGGTCTCCCTCTCAAGTCATACCTTCCGCTTAAACAACCTATCTCTCTCTCCCTTCTCCCCCTATCTCACTCTCCATGAAAGCCTAAGTCCCCTACCTCCCTAGCTCTCTGACCTTGTGGCCCCCTAGCATCTGATCAAACCCCTTCCTAGGCATCCCTCTCTATAAGAAAAGGTTCCCTTCATGGAGCTCCATCTGAACTGTCCCTCTCTCTCTATGTCTCCCTCTCTCAGCAACTACCTTGTCCTGATTAGACCTCCTCTCCCCCCTCTGCTCAAGCACTGGCCCTAACTCCCTATAGACACCTAAAATTGGTTACCCAATTTAGTGTGCCCCACGTGTCGTTTATCCTTCTCGGGGTAACCTAGAGCACGTTTATATCACCACTTCTCCCTTAGGGTATTATTTAAATATTTGATTTAAACATCTATCCTAAGTTTATTATACCCCATTGTGTTTTACCCATGGATAATTAAATATTAACTATTTAATTATACTTTTTTACATATATCTTAACCGCTTATCTACCCCATATCAATTCCTAACCTCCCATATCAATTTTATCCATCTATCCCCCTATTTCTCCTCCCCCTAAACCGTGCAATGGGATATTTCCCATATTTGAGTCAGAAGGATACACTTTCATCTCTCCAAATCATCCTTTTTGGCCATTTCAGGTCTCTGTTCCCCAATCGGTGCCAACAGGTACTCAGTCGATGCCAATTTTTTGGAATGACACCGATTGTACCTCAATCGGTGCACAATTATAAATACAGGGCCAAAATTTAGTTATGGTTAGACAGAAAGAAGAAAGAGAGAGAGAGCTTAAGCCTTGAGCCTTCGAATCGTCAATCAAAGAAGAGAGAATTTTATCCAAATCAATCCCTGAGAGGAGTACCGTTACTCTGCTCCTCACAACATCGACATCGTGAGCCTTCATCGATCTCTTGGTGACTCTATTCCTACCTCTAGCTAAGGTGGAGCTTTATCAGTATCCCTACAGCTCTTGCAGCTCCAGTAGACATTGACGATCCGGTCTTCATTGTCCATTCCTCAAGCTTCCTGCAATTTTCCCCTAGTCAACGCTGACCAAGCCCAGTCGATGCGCTGACTTTCTCTAATCGATGCTGACCTGTAACAGTCGACGCTGAAATCGATGCCGATCGGCCTGTCAGACAGGTAAAAGGACTCAAGGTAACGCATATCCAACATTGTTTTCACAGTTTCCTATTTTATGTTGCTTTCTGTCCGCTATATAGATTTTTATGTCATTTTTAATCAAAAAATCTAGAATTTTATTTACATTCTTTTATCATGTATGCTTCTTTCTTTAATTGAAAACGTGGACTGACATCCATTGAGGGAGCTTATCACTTCCAGGACCCACTTTTCAGGTAGTCCACCCAAATATCTTTTAACGTTGTCTTTTTCTGTCAAGTATCTGTGTCTCACAGGTTTCTCAGATCTACTTTACAGGATTTTTCGTGTGCACCCGTCTTGTCTACATCGGCTTTCTTTTTCCATCTACATCTTCGGATCTTGTCTTATCTATCAGGTATTGATTTCATTTGAGTTTTTTAGGGTTTTTGTGTTTAGTTTGGTACATTAACTTGGACAGGTAACAAGCGCGAAAATTCTTGATCTACATTCTGGCATGCCCGGTGGGAGCCGACCAAAGTCCCCTATTGGTAAGTTCATCTCTCTTCTAGTTTTGAACTTTAGTTCTTTTTCTTCACTGATCTTCATCAGTTTTCCTTAAAACATTTCCTTTCTTCATTTTGGTCTTGCTTCTTTCGCTTATAATTTGCAAAATCAAAATTATTTCTTTCTTGTATATCTAGATGCCCATTTCTACTTCTAAAATTAGTAAATCTTTCATTTGATTTCAAAACTGCACTTTTTGATTTATCTCTTGGTGCAGAATTGTCATTTCTTTGAAAGTTTCTAGTTTCTTAAATAGAAATATTTCATTCTACTATTATCTAGATATATATTTTCTGGATTTGTTTGCGTGTTTGCTTAACCTTTTCTTGTGGAGCACTTTGCTTGTTCATGTGATTGTTCGAGGGGAAGAGCTCAACAACGCACTTTTTAATGTCTACACACCTTAGAGAGCTAAATCTACAGGTATTTCTCTTTTACGGTTTTTTCTCCTTTTAAGAACTTGTTTGTTTGTTTTCTATCACATTCAAACATTTCGATTTTGGTGCTTAAAAAGAATTTAATCACATTTGGGAAAGAACTTGTTTGACTTGTCTTCATCGAAATAAAACACTTCATCTTTAGTGCTTAGAAAGAACTTTTTCCTTTGTCATTTCTGTTGTATGTTCTTCATCTAGTTTTCTAAATAGGTTGGAAAATTGATCAAAATCGGTAGTGACACTATTTGATTTTTATTTTTCACCCTTGCACACAAAGCCAAAATCACTAGGTATAAAGCATTTAAACAAAAATTCCTTCCCTTGGCCTCGCCTACTTGGAAGTGACATCCAAGAGGAAGAGCCTACGCGGTACTCGGGCCGCGCTATAAATTCACGGAAGTTCTGGTATATATTGGCAAAGCACCCGATTCCCTTATCGCAGCGGTGTGTGTGAAGTGCGGGGGTAGGCCCCTATATCAAGCCACATACCGGTCTTTTACTGAAGTGCCTTCGGGACTCCTCACCAAAACATTCCCCAAACCATCCTTAGTTTGGCTATCTGAGTAGTTCCTGTTCTAAAAATCCTTCCCTAATATTTTCTTTCTTAAAAGCATGAAAACTTAAAAGAGATAATCACCCACACTGCTTGAATTATCTTTGCATTAGTTAGGTCAATCTTCTTTTTCTATATTTTTGCTTGTTTATGATGGTCATCACCCGGTCACAATCTAGAAAAATGGCTCAACTAGCCCCTTCTTCATCTGAGATCACCACTAATGTGGATGTTTCGGCACCCCTCAGGTCTTCCTCAGGACCGCTATTAGTTGGTTTCCCATCTTGGTCATATAATCCTTTCTATCATCCTAAAGTGATCCCATCACGTCCAGCTTCCCCCAGTCCTTCAGAGGTATCATCTACTTCTGATATAGAGTATGTTCCTCACGGAGATCCTGAATTTCAGGCGCTCCTTGATCACAATCCGGTAGCCCTTATGGACTATCTAGTGCATAAGTTTGTTCGAATATCTGATCAGGGACCACCAATCGAGCAAGTTTACGATTATTCTCATGAACCATCCCAGGCTTTTATAGAACAGTTAGCATACTTTTTCTCACCTCGAACCATGGAAGAGGGTGGTGCATCTATGCCTCCTTTTTCTCTTCCATCGACCATGTCGACTGGTTCTCAAATGATCTTTCCTATCCCTAGTGTCACGGCTACCTCAGCTACTCCATAACCTACTTTTGAGAGGCCCTCTTCTTTAGCTATGATGGGTGCATCCACATTCTCACAGATTGCTATTAATTCTTCTATGTCGTCTATTGCGTCTTAGGGTCAATACCTCTCTATGAATGAACCCCCTTCTACGAGTCATTCGGTTCCTTCTTCTTGTCCTCCAGCTGGTCTTTCTTCCAATGCTCTAGCGACAGTGACCTTTACCCATCCTCTAGTGTCGGCGCCCTTAATAACCAATCTGGTAGTCAAAAGCCTCATTCAGACTTTGTTCCCCACCATGTCCAATCAAATCAACACCCATGTTCCTCAATCCATTCTGATTCAGTCAACAAGTGTAGGATCCCACCAATCACAGGCTTTGTCTTTCATTCAACCACCTTTCTCTCAACCACTTATCATTCTCACAGCCTATTTATGTGCAGGCTCCTTCACAACAAATACCTCACTAGGCATCACCCAGAACGCCTGGTTATTCCTCTTATCATCTTGTTAATCAGTAGATGAATCCCCCTTTAACACCTCAACAAAACCTACCATTTACTTCTTATGCAGGACATACCAACATGCCCCCTCCTCAATCTAACATTGTCTAAATTCTTTTCAAGAAAATCACAGACCTAGAAGCCTCCACCAAAGGGGCTCACCCTTCATACTCTTTTGAAGAAGTGTGTAATGAACTGATTCATCCATCAGTGGCTTTTAAGCCTTATCCTCCCCAATGGGAACTTCCTAAGTTCTCAAAATTTCATAGTCGGGAGGATCCTCAATAGCACCTGTGAGCATTCAAACATGCTTGCTACCTTATAGTCCAGGATCAGGAGCTTATGCTCTGTACTTTCCCTATGTCTCTAGCAGGGCCTGCTTTAGACTGGTACAATAACATTCCTCAACATTCCCTGTTTTCTTTCTCTCAATTAGCTCAGATGTTTGTTGAAAACTTCTCAATAAACATCACACATAAAATCTTGATTACAGATCTTTATAACATTCGTCAATTCGATGACGAGTCTATTGCAGACTTTGTCGCTCGTTGGAGAGGGATAATAAATCAATTGTCTTTCTCCCTCCCTCAATCTCAATAGATCCAATTGTTTACTCGGTCTTGTGCTAATCATATTTCTTCCACTTTAAGGATTCAAACCTTTCATACATTTGAAGAAGCCTTTACGATGGCACGCAAACTTGAGTCCCATGTCGTTGAACAAGGGAAGTTAAAACTTCACTCTAAATCTAAACCAGATTTTTCTCAATTTACAAAATCAAACCCTTCCACTTCTAACAAAGACAAGAATCAGGGGTCCACCAATGCTATCGTATTAAAAACATCATGAGCCGATAACACTTCTAATCAAACACCACAGAGAGACTCTTCATCTTCTCGAAAAAGGACCCTCATCATCTTGATCTTTTACTTCGTTGGGGGAATCATATGCTTCTATCTTAGAAAAAATGTTGGAAGTTCACATGATCGAACTTCCCCCTATTAGAAATTTTGATGAAAGCCAAGAACGACCATTCTGGTATAGGGAAAATGACTTCTGTCGTTATCATAGAAGCAAAGGCCATGACATTAAATGATGTCAGACCTTCAAAAATATTGTCCAAAAATTCATTGATAAAGGCGAGCTCATTCTGGATAACCCAAATGCTCCCCCAAATTAGGCACTTGATGTCTTTAAACAACCTTTTCCCAATCATTCCCCGAACAATGACGCTTCAGGGTCTCAAAAACCAAACACTCATACTATCAGCTTCATCTCTACTAAAGAACCTTCTTCTAAACCTAAGCCATCTACGAACACGTCAACCGAATCAGAACTTCCTCCCACTCCGTTAATCTTTGAGATTCCGCCATCTTCGGACAATTCGTCTTTAAATATTCCTCCATTGTTAGAGATGGATTCATCTCTCTCTACCTATTTATCTGATCTTCCATATATGCCAGAGACAGTGTCATCCTCATATGTCTCATCATCAGACATTCTTTCGATGCTTAAGGCATTTACATCTCTTCAAGTTTCCACAACGAATACATCTACTTTTGTTTCTCCTATTTTTTCCGCGACTATGCCATTGGTGAACATACCTATAGTCGTACCAACTTCTCTACCAATGGAAGCGTCTTCAATTTTGACTCTTCCCATTTCCTTTCCTACAGTAGTTGTACCCACAATTACTATACCGGAAGTATCTTCCTCACAGGGAACCACTTCTTCCATCCACTTCTTCCATCACTGATGTTGCCTTGCCTATTAAGGAAAAATCTAAAGAAATAGCACCGGCACCTACACTTTCGGTTCCTGAACTTAAACTGAGACAACTAAAGTCTAACGTTGCATCATCAGTACCTCACCATCTGCTTCCCCCAAAAAGGTTACAATCACCTTATGCGGTCGAAGTTTTCACTATCCCTAAAAAAGGAAAACCAATATTTCAGACTATCAAGACTCTTGGTGCTTTCCCTCAAAAATCCCTCTCTCGCACCTCATAAAAGATTGGATTTATCCGCTGAGAAGGCATCTTCTTCTACAACACCATCTTCACCATTCTTCGTTGGTGCCTCGTAAAGCAGATTTACCCTCTAGAAAGGCGTCGCCTCTTTTATCAGAACCATCATCTTCATCACCAAAATACAAGGCACCCTTTGTCCCTCCTATCAGACCTATTTTGGGAACTCCTCCCCCATCTAAATCAGTCGTATCTAAATCGTCATCTGTTTTGGCCAAGCAGCCTTCTTCAACTCCAAAGACCAAAACACTTGTCACATCTTCGTCATCTTTAAAATCTATCTTAGGAGATCCTCCTCCACCAAAATCAATCCTGCCTCACTCGCTTCCGTCTCAAGTGCCCAAGATTACTTTTCCCAATAACCAGAAAAACAAAACAATCCCTAAAAAGACTGTCAAACCAGATATGCAGATTCTTTTACCTCGGCAGTCTGTTAAGGAAAAAGAGGTGCCTTCGTCATCCCTGTCCTCATCTTTGTCTACTGGATTCTATACTGAAATTCTTCACCAGCTTATCCAATCTTCATCTATATCTCTTCCTCCGATCAAACCCTATAATCCTAAAGGATTAAAACCTTCCTGGTTCAACTCTGATTTGATTTGTGCTTACCACCGCACTCCAGGTCATGACACCGAGGGATGTAAAGCCCTTCAATCTATCATTAACAGCCTCTTGGAAGAAAGTGATCTTCTGCTGAAAGAGGAGGAGGAACAAGTGTCTCCTGTCATCTCAACTACATCTGAGCCTGAACGGTCTACCCAGACCTCTAATTATATTAATTCCACTCCGGATGATCTTCCACCTTCTCAAATCGACTAAATTCATATCGCCACTAGAGCACAACAGTATGATAATCCATCATCATCTACAACATCTCAACCACGGGTTGTCATTTCTGTAGCCCCTGAAGGCAGTTCCTCCTTCCACATCAGCCTCAAGACCTGTAGGGTCTTTATTCATGCGTAACCTCGGGCTCAGATTCCCATGTCAGTTGAGGAGAGTTTTATGAAACAACTCACCCATGCTCCGGTCAAAATGTCTCTTTTTGACCTCATTCAATCACCTCCACAGCATCGCTAGACTCTGATTGATAATCTACGTCGTATCGCAGTAAATTCAGATGAGCCCTAGCCTTTCGATATGGTTTTTGGATTGAATAGACCGTCAACCGCCATTTCCTTTGAGGATTCTGAAATCCCTCCCCTTTCTTCCAAGGATTTAGAGGCTCCCCTCATTATCATAGTTCAAATCAACAACATTACATGTAGACACCAAATTTGTGTCTTACGACCCCTTGTGACCCGCATCTCATCTCGCAATATAACCTCGTCACCTAAACCTTACACAATTATTTATTAATTACCTTGTAATTGATAAATCCACATCACCTTACCTACCACCTCATATTGCCACTTCATCATGACCTAGCCCTAACCCTAAACTAACCTAATTAAGACCCATAACTTGGTCCACACCTACACCCATAACTAATGACCCCTTTCTCGCACCCAAAACCGACCTTCTAGTCATTTGACCAAGCCCGCAACTGATCTCTTGGGAGAAAAGCAGGGAAGGTGGGCTATTTTACTAAAAATAGCCTACTTGTTCCTTACTGATGCCGGTTCCTACTTGACCGCCGTCGGTTACGTAACTGCCATCGACTCCCTGTAAATGGGCTCCCCGAACCAAAATCAAAGGTGGAAGGATTTTTGAATCAACAGAGATCATTAGGAGCGATCAACAGAGTCCAGATCTTCATTTGATCGAGCAGAGACGAGTGAAGAAACCAGAAGTGTTTGCAGCAAAGGAGATCAACTTGCATCTTCGTCAAAAGCAGTAAGTCACATCTTGCATGTCTTCTGTTATAACATTTATTATGCCTTTTGAATCACAGTCCTCATAAATCCATCCCTGAATCCACTACCCAGCGTGCATATTACATCTAACTATCATTCATCTACCTCTCATCACCTTATTTCCTAATATCACCCATATACAGCCTTACAAATAACACAGCTACCAAACAACACAAACACCCCACAAAAAAAACCAACCTACAGATCCTAAACCCTACCGACATCGGTTACCAGTAACCGGTATCGGTTACCCAGACTACAAACTAGAAATCAGCCTTTCCCCTATCTGTTCCAAACGAAGTAATTTGATTGATATTTTACAGTCTTTTGTGTTAATTCATATTAGCAGGGAAACTGACCACCTTCGAAAGGAAGTTTTATATTTCCTGGGCCCAAGGCAGTTTCCTCATTTATTGTCTAATCAAAATCTTGTGGTCTTGTGTTCTTATTTGCAGGTAGTCCTTCCAAGACAAAAAGGAGTTCTTCGCAGTCAGCCTGATCTTCCTCTACGATACGCGCACACCACCTCGACATTCAACAGGTATTCCTCCTAGCCCTAACCCTTATCTGTTTCTAAAAGGAATGAAAGGATAGAAGCAACTCTATTCCCAGAAGCCGAAACATTCCGAGCGAAACATTTTGGCACGCCCGGTGGGACCCATTTTTGGGTTTCTTTCTTTCTTGCTTGCTTTCATATAGGGAGTATACTTGCTGTTTTCTTCTTCTAAAAGATATTCACAAGGTTTTGTATTATTTTGATAAAAGAACTCGCTTTGTTTTTGCATCTTGCATTAGTGAAAGTCATCTCTTTTGCTTTATCGAATATCATTTTCGATTTGGGTTTAAAACACGTGCATTAGCATCCTTGCTTGCTGTTTTCAATTCTAGTGAACATAGATTAAGTAACAAGTCGTACACGTGGGGGTGATATCCACGGTATTGACAAGAAATTAATCTTACATTCACTGCACAACACATACCGAATCACTTCACAATTAACACAACAGCTCAAACATCCCCCCTTTTTTCCGCGGTATTCCTCCGCCCGATTGAGGTAACTTTATAAGCCAAAACAAACTTGACATTTCCCCTAAGTCTTTTGTTTAGGATTCTGACATCATTCTACGTCTAAAGGCATAAGCCCACAATAATTAAAATTAACCCTAGGGTTAATCTCTGGATTTGCGTGTACATCTTGCTTGTTTTAGTTCTGTTTTCTTTCTCATACTCTGTCTTCTGTGATCAATAAGTGGACAAGTATACTAAACGTTGTTAAAAATCAAATTAGCAGCCTTTTATATCTTGTTAGCCCAGACTTCTTACACCGACATCGGTTACCTGACCGACGTCGGCTATAGTATAACCGACATCGGTTACTAGACCGATATCGGTTACTGTCTTTCCCAATTCCTGACAAACCAGCAACCTACCAATTTCACCAGTCTGAGTTTGTTTCTGTTCCTGACAGATTGAAACCCTACTGTGAACACCTGTCCATGGTTGTTATCACTCGAAAGCAAGCCGCCGCTATGGTTTCACATGCTTGCTCTGTTTCTTTACCTGAATCACCCCCTTCACATTCTGTGGGGAATCCTACGGATACCAGCAAGGTTCCTAAAATTCCTGTGGGAGATAAGGACTTTGCCAAGTTTCTAGATGCTAATCCTAGCGCTGTACAATACTATTTGTCTCATGCCCCTGACCGTACGCCTGATGGTCATCTCCTTGTTGGCATGCCTATTAGTATAGCTGCTCATTTAGCGCCCACTCCGCCTGATAACACCGCCTTGCTTCCTACACCTTTAGCCCCATCTCCCAATCCGACAGCTTCAGAGATTCATACGACTCAGATTGGCTTTCCTTTGGCTAATCTTGGACCCCACATATCATTACCACCGACTGCCCCTACCTCATCTCTCTTGCATACCACTCCATTCATGACTTGCTCTCTGCCACCTATCCACATGAGCTTTCCTTCTCAAGCTCCGCCTACCTTTTCATTCCCATACACGTATCCAGTAACCTCAACATCTTATATGGGACATCCCTATTCGGTTGCCTCAACATATTCATCCTCCATACCTTATCAACACTTAACCCCACCATTGTCTAGCGGAGGCCCTTGGCCCAATTTGCCTCCATTTACCACAACCGCACCATCATCTCATCCAACCACAGATTTCATCAAACAAATGATGGACAAAATGCAAAATCTGGAGGCTTCTGTGTCGGGAAGTCGTAGCGCCTTGACATATGAGCAAGTTTGTCGGGAGCCTATTCACCCTTCTGTCCCCCTTCACTCATATCCTCCTCAATGGGAATTACCGAAATTTACTCGTTTTAATAGTAAAGAGGATCCTCAACAACACTTGCGATCATTTAGACATGCTTGTTATTTGATTGCCCATGATGATGCCTTGTTACTCTGCACATTTCCCATGTCCTTATCCGGACCCGCCTTGGAGTGGTACAGTGCTTTAACCCAGCACTCAATCTTCTCTTTTAACCAACTAGCCCAATCTTTCTTGGATCACTTCTCCATTAACATTGCTAAGAAAGTATCCATCACCGACCTTTATGCCATTCGACAATTCGAAGACGAATCTATCGCAGATTTCGTCGGACGATGGCGCGGCCTTATCAACCAACTTACATATGCCTTGCCTCAGGCTGAACTTATCAAACTTTTCACGCGGGCATGTGCTAAGCACATTTCTCCTACTCTTCAAATTCAAACTTTCCGCACATTTGATGAGGCCTTTACCATGGCTCGGAAACTAGAAATTCGAGCCTTAGAAGAAGAGAAATTGCGGTTGCGCAACAAAAACCCCAATTTCCGAGCTCCTGATTCTACCAATAAACCAAACACCACCACTCCTCACGCGTCCACTTCTTCTAAATCAAAGGGAGCTATCCACGCGGTGATGGTTAAATCTCAAACACCGTCTAATACCCCACCAAAAACCACCTATAAGTATAAAGCAGAGCCCATCAATTATACTCCCTTGGGAGAAACCTATGGTGTCATCTTGGAAAAATTGCTCAAGGCTGGAGCTATCACCTTGCCTCCTGTTAAACCTCACTCCGGGTTTGACTCCACTCACGCTATACCTGCCTGGTACAAAGAAAATGACTTCTGTAACTTTCACCGTGTAAAAGGACATAGTCATGAAAACTGCAAGATGTTGAAAAACATAGTGCAGGAAATGGTTGACGTAGGGGATATAACCCTCGATAATCCTAATGCCCCTGCCAACCGAAATTTGAAAATCTTCAACAAACCATTCCCGAATCACTCTCCCAACAGTAACACAAACCAAGATATCTTAGCCGAGGAGAGTGTCCATGAGATCCATGCAATCTTCGATACCCAGCCAAAAGCCTCTATCGAGAAAATTTTGAATCAAGCCTCCTCACTAACACAGGAGCCCGAACCCCCTTTACCATCATCAAGCCAAAGCAAAATCATTCCTTTACCCATAAAGGAGTTAACTGCCCAGACTTCTCTTCCCATCGATGAGTCTGCTTACACCACATCCCTACAAGACTGCGAACGGATGTTATCTAACTTATCTATTTCCCAAACGTCTCCTCCTACCGCTCTTGCTGCACAAGAGGGAGACTCGCCACTCCTTTTGACATCCTTAGACGAGAAATATCTTGCACCGACATCACCAAATTTTTTTACCATGACGGATCCTCTCGAACATGCCCTCTTACCTATTAGTTCTTCATCGCCTAAATCTTTTCAACGACCGGTTGACCTCTTAACACCTATTAATACAGTGCCTCATCTACTCCCTGTATCACACCCACAGTGGACTGGAATCACAACCCACCTTTCTTCCGTACCAAATTTACAATTCAAACCTGAAGACTGTCATTCTCTAGAGGATAGACAAATCCTATGGGAACGTTTGAGTACCCCTTATTCTACTCAAATGCAGATGACCGATCCCGACACCTCTACCATATATCCTAAGTGTTTATAGAAACTCAAAATGCCTATGTCCTCATTCTCACCCCCCATATCTATACTCAGTATCCCATCCACCTCTATCAACCTAACCAAATCTTCCCCCACACTTGGGACCTCACCAATACCTAGTCTAACACACCCGCCTAAGCGACTAGATTTATCCAAAAATAAAGCCGCCCCGCCACCTAGGAGACAAACTCAACCCGTGCCTCTATCACAATCAAAACCATCATCGTCACACCTACCTTCCATATTGGGACCTCATCCTTCCACCTTGCATCAATATATCATACCTCTTGCGTTTTCTTCAAAACGACCTACGCCTTCTGCACCTATACAAAGATCTAAGGGTATATCAACATTATCACCCCACGTATCCTGTCCACCCATCAACCCTAAACAAACTCCATCATCAAAGGATTTATTTTCTGTCACTCCCCTTTCTCCGTGGTTGTTTCCCGCTACCACGTCATCTGTAGCCTCATCATCTAACCAGCCAAACGTAGCTCCTGCGCCAAAGAAACCACGTTTGGTGAAAACCACGTGTCAACACCCCTTGGCTAAACCACCACCCATACGAACCAGCCACGCCCAAACATTACCGAAACCCACACAACCAATACCCTCATCCTCCTCCGATTTTGACCCACTCAAAGGATCTTACGCCAAAATCCTTGCTATGTTGGTGGAGAATGCGACCATTTCCCTACCCCCCACTTAGACCTTATGACCCGTCTAAACCTCGGCCTGTGGGTTACGATCAGTCTAAGATCTGCGCTTATCACCGCACACCAGGACATGATGTGGAGGGATGCAAAGCTTTAAAAACCATCCTTCGTCAGTCACCTCTCCCAGATAGAAAGCTTAAGAAAGACAACTTACGAAGAGAGAGACCTTTAGCTTCCATTCCCTCTCCTATACCATCTGTCCCTACCTCACCAAGATCTATCATTAGTACAACCCCACCTCTTGAAGACCATAATTTACCCCAACCATCTTCCTCATCTCAGGTTTACGAGATTAATATGATTAGTGTTGCTATTCGAGCGCAGAAAAACAACGAGAAAGCAAAAGAAAGCACACCTGCGCCCTCCCTTTCTCCGTCTAGCATCCCGATTACACCACCACCTAAAGTGGTTATTCGTGGACCCGCTTACCCCGTCTCTAATGGATCTGCCCATTGAGCCATGATCAAACAGCTTCACCAATCACCAGTAAAAATGACACTATATGATCTCATTCAGACTTCTGAATCTCATCGACAAGCTCTCATTGAAATTCTTCAGGGGATCGAGGTCTTACCTAATGAATCCCTGCCTGTTGCCTCCATTCTAACACCCAATCACGTTGCCTCTCTCACCAAACAACCCATTGCCCCAACCACTTATGTCTCTGTACCACAAGCTGCTGCAATCAGTTTCTCTGAAGATGAAATTGTTGACTTTGGTACAGAAGACCCTGACCCTGCCCTTTTCATCTCCGCTTACGTCCGGGACATTCGGGTACGTCGTGTTATGATTGACGGGGGCGCTAGCCTAAACATCATCTCTTCAAAAGCCTTCCAACAAATGAATATCCCTTCTAGCTACATGTGTGCCAACCCCATCATGTTACGGTCATTTAATGACGCTATTATCTCTACCTTAGGCACCGTGATCCTCAACATTTGGGTAGGACCACGTACTTTACCCGAACTCTTCTATGTCCTTGAGGGAGAGTTCCAATATAATATATTGCTGGGTCGTCCTTGGATCCGGGCCATGGGATGCGTTCCCTCAACATTACATAGATGCATAAAATTTGAGTACGAGGGGAAATCCTACACCGTAAAAGCTGATCCCCCCCCCTTTAAAACCTGCAATATGTTATACCGCCCAAACAATGTGCTTGTACCAATCAAGACACCCGTTCATTCAACCCAACCATCTTCTTCAACTATGCCTCAAACATCCACCTCAACCACACCTATGCCTTCAACTGATGAAACCACCGTCACAAAAACCACTTCCCTTCCCGCAGCTAACATCCCAACCTCCAACCCCTTAGTAGATGTTTTTCAATGCCTTACGCTGGGGGAGTATCACCTATATAACGTTAGTTCTTTCCATACCCCACAGGAGTACAGACAGGTACATGCACATCCTACCTATGACCGTCGTGTGGGGGAGGTAATCCCCTACGGACCACCGCACTGCCACACTAACCTAACATATGGGGGTGTCGACGCATCTTCCGTTGCCCCTGAGCCTCCTCTTGGTGTGGTTCCTTTCCAATCCGATTTTCAATACCTTACCAATCGTCGTTTTTCCCTCATCTTCTTGACTCGCTGTGCTTGGAAAGGCTTTGGTTTCGGTCTTTATGAACAAGGCCGACATACGCTCATCCCCATCACCACACGCAAACATAATGATCGTAGTGGTCTCGGATTTCTGGGAGTACTTACATCGATGGAACCTCGTGTCAGTTGTCTTCTAGAAGATGATGACATCACCCCTACCGAACCATCATCACCCATTTTGCCTTCGTCTCCCACAGAGTCGATAGATCCTGAATCTATCCCTCCTAACTTTTTTTTTTCATAAATGCTATCTTCCTAGGTCCTCTCACTTATCAATGCGATAATGAGGACCCATCTTCTATTCCCCTTCTATATCCAGACATGATTGAAGAGGACTCACCTTCAATTAACGTTGTTGAGTGCCAGGATGATGACTCCATCCTCACTTACCTTGGCGCGGATGACTCTTATATTCAATGAGCCTTACCATCTGAAACCCAAACCATGCTGAACGAATCTACTATAGAAATCAACATCCACATGGAGGAGGATCCTCACATTGTGAAGATCGGACAATCCCTTAACGCATCAGAACAAGTCACCTTTACTACTTTCCTCCGTGCTCGCAACCAATCTTTCGCTTGGTCCTACGCTGACATGCCAGGAATTGATCCTGACATTGCTGTCCATAACATTACACTGAAACCCGATTCCAAGCCAATTAAACAGAAATTGAGAAAAATGCATCCACGCATTGGGTCAAAGAGGAGCTCCAACGACTCCTTTCTGTTTCCTTCATTCTGCCTATTGACTATCCTCAATGGATTTCTAACATCGTACATGTCACTAAAGTGACAGGGGGACTTCGGATATGCACGGATTTTTGGGATCTTAACCTCGCTTGCCCTAAGGATGACTTCCCCCTACCTAATATTGACCAACTTGTTGATCTCACTATAGGCCATGAGATGCTCTCTCTCATGGATGGCTTTTCAGGATACAACCAAATTTTGGTTGCCCCTGCCGATCAACACAAAACTGCCTTCATAACTCCTTGGGGAACCTTTTGTTACCGTGTAATGCCATTTGGCCTTAACAATGCTGGTGCAACCTATCAGCGGGCTATGACCTACATTTTTCATGACATTATGCACACTATCCTTGAAGATTACGTCGACGATCTTCTTGGCAAGTCTAAACATCGTAGTGAACATCTCGATGTTTTAACCATTATTTTTGATCACCTGTTACAATATTCTATCCGTCTTCAACCAAAAAAATGTGTCTTTGGTGTCCTTTCGGGAAAAATTCTTGGCTTTATCGTCTCTTTGCGTGGCATTGAGGTCGACCCATCTAAAGTCAAAGCTATCCTAGAAATGCCCCCACCTACCAATCTCAAACAATTGCGTAGTTTACAAGGTAAGCTCCAATCTATCCGACGTTTCATCTCCCAACTCTCAGATCGATGTCAACCTTTCCATCACCTCCTTAAGAAGGACATTGATTTTCAATGGAGCAAAGAGTGCCACCAAGCCTTTGAAGCTCTCAAAACTTATCTCTTACAGCCACCCGTGCTTATCCCACCTCAAGACGACCGCCCTTTCTACCTTTACCTTTCCGTCACTGACCACGATGTAGGGGCCATGCTTGCACATCATGACTCTGAGAATCGAGAACAAGCCGTTTATTATATAAGTCGTACTTTGGTGGACTATGAGACTAGGTATACACATGTAGAAAAGTTGTGCCTAGCCCTATCATTTGTGGCTACCAAACTCCGACACTACCTTCTGAATCACAAAACTTTCGTCATCACCAACACGGACCCCATCCATTACATGTATGCCAAGCCTCATCTAAACCAACGCATCGCCCGATGGCTCATGCTCCTCGCTGACCTCGACCTTGAGTTTGTCCACCAGAAATCAATCAAAGGACAAACCATCACAGACTAACTTACGGAAGCCCCTTTACCTGGGGAACAATTTACCAATTTTACATTCCCTGACGAACTCATCGCCACTCTTTCACTCAAGGAGGAGTCGTATCCAATGACTCTCTTCTTTGATGGATCCAAATGCCAACGCAGTGGAGGAGCTGGCGTTGTTCTTATTCCTCTCGACGCCGAGCCTATGCCTCTTTCATTCCGACTCGATTTCCCTTGCACTAATAATACAGTGGAATACGAGGCCCTTGTTCTAGGTCTCCAGGTTGCGCTGCACTTAGGTATCAAATCTATCAATATTTTTGGTGACTCTCAATTGGTAGTCAATCAAGTTATGGGCATCTACCAATGCAAAAATGAGGAACTTCAAAAATACAAACACTACGTGGATTCACTTCTAGCCTTATTTACTCACTATTCTATCCAAACCGTTCCCCACTCCACTAACAAATTTGTGGATACTATGGCTTGCTTAGCCTCGCAAATTCCAGCTTCATCAACTGACTCTGATATTTTCATCTTGGTCCAACAACTCTTTGCCCCATCTTATTCAGCCTCGATTGTTTGTACGATAAATACTGTGTCTGCTAACTCGCAGGATACTTGGTATCACCAATTCCACGACTACCTTACAACCTCCGTTCTCCCATCTGACCTTACTAGTACTGGTAAATGCACTTTTCTTAAACGTGTTTCTCATTATGTAGTTATGGGGGGACTCCTTTATAAGCGTGGCTTTGATGGCATCCTCCTTCGATGTCTCACTGATGCGGAGATCACCCATACCATCCAACAAGTCCATGACGGTATTTGTGGCGGACATTTTAGTGGCCTTGCCATGGCCAAGCGAATCCTTCGCCTAGGTTATTATTGGCCTACTCTCAATAACGACTGCTACGAATATGTTAAGCATTGTGTTATGTGTCAACAACATGCCAACCTTCAACATACTCCTAGCCATCCGCTACAGGTCGCCCAGGATCTTTGGCCCTTCTCACAATGGGGTTTAGACCTTATTGGTGAGATTCATCCATCCTCTTCGCAACATCACCGATGGATTATCACAGCAACCGAATATTACACAAAATGTGTAGAGGCTATTCCACTCATTTCAACTAAAAAAGAAAAAATTGTAGAGTTCATTAACCACCATATTATCTGTCGTTTTGGTGTACCTTATCGCCTGATTATAGACAATGGTAAATCTTTCAAAAATAAGTTGTTGTAAGACCTTTGTGACAACTTTGGTATCAAACTTAGCTTCTCATCACCCTACTATCCATAAGAAAATGGACAAGCTGAATCCTCTAATAAAACCCTAACCAAAATCCTCATGAAAGTTGTCAATGAGTCCGGAAGAAATTGGCACGATCACATCCCCTTTTCCCTTTGGGCTTATCGTACTAGCATTCGTACCTCTACTAATGCCACACCTTTTTCTTTGGTATATGGTACCGAGGCTGTCTTACCTCTCGAAATACAAATACCCTCCCTCATAATATCCCTTCAGGATATTCTCACCAACGATGATTTCCGCCAAGAGCGGTTAGCCCAATTGGAGCTTCTTGACGAACGTCGTCTTACAGCTCTCGATCACCTTCAAATCTATCAAAAACGTATCAAGCGTCCTTATGATAAGTGACTTCATGAGCGTACCTTTAAGGTTGGTGATCTTTTCCTCAAAGAGAATGAACATGTAACCAAACTAGAAAAGAGCAAACGTGGAAAATTTACTCCCAATTGGATTGGGCCTTATATAATCACTCACACCTATGGATCAGGCACTTATCGTTTAGCTTCGCTTAATGGTAAACTTGAGCCTGATCCCCCTTAAAGCCTTGCATCTTCGACCATTCTACTGTTGAATTTAGTGTAATATTACTTCTTATCTACCTACTGCTCGTCCCTTGAGCTCATTTACCACTACATACACTTTGTTTCCCTACATCTCAAGATAAAATCAAGCTCACTTCTCACCTCCCCTTAACGATGCCTTCCCCCTTTTTAGTCTAGTCCATGACTTCAAAGTATTCAAATAAGCCGTATTCTCATGGGATTTTCTTGAGTCAAACTTCCTACCAAACTAGATGCTTCACGCCAAAAGAACATCTAGTCATCTAAATTAAATATAGACTGCTCCCTCGAAGGACAGCTATATGCCGAACTATTGCTGCTATTAAATATAGACTGCTCCCCCGAAGGACAGCTATGCACTGAAATCATCTCTGCTACTATAAATAGACTGCTCCCTCGAAGGACAGCTATACACAGTCAGCCTTTATCAGAAGCTTCTCACATTGATCAGCTTCGTGAAGACCTCAAGAATAAAACAATCAAAATCCCTTGTAGACTTCCCCGCATCGATCAGTCTATATTCAATAAAATAAAAGCCTCATTTAAAAGAACTTTTGAGTCATGGACTTGTCTATTTAGGGTAGGTTTTCTTTCATCAGAACACTCACCTTGTAATGCGTTCTCCATACCTCAACTATACCATTCACCTCACCTCACCATTTGTTTCAACTCAAGGGACGTGACGTACACCTGATAGGTTGTGATCATACAACTCTTATCACCTATTGACTTCTCGTCTATGCACCGGTACCTAGGGATTCAAGTTCATTCTATGTTGTGTGGTTTGTTTCACTCTTTTCACCTACGGAGCACTCTTTCCTCTTCGCCTTGCATCTAGGATTGTGTGTTGATCTTAATCAGGACATGGTTCCCTACCACTTGGGTAGGCTAACTTTCACTTCCCTTATACCTTTTACAACATCACCAATTCGTTACCAACACCATCAACCTTACCTTACCAGTATTACTATCAATACCTTTACCAACCAACCAATCACCTAACCATACCTAAATTGCCTGAATTCACCTCTCCCTGGTCCTAAGGGAGAACTACATCGGTCTGAGGCCCCTCCTTGCTTTGTGTAATGGGCTATGTAGGCAGCACTTCGGAGACATGGGGTCTCCCAAGGTTAGCTCGACCATCCCCTACCATAACCTATCATGTGTGGTGGAATATAAATATTTTTGTGTATTTCTATTTAATCACATTCCTCTTTATCCTTTTTTAAAACACCAAAAGGCAAAACGAAAACGTTCTTATTATTATCGTAACTCAAATCAACATACATATTCTAGTTTTATTTAGATGTTAAACAAATACATCTTCTCTATCATCGACACGCAGGTCGACATCCTTATTTATTCTTATACCTCGATAACATTTACTTAGACCCTCACGGACTCATCCCGAACCAGGTGATGATCGTGATCGTCGACCCTTCTCGCCAGGCCTCTCTATCCTCAAAGGTACCACGGCTATTGGTACCCGCCCACTGATCTGCCAACCTCTCATATAACATATGAATACGCCCTCTCGCATGGAGGACTCCAGCCTCTAGTCTCCCCGCCCATGACTCCGCAACCACTAACAATCCTCTTGTCTCATTCACCTACGTTTGGAGCTGCTGAACCAAACGTTGCAGACAATCCCTCTCTGCTGTAATCACCGCTATGTCAGGACGATCAGGTCCACCTTGCAGCTCTGTTACCCACCATAATCTATAGGCCTCTGTCGTTCCAGCATCCATTACCTTGCGATCGGTTGCTACCTCTTCAGGCCCTTCTGGAGGTGTTGGCCAGGGAGGTGAGAATGTTGCCTCTGCGTCGATCCTCATATATGGTCTATAAGCCTGCGGTATGTCCTGCACAAATCTAAATTGTCGCCGCACGTGATCTATAGGAATCCTCTCATATTCACCTGTCCTGTGCCCCGCGATCCACCTCAATCACTCTATACCCCTCAACTCCTTAGCTATGTTCTCTGTTACCATATAGTTCCCGTAAGGCCTCCAACAGATATCCGTAACCGTCACCCTCTCCCATACCTGCCTGTAATACTCAATGTCACCCGTCACAGCCTGAGATCTTGCCTCTTGTTCTGTCTGGACCCATCGTCTGAATCCCAACCTCTGTACTCCAGTCTCTCCTACCTGGATGGGTCGGCCTATTGGTCGCACACAAACAATGTGCTCATAGGCCCAACAGTGTAATAAGTATGAACAATCCAGTGTCATTCTGTGATTTCACCTACAAGCCCATAAACCCCTGTATAGCTCCGCCAAATATGCAGGTGCCCATGCAAATGTCACGTTCCTTTCTATCATCTCCCAAATAACACACATCAATGCCTTTGGAAATCTTCCCCCTTCCGCCCTCGGTAACGCATAATACCCTACCGCTATCATTAATATCACTGCTAACCTTGTCTCCTTAGGGTGTGCTGCATACATTACCCCATATGTGAATGTCAAACCTCGCTGTGTCAGATCTCGTGCGTATGGACCAAATACTACTGTTATCGCTTCCCGCCCTGCGCTAGGCATTGCCTAATATACTGGTGTTCCTATAATTGGGAGTCTCAAAATACGGAACACATCTTCCAATGTCACTGTCATCTCCCCTATTGGCAGATAGAAGGTATTTTTCTCAGGATTCCATCTCTCAATCAACGCCTGTAACATAGCATGGTTACGTGTGATTCGTGAATAATAACGGATTCCACTTAACCCCAAACGATTTATCAATGTCCATTCAGCTGGCGTTACATCCGCTCGGATTCGTGACAACAGCGCTGGTACACTATCATTCATCCTCAACCCTGCCTCTGCCTGCATACATCAAAATAACAAACAACCATTCAATCCATCAAATCCCCACGGGTTTTTCCTCACATTCTGGAAATTCCTACAGCAACCGGTATCGTTTATAGTCAACCGGTACCGGTTCAGTAACCGATACCGGTTATCCCTAACCGATATCGGTCACTGTCACCTTCATATAGCCTGCCTAAACACACTGCCTACGACAATAATTTGAGCGTTTATTCCTTTCTATACATACAAACATACCTGAAACCCCTGATTACCTACCCCGTAACACTTACCTCACCTATAACCCTTGCTATCATGTTTTCTTTTTCATATCTACCCACTTAATCTCCTATTCATAACACATGCAAAAATCAAATCACAACCAAAACGTTTACCTCTTGGGTTGCAGCAGCTTGCGGTGGCACTTGTCTTCCCTCTCGGCCCTGCCTGCTGGATGCTTCTCCTCGTTCTGCCATGATCACCACTCTTTTCAAATTCACCTTTCTACTTTCTGAATCTGAATCTTTCCCTTTTCTTATCACTCAAATCTCTCATACAATTACCTGTCTCAGTCGTCAAAAAGCATCGCATTCGCGTATTTAACCTCTTGCATGGCTCTAAAAATAAGAACTTAAGTTGCCACCCTAGCTTTTCTATTTTTAGAAAAGCTCATACCTAAGTAACCGGTATCGGTTATATAACCGATATCGGTCTATGCAGCTACCAGTCATCGGTTCCCTAACCGATATCGGTTACACACCTGGCTTTTTAAAACATGGTTCTTTTCTTCATTTTCTACCTAATTTTTTTTTGTCGCGCCCGCCTCTTTTCCTGCATCACAACACCATTATCCATATTTGTCCATCCACCACACATATCATTACAATTTCATTAACATCGTCTATTTTTACAAAAACAAACAAACCATCAACTAAGGATATCAAAAAACTATCAATCTATACATCATTTGGATCCAACTCATCAGATACATATATAACAATGTCACAAAACCAGCCCACAACATGCAACATTTCATCATATAACATGTCATCCATATATACGTGCAAAAACAAAAACATCAACATCATCCATATATCAACATGTCAACTAAACTCATCCTACATTCTATATCACAAACCATTGACGAAATACTTAAAAACATTTTCAACACTGCATATGGATCAAAACATCATCTCTATATATATATATATATATATATATATATATATATATTATATATATATACAAGTTTCAAATGTACAATGTGCCCTGCATCGGGGCCTCTGTGATCTCATAATACAACAACAAAGCCGGCACGCAGGCCGCAATAAATATCAATCACCTCGACTCGGCTCGCAGGCCGGTCCCTCATATCAAAAATATACTCAGCTCGCAGGCCGGTATCAACTGTACAACCCGTACTCGGCTCGCAGGCCGGTATATAATGAATGAATGAATCAATACATGAATAAATGTAGGCACGCAGGCCTCTATCAACACAACCGGTTCGTAGACCGGTGCCCATGTCCATATACAAAAACTATGTGGGGATCCCTCAGCTCTCCCCACCACCCTCAGCACCTCTCCCTGCTGGTCCCTGTGGTGCCTCTCACCTCCTACCTGTAACGGACACACCGGCTGTGGCTGCGCCTCCCTGCGATCTCTGACTATGCGAGGTCTCTACTCGGTGTGCCGCATATGGCTGATACTCAGCTCCGGTACTATCAAGGACATCCTGATAGTACCGGGCCTCCGCTCTCGCCTCCATGTATCTATCCCGTGCCACCGTCGGTACTGGGGCTGGTCCCCGGACTCCTACTGCCAGTACCCCCTGTGCATGTGCTGGTGGTGCCTGTGGCTACCGCTGCTGGTGGTGGTATCTGTACCTGTGCCTGGGGCTGTGGCTGTGCCGCTGCTGGTGGTGGTGCCTGTGCCTGTGCCTGTACCTGTACCTGCGCCTGGGCTAGCTACCCCTGTAGGACACCTATCTGTGCCTGTGCAGCAGCCAACTGTCCCTGTAATAGCTGCACCTGGCCCTTGAGCTGATCTCGCTCTGCTATCACTGCAGCCAAGTCTGGCTGTGCAGGCGGTGTTATCCTAGCTGCTCTCTGACCAGCCCACCACACCATGTATGCTCCCGTACACCCAGCATCATCTACACCATCACCTGCTGGCCTCTCTGCAACCCAATCTGGGTCCAAGGGCTGTGGTGCAGGTAGTGGGGCCTCTACATCATCCCTCCTGTACTGAGGGAAGGGAGGTGGCTCGTCCTGTCGCAGCCCCATCTGCCTGCGTACCCTCTCTAGGGGTATCCTCTCATACTCTCCCGGCCTCCGTCCTGCTATCCAGAATGTGTACTGGATCAGGCGCAACTGTAAGCGGGCTCCTCTGCGAGGGTGATGACCTCTGTAAGGTCTCCATACAATATCTACCGCTGTCAGGCCCTCTAACAAATGTCTATAATAGGCCACATCCCGACCTGCAAGAACTGCTCGTGGCTGCTGCCCCACGACCCCCAACCACCTCTGAAATCCATATCTGTATATGACCTGTGGCCCTGGCTGCTGGGGTAACCCTACTGGCCTGATGCATATGATGTGCTCATATGCCCAACAGTGAAGTAAAAAGGTAGAGCAAATCCCAAATCACCTCATCCGGCGATAGCCCCATAGCTCCCTGTATAACTGCACCAGGTATACTGGTGCCCAAGCGTAACAGGTGTGCTCCTCCACCATCTCAAGCAGCACCCCCATCAATGCCCGTGGAAAGCGACCTCCCTTTGAGTCCGGGAGGGCGAAGCAGGTGATCCCAATCATCATCAACACGGCAAGCTGTGTCTCATGTCGGTGCGCACGGTACATGTCACTGTACCCGATGCTCGTGCTGTGATAGGTAAGTAGCGCGGCTGCATCTCCAAAAACCTGTAGGATGCTATCCATCGCCGTCTCCGAATCTACCTGGAAGACTGCCTCTCTCTCAATCGGCAGTCGAAGGATGCGATACACATCCTCCAATGTGATAGTCATCTCCCCAGTCGGGAGATGGAACACATTGGTCACCGGATCCCATCTCTCGATGAGGGCAACCATCAAGCTATGATCTCTGTCGATCACTCTATATCATTGGACTCTGCTAAGTCCCACCTCGCGCATGATCACCCAGTGCGCTGCGGACACATGTGGTCGCATCTGCACCAACAGCGGGGGCATCCTGTCCCGCATCGTCAACTGCTGACGTGCCTGTAAAACCCACCCACTTACATTAGCCCTACTCTTTATCACGATATCTACCTATACCCCTTTTTATCCTCCCGACCACATCCTGACCCTCTAACCCACCCCTCTACCCCTATCTCCCTGACCACAACCTGACTCTCTCACACACCCCTCTACCCACCTATCTTCTCCACTACCCCCCTCCCTCTTCACACCCAAAAACCAACCCACAACAAAAAAAACAAAACAAAAAAATAAACCCAAAACCACAAAACAAAAAAAACAAACCAACAATCGACGCCGGCCGATATACGACCGACGCCAATCGTGCTCAAAGCACCCAGCCCGCAAAAATTTGTGACCGATACCAGTCGCTTAGCAACCGACATCGGTCACTGTAATCGCCCGGAGCCGAACCCCCGCGCGGCCCCCCGCCTCCATTTTTTTTCATTTTTCTACCTACCTACCCACCCAAATACCCTAAAAACCTACCCACCTAGCCGCCTTAGCCTATCTAGCCTATCTACCCTCTCCCTTTTTCCAATTATTTCCATTTTTTACTTATTTCCTAAAAAATGTAAATTCCTACCCAAACCCCACATTTAGCATAATACAACCAAATAAACACATTAAAGGGTTTTGAGCCTACCCGTACGACGACACGTCGTCGTCGTGGGATGGGTGGTGGTGGTCAAGCTGGTCCAGCTCCTCCTGCTCCTCCTGGCTGTGCCATGGCTTCAAATGTCCTCTTCTGGGTCCTCAACCAATCACCTCCTGCCTCCTCCTCACTCGGGCCCGCTAACAACTCACTCCTCTAGTCAAATAATGCCACCTCACACACCAAATGCTCCAATCTCCACTCTCCACGTTAGACAACTAAAATCAATTTTCAAATTAGACAAGTGACAATGACCGACCGTATTTTTCTTTTTATAGGTTTTCACATGGAACCGATACCGGTCAAATCGTGCCCTAAGAAACTCGCGTCGGTTATCTAACCGGTATCGGTCATAGATAACCGATATCGGTTTTATTCTTTTTTACCCAACATTTTTCCCTTATTTACTATTTATCCTTTTCCACCCAAATCGCCTATATCACCCTTTGATGCAAACATTTTAACCATTTGGCCCGACCCAAGGCCTCGCCCTACCCATTTGGCCCGACCCAAGGCCTCGCCCTAACCAACCGGCCCGACCCAAGGCCTCGCCCTAACCAACCGGCCCGACCCAAGGCCTCGCCCTACCCATTTGGCCCGACCCAAGGCCTCGCCCCACCCATTTGGCCCGACCCAAGGCCTCGCCCTAACCATTTGGCCCGACCCAAGGCCTCGCCCTAACCAACCGGCCCGACCCAAGGCCTCGCCCTAACCAACCGGCCCGACCCAAGGCCTCGCCCTACCCCATTTGGCCCGACCCAAGGCCTCGCCCTAACCAACCGGCCCGAACCCAAGGCTGCAACCCAACAACTCGGCCCGACCCACGGCCGTACCACTTCAATACCTTACCCAAAATCAACACCATACACTTTTATCCACCCATCCTGTAGTTTTTTTTGTTCAATCGAGCTCACTTGTTCGTGTTTTCAGCATGATTAGGGTTCTTGACTTGATCTGTCGACCAACTTTGCCCAGACCTAGACCATGACGTTTATCTCAACCAAACCAACCATTTAGTGCTGCCAGACATGCCTAAACGTTCATGTACCTTACCTGTTATATACCCTGGAGCTACTTCCTATGCCTTGGATACCAGGATTATACCACCCTTGTTTGGATAAACTATCGACCTTTGCCTCTGCACTGTTGGTTTGCTCGTCAAATCATGTCCCCTAGTCGTACTATGGCATTTCAACATGCGTCTGCTTCCTTGAACCTACCCCACCACCTTACCATCCCCTCTACACCATTTACCCTTTATCAACCCTATCCCTGATTTCCCGTTCACTCAATCTGTGATAGATTTGAGGGGGATTACCTATACCCTTAACAGGGGAAACCACTTCATATTATTGTCTGTGTAGCTTTATAAAACAAGCTACATGACAATAAGGGGCTAATGTAGACACCAAATTTGTGTCTTACGACCCCTTGTGACCCGCATCTCATCTCGCAATCTAACCTCATCACCTAAACCTTACACAATTATTTATTAATTACCTTGTAATGGATAAATCCACATCACCTTACCTGCCACCTCATTTTGCCACTTCATCATGACCTAGCCCTAACCCTAAACTAACCTAATTAAGACCCATAATTTGGTCCACACCTACACCCATAACTAATGACCCCTTTCTCGCACCCAAAACCGACCTTCTAGTCATTTGACCAAGCCCGCAACTGATCTCTCGGGAGAAAAGCAGGGAAGGTGGGCTATTTTACTAAAAATAGCCTACTTTTTCCTTACCGATGCCGGTTCCTACTCGACCGCTGTCAGTTACGTAACCGCCATCGGCTCCCTGTAAATGGGCTCCCCGAACCAAAATCAAAGGTGGAAGGATTTTTTAATCAACAGAGATCATTGGGAGTGAGGAACAGAGTCCAGATCTTCACTTGACCGGGCAGAGACGAGTGGAGATACCAGAAGTGTTTACAGCAAAGGAGATCAGCTTGCATCTTCGTCAAAACCAGTAAGTCACATCTTGCATGTCCTCTGTTATAACATTTCTTATGCCTTTTGAATCACAGTCCTCATAAATCCATCCCTGAATCCACTACCCAGTGTGCATATTACATCTAACTATCATTCATCTACCTCTCATCACCTTATTTCCTAATATCACCCATATACAGCCTTACAAATAACACAGTTACCAAATAACACAAACACCCCACAAAACAACCAACCTACAGATCCTAAACCCTACCGACATCGGTTACCAGTGACCGGTATCGGTTATCCTGACTACAATCAGAAACCAGCCTTTCTCTTACCTGTTTCAACCGAAGTAATTTAATTGATATTTTGCAGTCTTTTGTGTTAATTCATATTAGTAGGGAAACTGACCACCTTCGAAAGGAAGTTTTATATTTCCTGGGCCCAAGGCAGTTTCCTCATTTATTGTTTAATCAAAATCTTGTGGTCTTGTGTTCTTATTTGTAGGTAGTCCTTCCAAGACAAAAAGGAGTTCTTCGCAGTCAACCTGATCTTTCTCTACGGTACGCGCACACCATCTCGACATTTAACAGGTATTCCTCCTAGCCCTAACCCTTATCTATTTCTAAAAGGAATGAAAGGATAGAAGCAACTCTATTCCCACAAGTCGAAACATTCCGAGCGAAACAGTACATGTATGACGCACTATACATCGACAGTAGGAGTAAGTTTTCACTATGAACGTCAAGTCCTCCCACTTAGAGAATGGAGCAACGGGGTAAGTGATAGGTTGAAGAAGGTTGTGATCGAGCATGAATGAAGTTTCCATACTTTTGATCAAAGTACATGATTTCAGCTGACAGTAACTTTAAGAACAATCAGTCCTACCCATTCGGGTAGGTAAGAAACTGCTTCATGAGCTTTTTTACATTGTTGAAGGGAAATTCCACTACAATATGATCCTCGGACACTCCTATATTCATACAATGCATTACGTCCCATCAACCCTCCATCGATGCTTAAAATATCAGTATGAGGGCAAAATCTATACTCATCTAGGAGATCCTTTTCCTTCCGCACAACGCGACATGACCACAGGGTCTTCCCCTCCAAAGGAGAATGCTTGTTCTCCTGACGAGGCTTCATCCTCTTCCATACCTGCAAAAAAACTACCAAATTTACAAAATCTAGAAGAGACGTTGTAGCATTTTTTGCTAGGAGAGCTTCCTCTTCTCTCTTTTGACGCCCATCTCAAACTTAATGAGTATGGTAGACCAGACAAAAAACCTGAATATCAGCTAGGTCTTGGTCGCATCATCACCATTGGTCTACCCAATCAACAAACTAACTTCATCTATGGTGGTCTTGATACACCTCACTATCGCCTAGATTCTCCCCCTAGGGCCAAACCCTATTTAGTAGGGTTTGATTGTTTACAAAATCTCGCGTTCGTAAAAACTTATTTATATAGATGCACGTGGAAGGGCTTTGGCCTGAAAAAGTATGAACAAGGTGTGCATGACCTCATGTCCATTACAACTCTTAAACCCCATAAAAAATTTGGTTTAGGGTTTAAACCTCTCTCAAAAGCCACCGTCACCATTCTCGATGAGCCTCTTTTCATTAAGGAACCATCTTCTCCCGCTAGGTCGGAAGCATCACTTGATGTGGATGACATCGTTTCCATCCCACCTAACTTTTTTTCTTAGTCAATACCATGTCCATAGGTCCATTGACCTATAAAAATAATGGAAAATCCACTTCCATACCATTAGTCTTCCCTGAAATAGTTGGAGACGACTCTCCCACTATAAATACTATCCACTGTGCGGATGATGAATCTATCCTCACCTATATGGGGGCAGAGAATTCCTATCTTCCTAAAACCATTCCTTCTGATACGTCTACGCTTCTCAACGAAGCCACTGTCGACCTTAATATAGGGACCTCTAAAGACCCTCGCATCATTAAGGTCGGCCAATCTCTTAATCCGCAAGAGTTAGGAGACTTCACCAAGATATGCCAAGCTTCGATCCTAATATCGTGGTCCACAATATTGTTACTCTTCTGGACATCAAACCAGTTAAACAAAAACTACGTAAGATGCATCCTCGTATAGCCCTTCTTGTTAAAGAAGAGTTGCAGCGCTTACTTTCCGCTAACTTCATCCAACCCATTGACTATCCACAATGGGTTTCAAATGTAGTACCAGTAACCAAATCTACTGGGAAAATTCGAATTTGCACCGAATTCTGGGAACTTAATCTCGCTTATCCGAAAGATGATTTTCCTCTACCTAATATCGATCAACTCGTGGATTTAATAGCAGGTCACGAGATGCTTTCTCTTATGGATGGTTTCTCTGGATTAATCAAATTCTCATCGCACCAGAGGACCAACATAAGACTTCTTTCATAACTCCTTGGGGGACTTTTTGTTATCGTGTCATGCCCTTCAATCTTAAGAACGTAGGAGCAACTTATCAACGTGCAATGACCTACATCTTCCATGATCTCTTACAAAAAACTATGCAATATTACGTCGATGACCTCCTCGGTAAGTCCAAACATCATCAGGATCACCTTTTCATTCTTGCACCTCTCTTTGAGAGGCTCATTCATTTTTGTCTTCACCTAAATCCATCTAAATGCGTGTTTGACGTTCTCACTGGTAAACTCTTAGGATTTATCATTTCTATTAGGGGCATTGAAGTTGATCCCACAAAAATAAAGGCTATCCTCGAGATGCCTCCCCCTTCCAACCTAAAGCAGCTCCGTAGTCTTCAAGGACACCTTCAATTAGTGCATCATTTTATCTCGCAACTATCGGACCGTTGTCAACCTTTTCATCATCTCCTCCGTAAGAATGTTCATTTTGAATGGGATGAGCATTGCCAAAAGGCCTTTGATGATCTCAAAACTTATCTTCTTTCTCCACCTGTGCTTACACCTCCATGTGAGGGGGAGCCATTCTATCTTTATATTTCTGTGACTAACCATGCTCTGGGAGCCATGATCTCGCACCGGGATGCTAACGGCAAAGAACAAGCCGTCTATTACATCAGTCGCACTCTTCATGAGTATGAAACACGCTATTCCGAAGCTGAAAAATTGTGTTGTGCCCTCCTCTTCGCGACTTCTAAATTTCGTCACTATCTCCTTAATCATAAAAATTATATTGTTACAAGTGTCAATCCACTCAAGACAATGCATGTGAAGCCTTATAACAATGATCGTATTACTCATTGTCTCATGCTCATGACAAAGTTTGATCTCGAGTTCATCTCAAAAAAATCTATCAAGGGTCAGGTCATTGCAGATCAATTAGTTGATACTCCTCTTCCAGACACTCAAGTCCCCCTTGCTCAATTCCCAGATGAGTACATCCAACAAATCGATTTCGGTCTGTCTCCATTTAAAGTAAAAATCTTCTTTAACGTGTACAAGTGTCAGTAAGGGGGAGGTGCAAGTTTCGTCATGATTCCTCCTTGGGGTGCACCTATCCCAGTCGCACACAAGCTTAACTTTGAATGTACCAATAATATGGCCGAATATGAAGCTCTTGTTTTAGGACTTCAAAATGCCATTAATCTTGTCGCTCGCCATATCGACATCTTCGGTGATTCTGAGCTTATCATTAATCAAGTCACTGGTGTCTATCAGTGCAAAAATGATATCCTTCAAAAATATCGTGATATCGTTCTCTTTCAACTTCAATCTTTTGATAAATTTACTATCCAAGCTATTCCTCGCACTACAAACTGATTCGCAGATACAATGGCTTCTTTAGCCTCACTTATTCCACCTTTTACTGAAGACTCGTGACTTTATGTGGTTGTCCAGCATTTAGACCAACCATCTCATCTTGGGCGATTGACTTCAATCAACGCCATCACAACCAACACTCAAGATGAGTGGTATCAGCACATTTTTTATTATCTATCCCGTTCAATGCTTCCTCCATATCTGAATTCCAATGGCAGAAGATATTTTATCCTAAGCGTTAATCACTATACTATTCTGGGCGGAATCCTCTACAAACGTGGTTTTGATGGTATTTTGCTTCAGTGCCTCAAAACCCCTAAATCATCTAAAGCTATCTAGGAAGTCCGTGACGGTATCTGTGGTGGACATTGTAGTGGCTTGGCCGTAGCTAAACACATCTTACGTTTAGGTTATTATTGGCCTTCTCTTAATCAAGACTGTTGCGAATACACTAAGAAATGTGTTAAGTGTCAACAACATTCCAATCTTACACAGATCCCTAGTCAAGACCTGCAACGTATCTGTGGCCCTTTTCACAATGGGGTCTTGATCTCATTGGTCTCATCAATCCCTGCTCCTCACAGCATCATCACTCTATCATCACTGCCACAGAATACTTCACTAAGTGGGTGGAAGCTATTCCTCTTTCATCAACCAAAGCTAAACCCATTGTTGATTTTGTCTATCAACACATCATTTGTCGCTTTAGTGTCCCACACAAACTCATCACAGACAATGGAAAATATTTCAAAGACATCGATTTACAGAAGCTCTATGATTTATTCAATATCAAACTCAGCTTTTCTTCTCCATACTATCCCCAAGCTAATGGCCAAGCTGAAGCTTCCAATAAAACTTTGTGAAATATCCTCACAAAGGTAACTAGTCGAGCCGGTAGGGATTGGCATCTACATATCCCTTTTGCTCTCTGGGCTTATTGGACTAGCATTTGTACTCCTACTGGTGCTACTCCCTTCTCTCTTGTCTATGGGTCAGAGGTTGTCCTTCCTTTGGAAGTCCAGATTTCATCTCTTCGTGTCTCTCTTAGAGAATTTGTCTCTGATGAAGACTATCGTCAAAATCATCTAACGCAGCTTGAGTTGCTAGATGAGCGGCGTCTCAATGCTCTTGAGCATCATCAAGTCTATCTTGAGCGTGTCAAATGTTCTTATAACAAGCACTTGTAGCACCGTGACTTCATAGTTGGTGATCTTATTCTTAAATAAAATCAAAATGTCACTACACTAGAACGGAGTCAACGTGGTAAGTTTGCTCCTAACTGGATGGGTCCGTATGTTGTCACTCATAAATATGGGTCTGGGGCTTATTGTCTCTCTTCCATGGATGGTGTACTTGAAATGGAACCTCTTAATGCCTTGCATCTAAGGCCCTTCTATTGTTAATATCTATCTTACATGATCTTGGTCGCAAAACAGATCTTTCATCCATCTACAACTAGTCATATATTTTGTAGTGATTTGGAACTATGTGGTTCTCCGCGTTATTTCTTTCTATACCTTAAATATGAGTACCGCGGCTCTACTCATGGCATTTTTCTTATGGATATGTTCCTCCTCATGGTAGGAACACCTTAATCACTACTTCATCTGTCCTAAGTGTTTATCTTAATCGAATCTACTCGGGGCATGAGTACGTGTTTGTATATGTTTTCTTCCCCTCTCTCTGATCTATTTGGTCTAAACTCAGCTTCTTCCAAAGCTCTTAAAAAAAATGCAGATGCCATCCTAATTCCAAAAGATAGACTGATCCCTCAAAGGACAACTATCCATGCCTTATCAAATAAATTAAAAAGTATAGACCATTCCCTTGAAGGATGGTTACCATCAAATTCAAAATACAGACCGCTCCCTTGAAGGACGGTTGTTTATCTCATGGAATTTTCAAGCTTCTCGCATGGATCAGCCTTTGCAGTAACAAACTTCCCCTTCAGCCAGTTTGTTCACTTTTTAGCATCACTGAAAGACTTCCCGTATCGATCAGTCTTTCTATATCTAGCAAACTTCCCGCATTGATCAGTTTGCTCTTCTATAAAAAAAATCATGAAGCTGAGATATCAGACCTTTTTTTTCGATCATATGGAGACCCTAGTTTCCCAATATGAGCACGTATTCTATCCTTCGTATATTTTGACGAGATACATACTTCTCATTCCATCTATCTCTTAGATCTAGTTTGTGACTAACTAGTGTCAATTTCATTTTATCTATGTCTATGGCCTTATGTGCATCGTCTTTCGGTTTCCTATCAAAGTCTCTATTTATGGTCGGTTAGGGGCCTAACTTATCATTATTTTTCCTATCTAGGTGTATTGCTTTTTATTTCTAAACAAAGATAATATCATTACATCCTTTGTTGTCACAAGGAACATTTCCCATTATTATTTTTTGTTCATCCAATTAAATTGACATTTAACATGTTAATTTAGTCAAATCTATCATCTATCTATACTCATCTTATCTACTTCGTCTAAAACCCATAAAAGCATGTATTAAAAACACATGTGAATCCATCTATCTATTTCATTAAAATTAAATTAACATCTTAAACATGTTTGTTTTATCAATCTATCAATCACATCTATCCATCTATTTTCTATCAACATATGTCTATGTCCATCAAAAATTACACTACATCTATTTATATCTATCAAAATTAAATGCATAAGTATAATCACATAACACAAAATGATGAATATATATACATGAGTGTCTGTACAAAAAAGAATGGATGGCTTTCAATCAAGCCATCTATATCATACATCAAAAATGCCTTCAAAACTGAGGATACATCAGTATATCGAAACAAAAATAACATACATAGTAAAATCGGATAGGTGGAAGACACTATCTCCTCCACCCTCCTCTAGCCCAGGCTATCTCTCCTAGCCACCTCCTATCGAGCTAGAAGTACCTGCTGCTACGGCCCTGCCGCCACCTCGATCTCTCCCGGTACTCACACCCTCCGATGCACCACTAGTTGCGGTTGTCGCTGATCTCCTCCTCGCACTGTAATGAGGCACATCAGGGGCATGCTATGCCAAGGCATCCTCATAGTATCTCACCTCGGCAAGGAGAGCCTGATAGGTGCTCAGACTCACCATACCGGGTGCTCGTAATGGCGTTGTTGTTGCTACTGGTGGTGGCCCTCCTGATGCCGCACCCTGTGACCCGGACTCTGAAGCGGTGCATGTATCACCGTATTTGACCCTGAGGGCCTCTCTGTGCCTATGGTAGCGATCTCTTTGTTGTATCGCTGTATCCCACTCCTGACGTGTGATATCTCTCTCCAATATCAGTGCATCCCTCTCCTCCATCAGAGCTCTAATCTCCTCGAGGGCAGCCTGGTGTGCATGCATCAGGGCAGCATGCTCTCCCTCCAGTCTCTCCAGCACTGCAGCTATGTCCTCCTCATCTGCATCTATGGATGCTAGGAGGTGTCGTGGTAGCTCTGTAGAGTACCATGCCACGTAGCCATCATCCACTCCTACGTCATCATCACTATCTATGGGAGGTGGGGCCTCCCTCAGTGGATCTATCGGGATCAAAATCGGTAAATCGGTCTCTCTGTTGTCCCCCATGTATGGCATATATGTGGTCAGGACCGTCTGTATAAACCAAATTGCCTCAACACCCGTATAAACGGGACACGCTTCCACATATCTATCCTACGGCCCCTAACCACCCTGCTCCGTCTCAGCTCCACCAGGTGAGCATCCTGACTGGCCCATGTCGAGTAGACCCGATATGGTCTCTAAATAACCTGCTCTGGTGTCAGCGTCCTGAATCACTTAGTATACCACTCTGTAGATCTCCCTATATCTCTTGGGGCCATGTCAACCCGCCATCACCGGAATCCATAATCAAGGGCCCCCTCTGCTACTGGCATCCATGGAAGCCCTGATGGCCTGATCACTATTATATGCTCATATGCCCAGCAATGGAGCACAAAGCTAACATCAATACATGTCTTCCTGCCTATGGTGTACATCCACAACTCATGATATATCTGTGATATTAGGGCATCGGTAAATGTGAACACCTGCCTGAACTCCAGGATGTCACAGACATAGTCTAGTAAAAGCATTGGAAATCTCCCGCCTCCTGAATCTGGTAGAGCAAAATAGGAGATCGCCATTTGAATCAGTGCTATCCGTCTGCTCCTAGCATCATCCTGTCTATAATGTGAGGCTATCCTCACTACCCCACACACTATCTCTGAATCATCTGCCCTATCTTCATACAATCGTCCCAGGGCCCTTTGTTGTTGCTCTCGTGGAGTGGTCTCTATCGGGTCCCCGGTGATCGGCAACCTCAGGATCCTATATATGTCCTCATGGGTGATGGTCATCTCACCCGTCCTGAACCAAAATGTGCATGTCCTGATGTCCCATCGCCGTATCAGTGCTTGCATCAACTCTACGTCTCGAGGCACCCATCGGTAGTAACGGAAGCCCCCGAGCCTAGCCAGCTCTAGGTGACGCCAATCAACGTCTGTCACATCAGGAAAAATGGTCTCCAGAAGCTTGGGAATAACATCCTACATATGTAAAGCCTCTCGTGGCTACATCACATGACATCATGGATGATGTTAGCTTCTCATTTATTCAAATCGAAGCATCAAAAACACATTTCTCTACTTTCTACATCTGATCCACCCAATCGGCGTCGATTGAGTTCAATCGACGTCGATCTAATTTAGTCGATGTCGATTGAAATTCCAGTCGGCACCGATTGAGCCTAATCGGCGTTAATTTTTCCAATCGACGCCGATTGGGAGGCCAAGTGACCAAAACACTTTGTCCTCTCATTTATCCCATTTTTTTTCTAAAAACTAGCATCCTAGTATGCTAAACCTATACACAAGGCTCAGATAGATCCACTTACCCCAAGTCGTGTCCTCTTCCACTTCTGGCTGCTCCTAGAGGCTTCCATGTTGCTCAAAGTAAATTTTTGACTCTTTCTAAATCAATCATCGCGGTGTAAATAAATTGTTCACGTTTCCCTTTCTCATATTTATATGGGTTCAGTACGGTCGGCAACGATTTTTATGGTTGGCGCCGATTGGTTTAGTCAACGTTGATTTTGGCTTGATCAACGCCTATTGATTGTAATTTTTCCTTTCCACATCACTTTTTTCCATCTCCTCATCTTTTTTTTCCAAAGTGTTGATGCTTGGCTTATTTATCTAATCATTATCATGACCTGAGTGTTGCCTTTTGGCACATATTTTCGATATTATCACCCATTTCAAGTCTTTTCCCTGTACATGGGTCATTCGCGTTGGTGGTAGCCTAAAGATAGTGGGTCTGTAGGCACTAACGTCATCTCATTTGCAGACCGTCTGGTTGTACCTACCAATGTGTCACTCTTTAGTTGCTACTATTTTGCAGCCCTCCTTCCACTCACAGGTCTGTAGGTATTAACATCGTCTCATATGAAGACCATCTAGCCTGCCCTACCAATGTGAGGTCCTTAGGTTGCTGCCTTTTTTATTGTTTTCATGCGTCATCAATAGTCAGATTCACTCCAGATATCTAGCTGGGGCATCCTGCATTTTCATCTACCTTTTTCAAACTTGGGATCGGTTGTTATTTTGGGACTCATCCCATCCCTAGTTTGAGGGGGGATCACGTCATCATTTTTCTTCACTTCTTCCAACTCCTTGTTTTTGTCTTGCAACTTCGCTTATCGTAAGTTACTCAACAAAAAAGGGCAGAATGTAGACACCTAAAATTGGTTACCCAATTTAGTTCCCCCTGGGTTCATTTATCCTCTTAGGTAACCTAGGGCACCTTTATATCACCACTTCTCCCTTAGGGTATACTTAAATATTTGATTTAAACATCTATCCTAAGTTTATTATACCCCATTGTGTTTTACGCATGGATAATTAAATATTAACTATTTAATTATACTTTTTTACATGTATCTTAACCACTTATCTACCCCATATCGATTCCTAACCTCCCATATCAATTCTATCCATCTATTCCCCCTATTTCTCCTCCCCCCATTTCTCCTCCCCCCAAACCGTGCAGTGGGATATTTCCCGTATTTGAGTAAGAAGGATACACTTTAATCTCTCCAAATCATCCTTTTTGGCCATTTCGGGACTCTGTTCCCCGATCGGCGTCAACTGATACTCGGTCGACGCCATTTTTTCAGAACAGCACCGATTATAAATATAGGGCTAGAATTTAGTTCTGGTTAGATAGAAAGAGAGACAGAGAGCTTAAGCCTTGAGCCTTCGAATCGTCAATCGAAAGAAGAGAGAATTTTGTCCAGATCAATCACTGAGAGGAGTACCGTTACTCTACTCCCACAACATCGACATCATGAGGCTTCATCGATCTCTTGGTGACTTTATTCCTGCCTCTACCTAAGGTGGAGCTTTGTTAGTATCCCTACAGCTCCTACAGCTCTAGCATACATTGACAATCTGGTCTTCATTGTCCATTCCTCAAGCTTCCTACAATTTTCCCCCAGTCAACGCCGATTGATCCTAATCAATGCCAATTCACCCAATCGACGCCGATCATCCTGCAGATAGGCAAAATAACTCAGGTAACACAAATCTAGCATTGTTTTCACAGTTTTCTATTTTTTGTTACTTTTTGTCTACTGTTTACATTCTGTCTGTCATTTTTAATCAGAAAATCTAGACTTTTACTTACATCTTTTCTCATGTATGCTTCTTTCTTTAATTGAAAACGTCGACTGACATCCGTCGAGTGAGCATATCACTTCCCAGACCCGCCTTTCAAGCAGTCCACCCAAATATCTTTTAACGTTGCCTTTTTCTGTCAAGTATCCGTGTCTCGTAGGTTTCTCAGATCTACTTTGCAAGATTACTCGTGTGCACCCGTCTTGTCCACATCGGCTTTCTTTTCCATCTACATCTTCGGATCTTGTCTTATATATCAGGTATTGATTTCATTTGAGTTTTTCAAGGTTTGTGTTAAGTTTGGTACATTAACTTGAACAGGTAACAAGCGTGAAAATTCTTGATCTACACTCCCAATCCTCCCTCTCCCTCTCTCTCTCTCCCTCTCTCCCTACCTCTCCCTCCCGCTTCCTCTCCCCCTCCCTTCCCTTTGTCCATCCCTCTCCTCCCTCCCTCTCCATTTCTTCCCCTACTCCCTCACTCCATCTCTCTCTCTCTCCCCCATATCCCTCTCTCTTCCTCTCCCTCACCCTCTCTATATGTTCCCCTCCTCCCTCGCTCCCTCTCTCTCTCCCCTACCTCCCTTTTATCTCCCTCTTCCTCTCACTCCCTCCCCTCCCTCTCTCATATCTCTCCCCCATCTCCCTCTCTCTCTCTCTCCCTCTCCATCTCTTCCCCTCCCTCGCTCCCTCTCTCCCCCATCTCCCTCTCTCCCTCTATTTCTCCCACTCTTCCTCTCCCTCTCCCTCTGCCTCCCCCTCTCTCTTCCTCTCTCTCCCCCTCCCTCTCCCTCTTCTGCTCTCCCTCTTCATCCCGCTTTCACTTCCTCTCCTCCCTCTGCTAACTCGCCTCTCACCGTCTCTCTCTATCTCTCTCTCTCTCCCTCCCTTTTATCTCCCTCTCCCTCTCTCCCCTCCCTCTCCTCCTCTCTCTCCCCCTTCTCCCTCTCTCTCTCCCTAACTTCCTTTCCATCTTTTCCCTCTCCCTCTCACTACCTCCCTCTCTCTCTCTCTCTCTCTCCCTCTCCCTCTCATCTCCCTCTATCCTCCCACTCCCGGCCCCTCTCCATCTTTTCCCCTCCCTCACTCCCCCCTCTCTCTCTCCCCCGCTCTATCGAGCTCCTTCCGCTCGCTCTTGCTCCCGCTCTTGCAAATCCCTCCTGCTCCAGCTCTGACTCCCTCTCCCGGTTTCCCCCTCCCCTCTCCATCTCCGCCTAGCTCCTCCTACCCTCCCGCTCCCTCTGCACTCCCACTTCCACTCCCTCTCCCCCCTCTCCTCCCTTCCACTTCGACTCTCACACTCTCTCGACTCCCTCTCCCTCTCTACTCTTTTTCTCCTCTCTCTCTCACTTAGGCTACGGCTCCTGAGTCCCTCTCCCACTCCCTGTCACTCCCTCCCTCCCTTTTCCGACTCCCTCTCCCAATCCCATCTTCCACGTCTCTATCCCCCATCACGCTCTCCTGCCTCCCCCTTCCTCTCTCACTCTCCCTCTCCCTCTTTTTCTCCTCCCTTCCGCTTCGGCTCCGGCTCTGACTCCCTCTCCCACTCCATATCTTCCCCGTCCCATCGCTGGATCTCTTGCTCACTGCTCCCAAATCCCTCTCCGCTCCCTCTCACTCTCCTCTCCCCCTCCCCCTCTCTCTTTCCGCTCTGGCTCCACCTCTTGCTCCCCCCTCTTGCTTCGGCTCTGGCTCCCTATATGACTCCTACTCCTACTCTCCCCTCTGGCTCTCACTCCGAATCCCTCTCCATCTCCCTCTCTCCTCCAGCTCTCATCTCCCTCTCCCGCTCTGAATCCCGCTCCCAATCCTAGTCTTCCACTCCCCCTTCCATGCTCCCATCTCCTAGCTCTCTCCCTCCCCATTCCATTCCCTCCTCCCACTCCCTCCTTCCTCCCCCTCTCACGCTCCTCCCTCCAGCTCTGAATACCACTTCCCTCTCCCAGTCTCTCGCTCCCCTCTCCGTGCTCCATCTCCTAGTCTCGGTATCCATCTCTTTCTCTCCTCTCACTACCTGCCTCTCGGTCTAAACCTCCCTCGCTCTCTCCCCCTCTTACATGCTATCTCCCTCCAGCTCTGAATCCCACTCCCTCTCATATCTCCCGGTCCCTCTCTCCCTCTCCCTCCTGCTTCTCACTACCTCCTCCCACTCCCTCCATCCCTCTCTCTATCTCTCTCTGCTCTCCACTCCAGCTCTCCCTCTCCCTCCCCTCCCCTCCCCTCCCCCTCTCCCCCTCTCTCTCCCCATCCCACACTCCCTCCTCCCTCCCCTTCCCCCTCTCTCTCTCGCTGCACCCACTCTCCCACTCCTCCTCACTCTCCCACTCACTCTCCTCCACTCTAGCTACTGGCTCTTGTTACTCCCTCCCGCTTCGGCTCTGCCTCCCTTTGGCTCCAATTCCCTCCCTCTGTCCCCTCCTTCCTCTCTCTCCTTCTCCGCTCCCACTCCCATCTCCCTATCCCTGTCCCTCCTCGCTCCCCCTTTCTCTCTCACTCCCTCTCCAACACCCACTCCCTCTCCACTCCTCCCTCCCTCTATCCACTCTCTCCCTCTCCATCTCACTCCCGCTTCCACTTCCTCTCTCTCTCTTTGCCAACTCTCGATCCCCCTCCCACTCCCTCCCTCTCGCTCTCTCTTTCGCTCTCACTTCCCTCTGTCCATCGCTCTCCTCCCTCTCTCCCACTCCCATCTCCACTCTCTCCATCTCTTCGCTCCTGCTTCTCGTTATCGCACCATCTCTCGTTCCCCAGCTCCCACGCCCTCTCCCTCTCCATCTCCCGCTCTTGCTACCCCTCCTACTCTAGCTCCCTGGTTCCCCCCTCCCACTCCTACTCCTGCCTCCCGCTACCTCCTCCTCCTCCCCCATCCCCCTCTCCATCTCATCCCACTCCCTACGGTCCAACTCTCTCTCCCCCATCTCCCTTCTCTCCCACTCTTGCTCCCACTCTCCCACTCCCTCTTCCCAGTCTAGCCTCCCCCCTCCCCTCTCGCTCTCCATCTCTCTCCTGCTCTCTCCTCTTCCTCTCACTTTCACTTCCTCTGGCCCCCACTCCGCCTCTCTCGCTCTCCCTCCTGCTCTCTAGCGCCCGCTCTGTCTCTCTCCACTTTTGTCTCCCCCTACCACTCAAGCTCCTCACTCCTATAGCCCTCTCCCTGCTCTATCAGCACCAACTCCCTATCTCCTCTCTCCCTCTTCCTCCCACTTCCACTTCCTCTCACTCCTACTTACTGTTCCCTCTCTCCGACTCCCCCTAGCTCCCCCTCCGTCTCTCTCCATCCTTCCAGCTCTCTCCGCTCTGCCTCTCCACTTCCACTTTCCTCCTCCCTCTCCGCCCTCAACTCTGGCTCCGACTCCCTCTCCCACCTCCACCTCCCACTTCCACTTCGCACCTGCGCTCTATCTCTCACTCTCCCTACCTTCCCCGTCCCATCTCCCTGGATCCCGCTCACTCCACAATCCCTCTGTCCGCTCTCCTCTCACTCTAACTCTCCCTTTTATCTCCCTCTCCCCCATCTCCCTCTCTCCCTCTTATTCCCGCTTCGGCTCCAACTCCGACTCCGGCTACTGCTCTCTCCCCCTCTTCTACTCCAAGCCCTGGCTCCCTCCCCGATCACCGCTCTCCCCCTACCCCTTCCTGACCCATCACCCTCTGGCTCTGGCTCCCCCATCTCTGGCTCTGGCTCTACCTCTCCATCTCCCTCTCTCCCACTCCATCTCCCTGCCACTCCGAATCCCGCTCCCAGTCCTAGTCCCAGTCCCCCTCCCTCTCCCAGTCCCACTCCCTCTCCGTGCTCCCTCTCCTAGTCTCGGTCCCGCATTCCACTTCCCTCTCGCTACCCTCTCCTCTCGCCCTCCCTCCTCTCCCTCTCCCCCTCTCTTTATCTCTCCTCCCTCTAGCCTCTGAACTTCCACTCGCTCCCTCTCTCTAGTCCCGGTCTTCCTCTTCCTCACTACTTCCGCTCCCACTCCCCCTCTCATCTCTCGCTCTCACTCACCGCTCCCTCTCGCTTCCCTCCCCCTCTCCCTCCCTCTCCCTGCTTCCCTCTTCCCTCACTCTCCCACTCCCTCCCCCACTCCACTTTCCAGCTACGACTCTTATCTGCCATCTCCCCCTCTCAGCTCTGCCTCCCTCTGGCTCTAATTCCCTCTCCTCCCCTCTCCCTCTCATCTCTCTCGTTCACCACTCTCACTCCCATTGTCCCTCCCACTCACTCCCTCTCTCTCTGCCTCCCCGCTCCAACACTTCCACTCCCTCTCCGCCTCCCCTCCCTCTCTCCCTCCTCTCCCCCTCTCCCAACTCCCGATCCCTCTCACTCCCACCCCTCGCTCCCTCCTCTCTCAACCTCTCACTCCCCCTCCCTATCTCCCTCTCCCTCTCACTCCCTCTCCCTCTCCCGCTCCCATCTCCCTCCTACCATCCTCTCTCGCACTCCCACTCCCGCTCTTGTTCCAGCTCCCACGCCCTCTCCCTCTCCATCTCCCGCTCTTGCTACCCCTCCTGCTCAACTCTGGCTCCCTCTCCTGCTCCTACTCCTACCTCCTATTCCCTCTCCCATTCCACCTCCCCGCCTCCTCTCGCTACCTCCTCCCCCTCCTCCCCTCTCCCTCCTCCCATCCCCCTTTCTCTCCCTCTCTCCCCCCTCTCTCCCTCTCCCTCCTCCATCCCCCCTCTCTCTTTCCCTCCCACAAACTCACTCCCCCTCCCTCCCCTCTCGTTCTATCTCTGCTCCCACTCCTCCAACTCTCCCTCCCTCTCCCTCCCTCTCCTCCCTCTCGCTCTCCCGCTCCTGCTCCCACTCCCACTCCCTCTCTCGTCCCGCTCCTCGCTCCTGATCCCTCCTCTCTCTCTCCCCCTCAGCTCTCCCCTCCCTACCCCCTCCCTCCCCTCCCCCTCTCCACTCTCTCTCCATCTCCCTCCTGGCTCCCTCCCCTCTCCCTCCCCCTCTCCCTCCCGCTCTCACGCCCGCTTCCTCTCCCACTTTTGTTCCCCTTACCGCTCAAGCTCCCACTCTTGTAGCCCCTCCTGCTCCCCCTTAACGCTCCAGCACCAACTCCTACTCCCACTCACTCTTTCACTCTCCTATTCCTGCTCCCCTCCCATCCCAGATCCCACCTCCCTCGCCCCTCCCCCTCCCTCACCTCCTCTCACTACCTCTGCCGATTCTGCCTCTCCTCCTCCCTCCCACCTCTCTCTCTCTCCCCCATCTCTCTCTCCCTCTCCATCTCTTCTCCCCCTCCCTATCCTCTCCCTCTCTCTCTTCATTTCTCCCACTCTCTCGCTCTCAGCTCCTCTGCCCCCCTCGGTATGAATCTGGCTCCCTCTCCCCTCTCTTTCGCTCTCCCTCTCCTCCCACTCTTCACTGCTCCTGCTCCCCCCACCGCTCTCTCGCTCCCTTCTCCCTTTCACTCCCTCTCCCTCTCCCTCTCTCTCTCTCCCTTCCCTCCCTCCCTCTCTCTCTCTCTCTCCCTCTCCCTCTCCCTCTCCCTCCCTCTCCCCCTTCCACTCCTCTCTCACCCTCCCCCTCTCCCACTCCACCTGCTCCACCTCCCTCTCTCCCCCCCTCCCTCTTTCTCCCCCTCCCTCTCCCTCGCTCTCCCCCTCCCGCTCGCTCTATCCCTCTCCCAATCCCAGTCCCCCTCCCTCTTCTCCTTCTACTCTCACTCCTGCTCACACTTTTACAAATCCCTACTGCTCCAGCTCCAGCTCCGACTCCCCTCTCCTGGTCCCCCTCCCCCTCTCGATCCCGCCCTCTCCTGCTCGCGCTCCCTTCTCTTTCTCTCGCTTCTTGCTTCGGCTCAAACTCCGACTCCCTCTCCCACTCCACCTCCCACTCCTGTTTCCCCCTCTCGCTCTAGATCCCACTCACTCTTCCCACCCTCTCCCTCTCCTGCTCCCCCTCCCCCTCTCGCTCCCTCTCTCCCCTCTCCTACGCTCCCACTCCCTCTCTCTCTCTCCGACTCCCTCTCCTGATCCTCCCTCCCCTACCTCCCACCCTTTCCCACTCCCTTGCTCCCTCCCTCCTTCTCCATGCTCTCTCTCCCGCTCCCCCTCATCCCTCTCCCTCTCCCTCCTCCCCTCTCCCCCTCATCTCTCCCACTCCCCCTCCCCCTCTCCCACTCCACCTATCCCTCTCCCACTCTCGCACCCACTCCTGCTCCACCCTCTCTCTCTTTCTCTCTCCTCCCTCTCTCTTACTCGCTCTCTCCCTCTCCTACTCGCTCATTTCCCCCCTCCCACTCGCTCTATCCCTCTCCCTCTCCCAATCCCAGTCCCCCTCCCTTTCATGCTTTTGCTCTCGCACCTGCTCCCACTTTTGCAAATCCTTCCTACTCCAGCTCCGACTCCCTCTCCCGGTACCCCCCCTCTCCATCCCGCCCTCTCCCACTCCCGCTCCCTCTCACTCTCCCTCTCCCTCTTTTTCTCCTCCCTTCCGCTTCGGCTTCGGCTCTGACTCCCTCTCCCACTCCACCTCCCACTATCGCACCTGCGCCCTCTCCCACTCCTGTTTCCCCCTCCCACTCTAGATCCTGCTCACTCTCCCCAATCCCTCTCCTGCTCCCCCCTCTCCACTCCCCCCTCCCCTCTCCCTCCCGCTCTCTCCCACTCCACCTCCCACTCCCTCTATCGCACCTGTGCCCTCTCCGCTCTCTCCCACTCCTGCTCTTCCCTCTCACCTCTATCGGATCACCCACTGCCCTCTCCCGACTCCTGACTCCTGCTCCTTCCCTCTCGTCACTACGGATCCCACTCCCCTCTCCGCAAATCCCACTCCTACTCCCCCTCTCTCCCTCTGAAACTCCCTCTCCCCCCCTCTCTCTCTCTCTCTCCACCTACCACTCCCTCTCTCTCTCCACCTCCCCTCTCCCGCTCCCTCTCCCTCTCCTAGTCCTACTCCCCCCTCCCACTTCTGCTCCTCCCTCCCACTCCGGCTCCAACTTCCTCTTCCAGTGCCCCTCCCCTCTCCTTGCCACCCCCTTCTCTTCCCTCCCCCTCCCCTCTCCCTCCCGCTCTCTCATTATCTCTCTCAAACTCTTTTCTCTCTTTCTCTCTCTGGCTCTAACCCTCTTCTTCTCATTCTCTCACTCTATCTCTCTCAAACTCTCTTCTCTCTACCTCTCTCCTCTATCGCTTTCACTCATTCCCACCTTATCTCTTTCGATTTTGCTCTCTTTCACACACTCTTTCTCCCTCAATCCTCTATCTCACTCTATTCTTCTCATTATCGCACTCTCTCCCTCTCTATCTCTCATTCCCCCCTTTCATTTTCACCCTCTTTTATCTCATAATATTATATTTTAATAGAAACAATATATTTATTATTATATTTATATATAATATTAATTGACATTCAAAATAATATATATTTTAATATAATACATAATATAATACATATTATATATATTATATATATGATTATATAATGATATAATGTATATTATTATTTGATTATATATGTTATATGTAATAATATATTTTAATATAATATTTACTACATATTTATAATATATTAATTATAATTAATAATACATTTTCTAAGAATATATAAGTGTAAAATAGTAATTATTATGAATATTATAATATTATTACAATATATAAATAAATAATCATATGTATAATAATGTATTTATATTAGTTTGATATAAACAATTAATTATATCTATTTTATAAATTATAATTTTAAATATTTTTTATATCTTTATATGTTACCGATCCTATAAGTTATATGGTAATTATTTATAATTATTATATAATATTATATTGATTAGAATATATAATATAAATATTATATATACTATATATTATATAATAAAAATAATAATGCTACTTGATATTTTATATTATTATATATAATTATATTTAATAGTTTATATAGTATATTTAGTAAAATTTCCCATATACTTAATTTATATTTATTAATATATTAAATATATTATATTTATAATATGTACAATATTAAAAGTAATGAATTATATATACATAATAATTATTATGAATAAAAACTTACAATATTATTAGAATATATAAAATAAAAATAAAATAAAATGTGCCCTTTTAATCCTAATTTATCCTTCAACCCTTTCTTTCCCTCCACCCTTGTTCCTTCTTTTACCTCTAATTTTCTAACTTCCATTTTCGACAAATACATATATCCTAATTCACATTAAGTATTATTTAATCATAGAAATAAAATTTATGTCAAACCTTTGTAGTGAAAGAATAAAAGATCAAAACATTACATTACATATTAGGAATAAATAATTAAAAAATAAAAAAGACAAAACAAGCCTCAAGGATGTCCATGGCCATTGGCCATCCTCGAGGGTTTTGGAGGGCCTGATCAGCCCCCCTAAAAATAATATTTTATTTATTAAAACTATGATAGTATTGTTTACAATATATACAATGATTCCATGTTATTTCAGAACACGGAAAACTGACATAAAAAGATACATTTGTGAATGTCTAAACCTACAATGGAATACATAACGAACATAAATACCAAAATGGGTATTGCAATCATTAAATCCTTGTTTCAATGTTTCATGAATCATACCAATGACAATTTGACATCCAGTTCAAAATGATGGTATTAGCTGGCTGCACCTACACAAATACAAAACAAAATCAATTCAAAATGTCAAAAGAGAATTAAAACAGTCAAAACACCTAAACTAGATACAGTAACTTGTCAAACAAATCATCTTTTAAATTAAAAGAGAAATCACAAGTTAAAATAGAAATGCAAATATTTTACTATATATCATGTGCCCGAACTAAATTTTCACTGTATACGAGGATTAACAGTGAAATTTTAATTAAAAAAACTAGCTTCTACTACAACTTAAACTTTTGACTCAATCTTCCCCTATCTTTGACTTTTTTTTTTAAAAAAGCTTTACGTAAAAAATTATTTGACAAATATGAAATTAAACATAAAATCATGGTTGCTGATTGCACATCTAGAACCCAAGTCGAAAAAAAAAATAATGTATTCCTTTAATTTAACTAGTGTATATTTACAAAATATAATGTGCTCAAGACTAGTGACAAAACAAAGGCTATCGTTAGAATTATAAAATATTTTCTACATCCAGGAGAAATCAATGTCTCTACAGCCATTGTCATGCACCTTTAACTCAAATGTCTTTCCATGTCATGTCCATTACACTTCAACATACTTCCCATATGATCAACTTTTCATAGCTTATTATGCTGCAACATGTCAGACATAGTAATGTAAGATATCCTGAACTTTTCAAGATTATACACATCATAACATTCTACAAGTTCCGTAAATCACCAAGAGAATCCTAGACATCTCGTGTACAACTAGTAGACTCCTTCCATCACAGATAGACATTTTTCGACAAGTGGCAAATGTGTTACAAGGAAATCTGAACTGACCAATCATCTATTTCTTGGTGTAATAGTTTGCCCCATATAACATCTGGATCATACTAAGGATATCAATATGATCAAAGTTTATCAACGATTTATAACAATAGACTGACCAATGAAAAACAATTCACTAATAGCAATAGTTCTACAACTAAATGGAAATCAAAAGCTTCTTCACGTAGCTTCTGTCAAGGATCAAGATTAAATGAGTGAGCTCAAAGATGGTCCAAAATACAGCCGATTTTTTGTTTTAATAGAGAATGAATAAGACCTAGACATATAGTGATGAAACAAAGGTAAACACATTTAAACATTAAGACTAATACAGTTCAACGAAAAAAGCAACTTACAACTATTGAGGAGGAAATAATATCAGTTCTAATGAACCAAATACTTAACATTAAATGTTTTTAACATGAACATGCAGCCCAAAAGTGCTCAAACCATATCTACACATCTCAACATGTCAACTAGCTTTATCCATTTCCTTGTGAATCTGTTTAAGAGGTTAGTCATTAGTTTGAACCATGGACTCACAACTTTCAAAAACTTTCACAATTCAGATAGCTACATTGAAATCTGTCAAACATCAGACATTTACACTGGCATTTCCCTACAAAACACTTGAGGCTTCAAAGCTTTTAAAAAGGAAATACACAAATACACAACGTTTTTCATGAAATTTGTGAACCCAATTCCTCACAAACCATGTCAGTGCTTATAAATTTCTAATTCGGTGTTGTCGTAAAATCGGTCCCTTAAAAATTACTATGTGATCTGAACACTTACTCTTAAAAGTAACAACCACCATCTATTGCAAAAGCTCGTTACTAAGCGTAAAAACTTCTTATTGAAGCTCCTCTGCAATGACCTATAAGCACTTATCAGAGAGAAAATTGAGCTTTGATTGAAGCTAATTACCTATGCATAGCTGACGGAAAGAAGATATACTATTAAAGGATAAGCACAATCTCAAACAATTTGTGTAGCTATATTTCCTTCAGGAAGGACAACAGATCTAACAAGCATGCAAAACTAAAAGCTAATCAAAACTCCATTTTGCAAAGCAGTGTTCAACACCTAAGACAGGCCTGGACCATTAAAAAAGGAGCAATGGACTAACATATAAAAAAAGAGCACGTCCTTGGTCAAATAATCTCTAATTCTAGTATGCTCGGGTCAGATTGTCCATACCACGGTTATGTTTTATAAAGGATTACACAATGTCCAGCAAATTTGTAAGATACCATTAACTGTGGATTACACAAAAGTAATACATGAACATATTTTATATACATTGACTACATAATACATGTGAGCAGATCTTAAAATTTCTGCAGAAATGCCCATATTGTTTTTAGAATAATGTGTGAAAACAATATAATGTTAATCACACTTAAGAGCTAAATTTATGACTTTTCCTGCCTATTTCATCATGATAAAACAAGTCATTCAAGTTTAATGACATTGTCTATATGGAAAGCAAAATGATCTGGTGCTTTAATAATAATCGGGAAACAATTAAGTGCAAACACAAAAATAATACTGATACGAATATTGTCTTGTAATGGATAAGAAAATGAAGAGGAAAACAAAAACCTTGTAAGCTTCATGATTAGCAACGATCCTTTCACTTGCATTCCCAGCAAGTGAAAGGGATTTGAAGCCAGCCTGCTTCAGCTGATCCCTCCAGTTCTCAAACTTGACTTCACCTGTCCTCGCAGGCACACCCACAGAATCAAACAGAGCAGAGTAATGATGAATGGCTTCCACAAACCTCTCGAGGAAGGACAATGGAAGTTGCTCCAGCTTGCCAGAAGGCCAAGGCCATGGGGTGTGATATAACTGACACCCACTGCCAATATATTCTTTATTTCATGGCTGTAACTGACACCCAGAGAATCAAACAAGGAAGAGTAATGATGAATGGCTTCCACAAACCTCTCGAGGAAGGACAATGGCAGTTGCTCCAGCTTGCCAGACTAATGTAGAGAGGGGCTTGAACACAGGCCGCCATCATGGCAGTTGCTCCAGCTTGCCACAAGGCCAAGGCCCATGGGGTGTGATATTTCTGTTACAAGTATTACTGAGGTCCATAGATTTTAAAATGACTGGCAGGGACTTTCCCCTTATAGTGTTGTACAGTGTACTGAGTTCAAATCTAATGGAAGACACGTGAAGCGCTCCGAAAAGAAGCTGCCAAGATGAGAAATATTGAACATGGTCTCTAGTGTTAAATGCAAACCTGTGATTATTAGGACACCCTAATTTTAGGCTTGACTATAGAGAATTTCAACAACAGCTAGAGAAATCACTCGTTCAAATGGTGGTATATGTGCATACCCAAGAAGAGGTTTGCACTCTGATTTGGGAATGGTTTGCACAATACAGTCCAGTCACCAACAACACACAAACTACAACTTCATAGCCTTCTGTTTTTTAACATAGCTTATATGGCCTGAGTGGGAAACAAAAGGGACAAAAAATAAAATGAAATAAAATTAGGCATTCCAACATTTTAATCATATAAAAATATATAAATATCATTAAAATCCAAGCGGAAAATGCCTGTAAATCGGATTATGGTAAAATGATCAGATTATGGATAGATTATAGATAGGGTACGGTCTGCTCTTCTCTCTCAGACCCAAAACAAAAATTAACACGAAAAATACATAAACCCATTCACAACAATAAATACAGACAAAAATCAAATCAGTTCAAACCAACAAGAGCATGACCGTGCATTAAATTATGAAAAATAAAATAAAATTGCAGAGCCAAAAAAACAAAACAAAAAACTGGCAACAATTGGTCTCTTCTTCCCATTAGCCCATGCCGAATTCCATATCTGTCGTCAACACTAATAGCAAATTTTATGTCCATCTGTATGTCCCTGTTGTAAACTGACAACAATGGGTTTGGTATTTATATCATACAAACACCTGTTTCACAGTATTACTTAGATTTAATATGCAGAGCAAAAATTTATGAAAATTTCAGTTCAACGTATATAGTACTCAGTATCAGTATCCGTATCCACCCCCAGTAATCGTATTTTACTCCAAACAATACATTATAGAAAAAAATGGGGTTACAAAAAATTAGGAGTCATGAAGCAACAAAAAAAAGTGTGGCTGCATAATTCTGATTTAATGTGCCGAAGACAACATATGACTTTCAGTCAAACGTATTTGAATACTTGAGAGTATTGAAGAGGGCCTACTCTGTTAGGGAGGATCAATACCATTATTAGGAAAAATGGGGCCCTTCTGCAAAACATCATCAAAATGGACCATGAAGCAAGCAAAATAACTGTGGCTGCTAATCTTCAAGTGCCGAAGACAACTTATATTCAGTCAAACGTATTTGAATACTTGAGAGTATTGAAGAGGGCCTTTCTGTTAGGGAGGATCCTCCAGGCGGGAAACACATAACTAAAATTAATAAAGACATCATCAAAATGGACCACTACCTGCTTCTGCGGCACTTCTTCAGGGCCTTAATCTATTTAAACCCAAGGGAAAAATGCCTGTAAACCCTTACCAGGAGGATGCAGACCACGTTATTACACACAAATATACAGAAAACACAAAAAATACCCTGTGTTCTCTGCTCTTCTCTGCTCGTTGAAGCTGCCTGCAACAGAGAACGCCTCTGCCTCTGCCTCTGCCCCTCCATGGACATGGCAGCAGAGGCACAGTGTATAAGGTCCTCCAATGCAAATCCTCCTCTTACTATTTCCTCAAAGTCATCCGCCTCGAAAATAAAATAAAAAGAAACTAAAAACATAAATTAAAAGCTTCTATGGAGACAATGACCATTATCCAAATTTTCATTTCACCAGATTCCCATCCGGTTTAGCGGGATTACTAAATATGTTATGATATACAGTTGAAAAGGGGCTGTGAAACGCCAGGCTAACTGATCAGAGAGGGTCTTCTCAAGCCATGGCCACGGCCACGGGGATAGTGATACTTGTCATCATAAGTATTACTGAGGTCCATAGATAGAATGACTGGCAGAGACTTTCCCTGCGTATACAAGGGCAGAGTCACGTATTTGCTGCAGGGGTTATCATCTATATGGTTTACAAAGGTACCAGAACTGAATTTAACAATCGTTCCAGTTTGCAGCATGAAGACGAAACTACCAGATCAGCTAGACAATCTGACATACACTTCTTCGAAGAAAATAGAAGGTCAAATCTCATTCAATGGTCAAAATTGCCTGTGGGTCAAAGAACCTTCGATAATCAAACAGTACCTAATTCATTAATATTAAGATGTAATGTTGGTGCAGGAATCGAAGTGACATGGGATGTGTGCACAGAGGCATTTGTGGCCAATTTTGTGGGCGCCTTCTATGATTCCTCTAAAATACCCAGCACCTGTCTACACAGAGTCCCAATAAAATTGAGACTGGATTTAAACTCAAGAATTCCTATTTATGTTGAAATGTGTGAGCCATACTGACTTGACAAGATCTGAAGAACAAAGAACAAATTGAATGAAAAGTAAAGATGGTCAATAGTCCCAATAGAAGTGAAATGGGTCTAATGTTAGGGATATTAAACAGGACTTTTGGTTAGAAACAGGAGTAGAACGATGGAATGTTTGCTGCAAAATGTATATTTGGTTTGATTTGAAGTACACTAGTCATATTATATATCTCTTCATCGATTCAAACCTTAAAATTTGACAATTCAAGCACAAAGGTACAAAAATGACTACTGCAGACCTTTCATGGTGGAGATCATGAGCCTCGCTACCTAGTACAGGTTTAGTAGAATTAGATTGTATGCAGCAACTTGCCAGTTCGGTGACTCAATTTTTAACGCACTTTTAAATGTTTAAATGCATGTAAATATTGCATGAAAAGATAGGACATCTACTATTCCTGAGTTTTTTCTACTTTGGTTGGAATTTCAATGCCCTGGTTTATTGAACAAGGTGAAGGAATTCATTCAAGTATGCCCAGACAGTACATGTACAGTGTACAGAGTTCAAATCTAATGGAAGGCATGTGAAGCACTTCGGAAAGAAGCTGCCAAGATATTAGGACAGAACCTGTGATTAAATGCAAACCTAGAGAAATCACTCGTTTCAAATAGGGGGGGGATGTGCATACCCAGAGAAGAGGATTTGCAACTCCAATTTGGGCAATGGTTTAATCACAATAAGTCCAGTCACCAACATCACACGAAACTACAACTCCGTAGCCCTTTGTTCTTTAACATAGCTTATACGGCCTAAGTAGGAAACAAAAGGGACAGGAAATAAGATGAAATAAAAATAGGCATTCCAACATTTTAATCATGTAAAAATATATAAATATCATTAAACTCAAAGCAGAAAATGCCTGTAAACTGGATTATGGTAAGAATGTTCAGATGTACTGGATGGTTGCGAGGAAGATAATCCCTTGGGTACAGACCCAAAACAGAAATTAACACAAAAAATACATAAAATCCACAAATATATCATGCACCAACCACACTTTTTTCACAGTATTACTTAGATTTAATCTGCAGAGCAAAATTTCTTAAAATTTTAGTTCAACCTATATATTATGGATACTCAGTATCAGTATCCATATCCACCCGAGTACTCAGTATTTTACTCCAAATAATACATTATAGAAAAAAGGAGGGTTACAAAAAATTAAAAAAAAGGAGTAAACAAGCAAGGAAAACAAAGAGTGGTTGCAAAACCCTGTAAGTGCGGAAGACATCATACCTTCAGTCAAAAGTATTTGAATGCTTGACAGTATTGAAGAGGGCCTCTCCAGGCGGGAAAAATGAAGGATTTACAAGACGTCATCAAAATGGACCATTACCTGATCCTGGGGCGCTTCTTCAGGGTCTTAATCAAGTCTTCATTTTATTTTTTCTTCTTCAGCTCCTTTCCTGAAACGCATAACTAAAATTAATCAAAAACTAAAAGCTATAAAGCCTCCGATCTATTTAAAACCAAGATAAATATTCCTGTAAACCCTTAACAGGAGGATGGAGACCATATTATTACCCAAACAAAAACAAAAAAGCCAAAATATATATATACACAGAAAACACAAAAGTACTGTCTTCTCTGCTCCTCTCTGCTCGTTCAAAAAAATAAACACGAAAATACAGAAAACCTCTCCGACCACATTATTACAGACCTTACAAGAATACCCATTACAAGCAAAGATCAAAACCATTCAGACCCCAAAACGAGAAGCAGGGCCGTGCAATAAATTATGAAACCAAATTAAAATACAGAGCGACAAAAATAAAATAAAATAAAAACCATGAAAATGCAGTCCATTCTCCAAGCAGAGCGAAATAGATTTGCAAGATGGCTATGAAATGCACCATTTCCTGAGTTTCAGTGTCTCAGTCGAGGAATTTATCCTGCTATCTTCTTCAACTCCTGCTCTGAAACACATAACTGATATCAATCAGAACAGAAATAAGAGAAGAACTAAATTCTTATCTTACAAAAAGTAAACAGATATGAAACAGAAATAGGAGAAGAACTAAATACTTGATTCTTACGAGGAAGATGTGTTATCTTCTCTGCTCTGCTTGTTCAAACCAAAATTTAAAAAATAACACAAAAGTACAAAATAACTACTCAGACCTACGAAAAATACCAATTATAAACTGATATCAAAACAATTAGAAACCAAAAACAGAGCACGGCCGTGCTAAAAAATCAAAATGCAGAGCTAAAAAATCAAAACAGAAAGAAATGATGGAAATAAATCGATTGAAATGCAGTCCCTCACAAGGCTTTATAGTTTTTTCCCTTCAACGGCTCTCTACTTTTTTTAAACGGCTCCAAAAATTGAACCTTCATCCGCCTGGTTTCTCCATGAATCTTCTAGAAACAATCTCCACCGCCATGTCTCTCCACCGCCCTGTTTTAGGATCATAGACTATAGTTATTTGACACTAACAAAGGTCGTGTACCTTTAATTAATAGCTAAAATAAACTAGAACAATAAAAAATGCACCTTTGATTGAAAATCAAAAACCAACTTATTTTTGGTTTACCAAACGCATATTGTATATCATGATGCCCTATTTTTTTATGGCTTTTAACTCTCTATAATGAATCTAAATATTGTCTAAAATTTTGTACTTCTAGATATAATGATTTATAATATTTTTTTGTATATTAATAGTTAAAATTTAATGCCTACAATTGTCTATGACGATTTTGTTGTTTATCCTTCGGAGGCCTTCTATGCATATAAATCACACTTTGGCAAGAGAAGTCAAAGATAAATCACATTATCTACTCACTTGGTTGGGTTTTACAAACCAATTTGGTCTAAAAGACATCAAAATTCATCAACATCGTCATCTAAATGAAATGATTAATGATTCTTTTTTACGCTCATTTGACTTGGAAATGAATCTTCTTAACTAGCCCTGAAGACGTCAAGAACATATTTTGAGAAAGATTGTTCAGTAGAATAATGGTTATAATGCAGTACACAACTGTAACTTGAAAAGGTAAATTTTATGCATGACGAATGTCACATCTCTGGTTGTTGGGTTAGATGGCTAATTGAACCTTGATTTGGATCTATGTATTTAATTGAGATAGGACAAATTGCTAAACATTTCTACTTTGATAGTAATTAAAGGACCACTTCTCGCTAGCATTTATATCTAGATGCACTTTATATAACATTGATGTGTGTGACGAATAATACAAGGAAATGTACACCCTAATCCTTTTTATGGAATTTTTTTTTTAAGATGTATTAATCCTTCTCAATTCTTTAATCATACCACACAGGTGGCATCATTATGGTAGATTTAGGAGGCATATTTGAGTGAATGGGTTCATTTGCTACTAATTCATTCTCTTTACAAATCTACCTCATCACTTCTTTGACTTCCCCCATCGACCAATTATTTTTGACGGCCTATTTGTCATGGTATCTATGATAATTATGGCTCTTGACGAAAATTTTCCCTATCTCATTCAAACCCTCGTCTTTGGCATTGTCCTAAGCTTTGGGCTTGGTCAACCATTTTTTTTCCCACTGAGCCTTCACTTTCCATGGAGAAGATCCAGATCCATGGCCTTGGCCTAGTTTTTTATTGCTCCTTTGAGGAGACTTGGATTTTGATTTTGTAGGAGATTGATAAACTACGTCTACAAAACCATCGTGGCGACTCTTCTGATAAGAACTTGGAAAAGGAGCACGGTCGTGTAATAAATCATGCTACAAAAAAGAATGCAGAGAAAAAAAATCAAAACAAAAAACAAAAACAGAAAGAAACCATGGAATTGCAGTCCAACACAGGGTTTTATATTTTTTTCCTTTAACGACTCACTACTTTTTAAAAATGGCTCCCTATTTTTTTCTAATGGCTCCAGCTTTTTAACCTTCATCCTCATCTGCTATCCATGTTTCTCCATGAAGCTTCTAGATATAATGACTCTCCCATCGTCATCTCTATGTGAAGCCACTAATTTGTGTGAGGTTGCGCCTAAAAAGCAAAAACTAACTCTATTTAAAAAAATGAAACTTACCTTTAATTAAAAAGTAAAAACTACCTTCAATTTAAAATGTACCTATTAATTGAAAATAAAAAATCAAAGTTGTTAGTACCTAATTTGGTTTCGGCGTTGACAAATAATTTGGTTTTGTGCCTTGGCAAAAACTGTAATTTTATACGTTTGTGGGAATACATGATTTTTTGATTATGCATATGGTTTGTTTTGTTGAGTTTTATTGGTTGGGATCACTATTACTCTCATTGCCCCTCTAAATTTTATGTGGAAATTTATGTTTTGATTGGTTTTTCTTTCGGCGCCTATTGTTGTGTTGTGTGGTAGACTCCTACCTTTTTGCATGGCCATTATGTGAACAAGTGTGATTGGAGAGTTGAGGAAGAAAAGCGGAGGAGTAGACTAGTAGAGGTTGCACTTGCGGCGGGTGTGGATCATACGACAATGCTTAGGCAAGGTTTTCTCCTTGCCTTGTTTTGTTTTATGTTTTGTATTTGTTTTGGATGTGGTTTCTATTTTTTATGCTTGTGTATGTTGAGAGTAGGTCAACCCAAATAGGGATAGGGGCCCTCGACCCGCCCCACCCAATATCAAATCAATAGGTGTAGGTGGTCCCAGAACTCGAGAGAGATTTCATATAGAGAAATAAGATATTCAACCCGAACAACCTATCTATTTTATATTAAAGATGAACTTGTATGGTCAGGTGGGTTGACCTCTACTCTACCCATCCACCTACGAGTAGGCATTGATGCATTCATGGATCGAGATACTGTCATCGGTGACCTGACCGATGTGTCATGTGAGCGATGGGTTCGTTTGATCCAGAGGTTTACCATTTGGTTCCTAGATAGGTATATAAGGCTTTCGCTATACTCTATAGAAATCTATAGGGACACCAGTGACCTCCTTTTCAAAGTTTTTGGTAGGGACTTTCGGCGAGGTTTGTAGTTTTTTTTTTTTGGTATCAAGCTTACTAGTAGTGGTAGTTTTTATTATAACTAAAAATAATATAGTGTGTAGGATTATATTTTCAGTTATGAAAATGTTTCTACCAAATATTACGATCATATTGTGTGGTTAAGATGGTTTGGGTTTGTTTTCCCCTTCTTCTTAGTGAACACTGAAAATAATTGTTTTTGTGGAAGAATGATCTATCCATAGGAAAATATATTGTGGTCTTTGAATTCAATAAAAACCATGGTGGAAAATCCTTTTCCTATAGAGCGACATCCTAGAAATGAGTCATATCTTTTGGGAGAAGCTCGTGGATTATGATCAAATTTCTTTCAAATGCAGGGTTCTCCATGAAAGTAGGCATGCCTCTAATAACATGCTTAGGTTTATACATTATGCAAATGACAGGGAAAAGGAGAACGAATGTTCCAAAATGTTGTTGTTAAAGAAGATACTAAAACATGATAGGCCATGTAGGGGACCCTAACATACCGAGGATACGCAATGCAAATAAAACTCATGCATTGAATATCACACCAAACATCAACGTCCAACTTATATAAGCCAGTTACCTAGAGAGAAAATAATTGAAAATATAAACGAGAATAATCCCTATAAACTTGATGCAAGAGAAACCTCGGTAGTGTATACTAGGGCAATCATTAAGCCATATCCAACCCCAATCCCACCCACAAATATATCTACTGTCAAAATCATAAAGGGAGGATCTAAAACCATGATGCATCTGAGGTCCTACTTGTAGCTGCAACTCATAGAAGAGAAACTTTGCTCAAAGTTGATCCAACAAGAAGCTCTTTCTGTTCATCTTTTATGTGCAAGTATTCTTAAATAAATAGAATTGATCCACTCATAAACACCAACATCTGTAAAATATCAGGAGATCCATACAATTTGTTGGTTAAGGGAGAGCTGAAATCATGTGCTAATTGGAGGAACATTTTTATTTTGAGTACCTTGTTGCTTAAATTTGAAGCAATATGCTATTAAAATTTAAAATGTTCTTTATGTTGGACAACTCAAATGAAGCTAGGTGCCTCACCAAAGTCCATGTTACTTTGATTTTTTAGTGTAGATTTACATTTATAAGAAGAATAAAAGGTGAATTTGTTTCGTGTGGTATGTTATACACCAATACAAATTGAATTCCTTTGCTTAAGATAGGATTTTTAAAGTCAAGTGGCGTAATGACCAAAAAAAGGGATCTCGGAATACACTCATTTTTGTATGGTAGCACCCACATCTCCTAGTGAATTTATTTATATTTAATATTGTGGTACTCTTTTATTCATATACCTCGATAAGTTGTTTCAAATTAGATCTCTCCCAAATCTTGTCTTTGTCCCTACAAGTAACTTGTGATGGTTAGAAGGATTTAACATAAGCAAAATTTTCATGCCTTCCTAAAACCCATTGCTAGTAATATGCATTTTCTTTTTTAGAATACTTGTGTGCCATCACAAACAATGATTTCCCTAATGTTAAATAAGTCTATAAATATTTACGTGTTAGACTTATTTTGGTTATATGGTGAAACTAATTTGCTTAAAACTGAAAAGTTTTTGTATATCATGATGCCCTATTTTCTGATGGGTTTTAACTCTCTATAATGAATCTAAATATTGTCTAAAATTTTGTACTTCTAGGATATAATGATTTATAATATTTTTTTTCTATTAATAGTTAAAATTTAATGCCTACAATTATCTATGATGATTTTGTTGTTTATCCTTTGGAGGCCTTCTATATATATAAATCACACTTTGGCAAGAGAAGTCAAAGATAAATTACATTATCTACACACTTGGTTGGGTTCTACGAACCAATTTGGTCTAAAAGACGTCAAAATTCATCAACATCATCATCATATAAATGAAGTGGATTAATGACTCTTTTTTACTCTCATTCAACTTGGAAATGGATGTTTTTAACTAGGCCCAAAGACGACAGGAACATATTTTGAGAAAGATTGTTGTTCATTAGAATAATGGTTATAATGCAGCACACAATTGTAACCTGAAAAGGTAAATTTTATGCATGAAAAATGTCACATCTTTAGTTGTTGGGTTATATGGCTAATTGAACCTTGATTTGGATCTATGTATTTAATTAGGATAGGAAAAATTGTTAAACATTTCTACTTTGATAATAATTAAAGGGCCACTTCTTGCTAGCATTTATATCTAGATGCACTTTATATAACATTGATGTGTGTGACGAATAATATAAGCAAATGTACACCCTAAAAAGTTTTAAGATGTATTGATTCTTTTTTATTTTTTTTAATCATACCACACAGGTGGCATCATTATGGTAGATTTAGGTGGCATCTTTGAGTGAATGGGGTCATTTGCTACTAATTCATCCCCTTTACAAAATACTACTTTTAATCTTTAGCTAGTTTATTTGGCTTTGTGAAGGTGGTGGCATGTTTTGGCCATGATTATGTCTTTGTGTTTTTGGAAACCTAAATTTCTAGAAAAAATATCACATCTTTCCCTCTTCCTAGTTTTCTATTTAGACGATTGACCTTAGTCCTGCCTTTGGCCTGTGGTTTAAGAGGTTCCAACATATTTGAGGCTTTTCGGTGATGTAGCATTTGGAAATCAAGGTGTTACTTGGTCTTTCAAGCTTGCGGGTCCTCTCAAATTTATATTTTTCTCAGGTTAATTCTCCTCCATGCTAATTTATATGCTTTAAGGAGTTAGATTATTGGTTTTGTCCTTATGTTTCTTGGGTTTCTGGGTGCCCCCTTATTTTTTTGGTTTGTTGTTATCATTCCTACCCCTTTCATTTCTAAGGAACCTTTAACTCAATGAATACAACCTTAAATTCTATTATATTTATCGTGTTACAAATAGGATTTAAAAAATCTTTACAATTTGTCATGGATGCTATAGAAACAGTCTCTTTTAGGTCCTGCACCCATAACATCATAATGTTAGGGAATGTTTTCTTGGATGGTAGGTTTTTCCTAGTTGAGAGTGTTGTGTTGCAATAATGTGTGTATAACTATTGGTATGAAATATTTGCATTCACTTTTTGATAAAAAAGTTCTGCTTTATTAAATGATTTCAATAACAAATCTGTTAGATGTGGTAAACTAAAACATATACAATAATGGTTTTAGTGTATACCAAGGCAATGGTATTATTTCTTTGTACACTTTTTTTATAAGATAAATTGATTTGGGCATGAGATCTGGTGCACTAAATTTTGTTTGCTTTGGTTTCAATTAGTGTGTCAGAAATTATACACTTTTTACGATAAGAATGGCTTTGCATACTGCTACATTGAAGAACCTAAACATTAAATGATCTTGCATTAACGTGCCTTGGTGTAAATGTCTTTATGCAAGGACCTTTAATCTTTTGATATGCACATATATTGGTTTTAGACATTTACATTAGCTTATTGATAATAAACCTGTTTTGTTTTTATTTTGATAGAATTTTTTATATTCAACAAATTTTTTTGCTTAGACTAAGAGGTAATATGTGAATTGTTTAATGTTACAACTTTGATTATTTTATGGTATGAAAAATGTTTATATTGACAATATTATTATATATTATATATTTTGAGGAAACTATCACATTTTGATTAAAAAAAAGTACATTCTGAAAGAGGAGTGAATTACTTTTATCTTTAGATTAATAAGGATACATGATCAAATTCAAATACTTTTGAAGGTGAGTCCTTTAACATTATGTAATTTACTATTGCATTTCAATGTTACATATGAAAATGCATGTTCCTATTTCATTTCATAGGTTACATTAGATCTTATATATATGTAAAACATTATGTATATGTATACATTCCAATAAGAAATGACCTAGATATTGTAAAATACAAGAGGTAGTGAATCTATTGGTCTTTGCATTGATTCACCTATGATACGTGATTTTGTGTTTCTTTCAATGTTGTTTGTTATGTCTTGTCAATGAATAATATCCTACAAGTTACAATTGGTCTTCTTTATTGCATGTTTCCTTCTTATTTTGAAACATTTGACATGGATTTCTCCACCTTTGTTGTCCAAAAAATAAAATCTGAAATAAGAACCTATGCCCATTTTATTGTTATATTCTTGAAAGGTAGTTTTTGTCAGGGCTCATCCCTCAACATAACATACATGCATGGTAGTATTCAAGGCACTAATAGGGACTACAAGGGTTACACGCGGTGGGGAAGCACTTGTTTTAAGGCAGTGTTTGTGGGAGTAAAATAGTATCAGGCTTGAGAGTCGACTCTAAACTCTTATGCTTGCCTCAGGTAATATGAGAGGGAACACAAAGAGGAGCACCAATCATTAGGTGTGTTACTGCCATAATATCCATGTTAGTAATAAGAATATACCTTCAAACAAGAAAAAGGTAAATGAAAAAGCATTAGAGTTCCTACATATGAAATGAAATGCCCAAGTAATAGCAGTTCAGAAGGAACATACAAATCATATTTGACCATCCTACAACGTGTTTTTCAAAAAAGGATAATGGTGCCTTACTTTAACATTTTGACAGAAACTAATTTTACAAATTTATATGGTAGCAATGTTGTTTGCAGGTGCACTTTGTATGAAAGGTCCGCACGATGCTATGACTCAGCGCCCGAAGAGGGGAAATTTTCAGAAGTTGAAATGTTGGATTTGGATTGAATCATCCCGATAGTATATGTGTTATGCCTCCTGAGCTCTGTTGGTGCTAATTTTCAATTTACGTAATGTGCCCTAATGTTCCATGCCCAAATCTGCTCACAAACATTTTATTTTTTGATTTGGTGGTCTGCAGTTCATCTTCCCCAATTGAATGCTTCAAAAATGCCCAAGATCTTATTGTTTCGCCCTAATTTGAAGCAACAATTCAAGTTTCCCCCTTTTTGTGCCCTAGTTTTTTCAAGTGGTCAGACTGTGTCATTTTTTCTTTGTCAAATCGTGCAAAAGATCAAAATTGATCGTCTCCCAAATGCATGCAATTAATTTCCCAATCCCCAGGTCGAAAACATTGACAAATCATGCTTCAGTCGATTTAAAATCAAGAAATCGGCCATCCTTGTTGAAAATTTTGAATTCTAGGGCATCCTTTAATTTTTTCATGATTTGACGGTCATCCGGGTGTCGTGTGCCCGTCAAATTTTTCATCATAAGGTCATGGAAATGTGGTGGGTTCCTATTGGCCGAGGACAGTCAGGAAATGTTTCTAACTTACCATTTTTGAAATTTTGGCAAAAGGGAAATTTTTGGTCCGCGACTCCGCTTTCTGCATTGTGGTGCCTACGTGGCACATTATGATTGGCTGGAGGATTGGCGGGTTGTCCTTGAGAAAAATTGGCTTTTACTTTGTGAAAGTTTCAAAGTAAAATTTTTCCCCAAAAGCCTGTGGCTAGTCACAAGTGGACACGTGTCCAGAGAAGTCAATATGAGGGGGCGGAAATTTTTGTGCATTTAAAGTTTTTAACTTCAAAATTTTAAAGTTAAAATTTGAGCCGAAGCTCCGCAACGAATCATGAAGCAACACGTGTCCAAGAAGGAAGATGGGTCGACGAGTTTTGTGATGGTTTTGAAGTTTTAACTTCAAATGGTATAAAGTCAAGTTTTGGGCCGAAGGTCCTCGACCAATGAGAAGGGGACATGTGTCTGGAAATGTAAAAGGTCAAGCAGGGGGCTGAAGGAAAATTTTATGAAATTTGTGCCGCTCCAATCCAGAGCCAACACGTGTCCCAAAAGGAAAAATGAAGAGTGCGGGCCCGAGGAGGGTTTTTGAAACTTTACAATTTTGGCGGGGAGGATTGAAGGCAGAATTGAAAGGTTGAACCCGCAACAAATAGAGGATGGACACGTGGCAAAAGAGAAAACCGGGGTGCGGGCCCGTGGGGAAAAATGTGAAATTTTTCCAAAATCTAAAAAATGGCAAGATTAATAGAATTGATTTGTGTTTTCAATGGGGCCCACCTTTGGACACGTGGTGGGTCCCGGGGAGAAGAGGGGAAATTTTGCAAAAAAATTCCAAAATTAAAAAGGGTCGCAAATGCAATTTTAAAGATGGGAGCCCGATCTAATCGTGTTTTGACACGTGTCCCACCTTATCCAGAGTCAAAAAAGGTATTTTTGAGCTTATTCGTGGATCTCATCTTCCACGTGGAGGGCTGACACTTAAAGTTGATATGAAATTGACGGCTACTATACAATCATCTTTTTGGGCCGCCATGAGAGCTCGAAGGAGCTTGGAAATCACATTTCTCCATCAAATTCCATCAAATTTTATATGATTTTGGGTCGTCTGGGCCTTCTAAGAACATTGGCATCATTTTCATGACCTAATTCTTTGATCTACAGTGTTTTTGATGTAAAATTTTCCCCTGCCCGACTAAAAAACGTGAAAAGTGAAAATCAAAAGTTGTAGAGGTGAAAAGGTGAAAAATGATTAGTAAAAGATGTTTGCATGCCTAAATGGTAAAAACGTGACCCTGGGGGGGATAAGGATCTGAGTTTGTGTAATAATTTAAATTTTTTTGCGCACCTGACATTCATCGAACGTTTTTCTGTTTGCTGTCCCTTTCTGCAAATCATGAAGTTTTTATAACAAATTCGATCCCATAAGCATGTTCTTTTCTTGGGAAGCAAGAATCCAAGCTGGCATAGAGTATATATCTTATTTTTGGAGAATTTGAAAAGAGAGAGAACTTAGAATTTCACGAAAAAACTGGAAGAAGCCCATTTCTCTGAGGAAACCACCTGAGAGCCATTTTCAATTCTATTTTGCATCAGATTTTATCATGTTGAGTTGGTTTCAAGTTGTAAAGCCATCAACAAGCTCTGAGATTGTTCTCATGACATTCCCCTGCTGATATATATTTGATCATTTTCTGGATTATCTGGTTTATTCTCTTGGCAAAGTTTGCATATACTTATGTTTTAGAATGTTTTCAATTTGTGTTTCTTGTTCATGTTGCAATCTTGTGTTTAGGATCTCTTTGATCATACATAATCTCATTTCTTATTGATGGTTTGATGACATCTGCAATCTTATATTCAAAAGAGCCCTCATCTGATAGAAGATAAAAAAATTTAAAATCATTTTACTATCCTTGAATCTTGAGACTGTTTTGTAAACCTTTGGGGGTACCTTAGGTCATGATCAAATAGGGATGTCTGGATACTTTGTTGGTATATTTCCTTCAAGCTTTGTAGCAAGTTGTCAAAGATTGTGTGGAAGAGTGCAGATTTGGGTCTCCATTTGTGCACATATCCTGGTTGAAGGAGTATTTTAAACCTTTTTGAAGCATTCCTATTGTTTAAGTGTCACAAATTTCTTGCAAAAGTCCTCAAAGAGTTTGGTAATCTCTGGTTGGTCTTGTCTAACATCTCCCAACAAAATTTCATTCAAAATAACTAACCCTACCCCATACTACCCCTGCATTGCATTGTGTGTTAACAAGAGAATACAATCCATTTACAAAAATGCATAAAGCAAATCAGGATAATACTATGTCTCTAGTAGCCTCAACCTTGTTTCTTCTTTGAAAACATTCCCATCATTTAGTAGTGACAACTCTTTTGAGTTTGAATAATGGGGAATTGATCATGTTTTCCCAAGGCCCCTTCCATACAATATGCAAAATACAAGGATATCTCCACCTCCTTCACCAAACAAAGGCTGCAATATAGGTTCTCTTGCCTTGGTTGATAGGCACAACCTAAAATAGTGAGGATCAGATCAAAATCCTTCTGAGGTGCTACCCACTCCTTCAAATCTTGAGTGCTAACAAGTCAGATAGATGTTTCCCTGGCTACAAATGACATACAAATCATTTATCTGCCTCTGAGTGTCTTGTGCAAATCCATGATGCTGCTTGAGTTGTGAAGGAGATTAAGTTTGGGTACCAACAAGCTCAACGAATTGTCCATTGTGGGAACAACACACTGAATGGAAAAGGGATTTCTGTAATTTAACTTCAATGATTTAAAAACAAGTTCATTGTAAAACAGAGGAGGAACATGAATGCGCAAGTTATGTTTCCTCATGTGGTTTAGGGGGGCTTTGTAGGGGGTAACCTTTAATGAATATCAAATGTCTTTTAGATTAAACAAATATGAATCAAATATTTGCAGTGGAAACACCAATCATACTTTTTTCCCACATGAAATTATTTAAAAAAGATGCATGAAATAACATCGCGAGAAGGAGATGAAAGAGAAGAAGCAAATGTTTGTGTAAATTACAAAATAACATACAAAAGTATAATGTTTTCTAAAATAAAGACAATCAAAGTGTGGCTATATTCATAAATCAAAATAATTTTAAGAAATAAAGAACTAGTAGTCTAAGCACTAAAGAAGTTAGAACATAAACTCTTTTTAATATGTCATAAGGAGATAAAAAAACTCGATATCAGTTATATGTAATGGAACATGGCTCCATAATCATTATTTATTTGAAATCCAATACATAAGCAATATTTTTTTATAAGGAAAATATAAGGTTTTTATGTTTTCAATTCAAGTAGTACAAGCAAGAAATCATTTGAAAAAAGGGATCGGAAAGGAAAAAGTTTTTTTGTATTAATAAAATGAAGCATTACTATTATCGGAAAGCACCAAAGTGAAATACTTTTTTGTATGGAAAAATGTATGTGGGTTTTTTATGCGATAGGGAACTTCGATAAACTTTTGCTTTTATTTTTAAATTTTCTATTTTGAAGTTTGGGTACTCAAAACAACAATAAAAGACGAAGATCGTGACAATCTATTTTTTTAATACAAAGTTATTCTATAGTTCACAATATTACATATAAGAAAAGGGGAGGAAAACACTTTTCATTATCTAAGCTAAAGACATTTCAAAATATAATCATTTACAAACTTGTAGCCGCAAAGATTCAATAATTTGATAGTCTTAGATAATGTACAAATATTCAGTTTTTGTAGGATTTTAAGGGAAGAGTCATTAATTTATTGTTCTTTTGAAATTTCAATTTGTGTGAAGGTTCACACTTCATAACATCTTCATTTGAATCATAAGCCAAGCCAAACCCTCACGAATGTGGACCAGCAGTACAGAACTTAGAAAGATACAAAAGGTTTGTGAGAAATGTAGACATGTAAAATGTCGACATAGCTATTTAACAAATAATTCACCCATCTCATAATATCCATATATCCTCACCATCAAGCTTATAATAATTAATTATGAATTTAATTAATTATTATGATTATTATAACATATATACAATCATGCTCCAATCTATATATACACAAATCCCATCCACACCCTTAGACATATTAATACACTATTAATATTTCATTCATTATACTAAATAACCTTCATTAACTATTTTCCATCAATTTAAAAATACCCACTCACCTACCACCTACCCTATACCTATCCTATATTGAACCTCTCCATCTAATCACTACTTAATAATCCCCCAAATCTAGAGAATTATAATTCTAGAATTCTCTCCATCTTTCCCTCCTTTTATTCAAATATTCAAATTAAAAAAAATACTGTTCTATTGAATTTTAAATTCAATAGAGGATTCTAATGAAATCTAGATTTTTCCACACCCTCCCCTCTCATCAATTTTTATCCATTGATCTAATCCACCATGGCAAGATCTCAACCATCCATTTCTACTCCTCCAACTATAAATAGAGGTGCCACCCTCCATGGCAAGCACCTTAAAAATTTGCAACTATATGCTGCCCAATTTCCTAGTAATCCAAACAATCATCAAAGCAATCCATTGAGCTCTATCAAGCCATTAATCAAAGGGGAGGTGCTGCCAAAATTGGTCCAAGAATCTGAAGCATCCATTGCATACATCCAAGCAAGCAAAATCAAAGGAGAAAATCCAAGGCAACAAAGGAGGATAACTCTACTTGTAGGTAAGTACAGGTAAATTGCTTTCCCTTCCTTTTCATCTTGCTCAACCGGAGGTAGACAATTAGTGGTGTTAGATTTTGTATTAGTTTGGTTGCATAATCTTATCATTTGTGCATGCTAACATGAGTTTTTGTCTATAAGAAACAGGTGGAGATGTTATTGAACCAAATCTGCAATCATGGGCTTTGGCAATTTTGGTTGCTTGTAATGCAAACAACTAACAACAAATTGAATTATCTTTAATGCTTCTTCTATTTACAAGTGGGGTATAGTGACGGTAACACCATCAGGAGGGGGAAAATAGTTATTCTAGTATTCATATCTCCAAGTTGAAAAGGAAAACATGTAAACACTTATTAAAGGATAAAAAGCGTAGTATGCACCTAAGAGAGTAAGCTTAAAAAAACTCAAACCTCGGTGGGAAGTTTTAAAAACCTTTCCATTGAACAATATAATGTCCAACTTCAGATGCTTCGATGGGCCTCATAGGGATTTACATCCCTCAGCACATAACGGATCTTGTCAACAGAGAACACACACACCCCCATGTGTCGGTAAGAAGAAGGGAAACCAAAGGACACAATATCATCAAGAAATTAAATTATAACAAGTTAGGAAATGCAACAAACTATATCATGTTCATCATCACTAATAATTGGTAAATATGTTTTTCTATGGCAAAAATAGAAGGAACCAGTAAAAACACGTTGAAAACAGTTACTAAAAAACCAACCAGTGTATAATACAACCGAGAAAAATAAATGAACATACTCAAAATATTGCTTTTTAAACACTCTAAAATAGATGCCCTGATATTACTTTACGCATATTCTATACACAACAAAACACAAATATTTTGGAATGTTAGTATTCAAACACAAGATAGAGAAAATATGATTTTTAGGTATTTGTGGAGATAAGAGCCTTTACAATATACACGCTAAAAAATAGGAAATTGAAATGCATTTCCTTGACATTATGCTTGGTAAAAAAAGGAGAATGAAATTTTAATCCTTTGGTTATGAAAATCTTTTGACATAGAAGCAAGATTCATAAGCAAATGAAGGTAACAGAAAAGATTCTCAATTGCATAAAAGAAAATAGAGATTGTTACAAAATGCTCTTTCAATAAACAAATCATAATAAAAAAATCATGGAATCCAAACAAGTAATAAGAAAAAACATAAAAAACAAGACCCCTTTCAATAATTATCTCTCATATTTACATTTGTCCTTGTTTTTCAAGAGCCAAACTTTATATTATATCTTTATGTTTAGGTTTCAAAGCTACATAACCTACCCCTCCAATGCATATAGGAGCAATCAAGTAATGCACATGGATAACAATTCCTAGTGCAAATCAATAGATAATAAAAACATTTGAGCAAACATATATAATATTATTGCACATAGCAAAAGAAAATGTCAATTAAAGAACCAAATGCTATTTCTTTTTATTATCATATCCAAAACACAAAATAATAATTTTATGTAACATTACCTTTCTTTTTAATATTATATTCAAAACACAAAATAAAGAATGTTATATAACACTACCTTCAAGTACTATGATTAGGTTGATTAAAATCTTTGCAATATTCTTGCAATTACATCTATGGCTGAATTTGGAATCCAAAACATGACAACGTTTCAACATTCCATATAAAATGTTCATTACAAATGGAAGTAAAAAATAATGAAAATATGGCAAGGCTTAACACTCTACTTAATCGCTAAAGGCTTTCTCCATTTCAAAAGCATCATGCCAAAAAATAGCTAAAATATAGAAAAAGCTATAATTGTCTTTAACTACTAGTTCACAGGAAAATTTAGAATTCTGCATTCATACCACAATACTTTTAATAATTTATTTAGTGATAGTCGTGTTGATTAATAATAGTGATCAAATAGAAATCACATTAGTAACTAAAATGATTGTAACATTTCTGAGTTAGTTTTATTTAAAGTAGTAATAAAATATTATACTCTGACTTATTTCTAAATTATCATATGCATGTATAACAACCAATTTGGATGACAAGATGTAAGATAATGATTTGCTATTCATGGTTCCATAAAAACATAGTCCCTGTTTATTAATTGTTGTAACAAATGAAAAAACACAACAAAAAGAATGAAATAAAAATTCCCCCATAGTGAATGAATCAACTGCTATAAAAAACTAGGTCGCACAATCCTATTAAACAAACAACTTGTTAAAATTAATATGAAAAACAAGGCCATACAATCAAAAATTGAATATTGTCAAAGATTGTCTCTAACCTTTAAGATAAAGTCCTTTCTTCTCAAACTAAGAAATGATATCACCCACCTGTATAATAAATGAACAACCAATAACCACCAGAGAAAATTCCTCAAATTAAAAGCTTTGGTAAACCAAAAAAACTCATGTACCATGTATACATTACAACTTGGAAACCGATAATGGCATTATATAATGAAACCCATAATGATATATCCTTATAATAACATTATATGTTACAAAACAAGACATTGAATTTTATAAAATAGGACATATAAACCAAATACAACATTAAAATAGACCTTGAACACAAGATTACACTTTAACTAATGCAAGATTTTTCTTTAGGATCAAAATACATATAATATAAAACCATGGAAGAGATGATACCTAATAAATCATACCAGATTAAGGAACAAAGCCAGTAGACCTTTAAATTTTAAAAAATAACTTCTATTTAATAGATTGCATGTAAATTATCATACAAATAGAAATTCTAGGCCAGAAAAAAATGGGGCAAAGAACCCATACTAGGGCGACATTACACAACCCATAACCTGAAAATTAGCATACAAAAGACCATTCTAGACTTGAAAAATAAAACAAACAGAGAAAATGATAGATTTGGATCAGATTTACAAAAATTTACAACAATAAATTAAACACAGAATAATGTTCTTTGACATTTAATCATACGGAACACAATACAAATATAACGGAGTCACACATTATATATTCAAGGAGGTTTATCTAACAACTCCTCCCAGAATAATCTCATGAAATTCCTATATTAGTGAGCTGGTTTACTAACCAAATCTGGCATAAAACAATATGTTATTATATGTGAGCACTAAATTAATAATTTCCTAACATTCCCCCCTTAGTGTGAACATTGGGAAAACCTACCTTGTATTGCAACATGCCGCTACATAGCCTGCTCATGATCTAGATGGTTTCAAGGAAAATACCAACAACCTCTGGATGGTTTTCCAAGTGGTTAACCAACAACCACACAACTGATGGGTTTTTAGGACAGTACCAACAACCTCTGGATAGTTTTTCCAGTTGATAACTAACCACAATATCATGATGTTTCAATAGTATCATCGGTTGTCATCACTATCTCACTTCAGGGAATAACATAGGAAAATCCGTTGAATTCTACTACCCACACACACACACACACACACACACACACACACACACACACACACACACACACAGAAAAATGATAAATGGAACATTGAATCATGTTCCCCCCCTCAATGTGAAATTTCCAAGTTTATTGAAAACAAAAACACTTCACAACGTAACACACCAAAAAAATAAATGCAAACTACACACACATGTCACCATACCTTTGATGCGGCCCTGTCGTTGGCGAGTGGCGAGAGGTCACTAATTAACCTCTAACATCTGATGCCTCCATCCTCCGGTGTACCTGTTGCTAACTCAGTAGGATGCGAACATGAAACACATTTGTTTCCACATTGAGATTATTCTTTTCTTCCCTCCCACAATGTGAAACACTTTATTTTGTCAGACGCCGGGTAACACCGAAAATGTGTCCGTAAGGTAATTTTATTTTATTTTTCAGACTTTTGACTATGAATCACAATTAAATTTTGATGAGACTCTTAACATCAATGATACAATTTTAATGACACAAATTATTTTATTTTGATGACAATTGACAATGTAATTGAACAACTTATTATGATACTAAATATAAATGACTAAACTTGAAGACTCTTTGTTATAACATGATCTAATATAGATCAAATCATACTTTAAAATTTGACACATTGGTGGTAAACACATATATAGACTCAAATGACACATTAAAAACATAAACATTAATGACTATTGACAAAACAAATTACTATATAAACTACAAAATTTATATCAAACAATTGACTCTATAAAATTAAACTTAAAACTTGACTAAACACAAAGATATACTAATCCATAGTGAGTAACTAAAACTGCGGGCTAGGATGAATCAAGATTTTGATGAAGTAACCACCGTGAGTAATACACCATAGATGCATGCACTGGTAAATCCATGAGAAATACTGTGAGAGTAATGCAAAAATCTAAAAATAAGGGTCGATGTCAAGACCACATATTTAACCAGAAAACAGAAAAATCATGGCCAACTACTTTGAGCTCATATCTGTGCAAATAACTAATATTAACACGAATGTAGAGAGATATAGTTCTTAGCGATGAGATTGCATGTGTTTTGTTTGCCACGTCCTTGAGAAATGTTCAATGTGACCAACCATGCATCTTGGTAAGTGAAGTATGGGGATCGATTTCCAATGCTATGCAACGATGATATCTTCCAATCATCATCCAGAAATTTTCTTGGTAAGCGGTTTCAACTATCATCCAGACGTTAATGTCAGGATATCAACACCAACTATAGATATACACACTATTCAACTAGATACAAATTTCCATAACATCCAAAACAAAGTTGTGGCTTTGAGTCATGGGTCCACAAATACAACCGTCTAATGCATAGTGTGCCTCAAACATTGAATGGAGCATGTGGTGATTGACAGAGACAAAATGACATGCTCAGATTATATTTTTCTTATTCCCGTGTTGCTTGGTCACCAACGCCAATACATATAATAACACACTTTTTAATACCTCAATCTTTTGTAATTTACGAAGGATGGATGCTTGCTTCTCTTGCTTCAGGATGCACTTCAATCCTCTAATTAGCACTTCATTATTATGCTTCTCTTTCTTCCACACTTAGAACAACCTAAACACACTTCAACATATGGTCTAGAAACCATAAACCAAGGAAGTATAAAGACATTGACCGCCACTATTTATTTTTATTCCCCCATTACAATCACCTAGCTCTAATGCCAAATTCTAGGTACGAGCTTTTCACATAAAATAGTATTTTAATATTTTCTATATTCACTTCACCATAATACATGACCAATATATAAACATTTACATAGCTAAACAACCTCCTAGAAAATCGGGAGGTGTTATAACAATTAACCCGGAATATTATTCACGGGTATAACAATCCAACTAATAACATAACACAAAGACTAACATGTGCAACACTAAATAAAAGAATTCCTAATAGAAAGACCCTATACTTGGGGGACAATGTGCCACCCTGAAGATGGTCTAGACAAGATTCTCAACTCTAGAACTTTGTTGGAGGCACAAATCTCTAAAAAAATGATAAGGATTTCCTAAAAATAGTTCTAAAACACCTTGAATATTTATACATATATTTTCATGTTAATATATATGTTAGAAAATATTATATGTGAATATGAGAAAACAAAAACAAATTGTTCCATTCTAATATTCTCAAAAATACCTCAGATTTGTTGGACCATGATTTTTGTTTTACTAAAACCCGTAGGTGTTAATCTCCACTACACTCACCAAATTTAGGATCCACGAGAGGCGGTTAGTCCATGTCACGAAACTCCCAGGGAGCTTTGGATGCACATGCCAATAATCCCCCTAGCATTACCTGGGTGAGTTTAAAACTCGAGACATGTCACTCTTATACCATTTGTTGGACCACGATTTCCAATACCCATAGGCGTTAATCTATGTTACAATCATCAAAGTTATGATCCATGAGAAGCGGTTAGTCCACGTCACAAAAATCACGGGGAGTGAATGAGATTGATCAATAGATTGAAAGTGGGGAGAATTTATACCTGCACTTACCGAGAATATGAAACGATCCTCCTTTGTAGTGTTGGATTTTCTCTTGGATTGGTGTTGATTACTTCAAACTTGGTGGCAAAGCTTGGGCAACACCTACCCTTAATTATCTTGGATTGCTTGATGAAGGATGATGGATTGGAGATGGATTAAAGATTGTGGATGATTGATGAAATAAAATGGTAGAGATTTGTTATGGATTCTATGTGTTGGCTCTCATGGAGGAGGAGAGCTCAATTTATAGTTGGGTAAGTGCATGGAAATGGGGGTAAAAAAGGGACACCTTTTTCCTGAAATCAGTGAAACTTAAACTTCATCGAATAATTCGGCATGCCTATGCTCAAAATTTGAAAAAGTGATAAGAAGAAGTACCATAGAGCTTGGAATCTAGTTTCTAAACTACGATTTTTTAAAAAAATGGTTGAGATTAAGAGGTTCAAATGTGGTGCACACAAAAAGTATGTCTATTTTTGTATAAAAAAGATAAGAACCTATTGTGTGTGCACCCCCCCATTTTTTGAGTTCTATAAATTATTTTTCAAATCCCTTCAGTGGAAAGTTAGCTAAGACCATGTATAAGGTTCCACCAATTTTTCATTTTTTGTGGATGAATATATAATTTTTTATTAATTTTCAAAGTGCACATATCCCAAAAATGATATATTTATGTGTTCACCCCCATAACTTTCATAAAAAATTCATTTTTTGTTTGTTTTTTGAGTGCGTGTAGAATGGAGTTTAGAATTTATTTTTTTGAAATGTGGATGAAAAAATCATAAATTGTGCACCAAAATGTATGCATAGGTTTTTACAAGAAAACAAGGCACTGGTAAAAGAAATTATGGATGAAAGCCTTAAAATAATTGGATTTCAGAAAGAAATATATCGTCATCAAGGTAAAACTGAGCTCGACATTGTAGTATAATTTATTTTTGAATATTATGTTATAATGCATGAGTTTTTGGGGTGAACACGTGAATTTTTGATGTTTTTCTGTCAAACACAGTTTTAATCACGTAGAAACAGTCCAAACCTTTGGTTTGGAAATCCAAGCCTATGGATTGGGAGTTTCAAACCCAAAAGAGATGAAACACAAGCGCGTTATAACACACTCACGTTCCTGTTTTTTATGTGGTGTATGTGCTTGCGGCATGCTTCTATTTACAAAAATAAATGTTTAAGTTTTTCTTTTATTATTATTTATGTTTTATTATTTCTTATAATTTAAATTTATTTTAGTAAATATAAGAAGTTAGGGTCTGTAGACACCTATAATTACGCTCGAACAATTTAAATGCTTAAATTGCGATAATTATCTCCTTTCCCACAAATTGACGACATATCGTCAATAGCGCTCATCTTCTCTTCCATTGTCGTTAATTGATTACATTACGCTAATTAATTAAGTCTCCTATCCAACACATACCCTAATTAACGACCCTTCGTTAATCAAACCCTTCTATCTAGTCTAATTAATTATTATTAATTAATTAGCCTCCCTTCTCATTGAATCAATAAATCACTATTTAATTGATTTAATCCCTTCCTAATGGTCCAAATCATACAAATATTTCTCCAAAATCTTATAAAAGCTTGCACATCTATTAATTAATCATCTTGATTAATTAATACACCCCCTTTATCCACATGAGCCACTAAAGGACAAAATAAACCCTCCTAAAGTTAACTCAACCCTATCTAAACCCCCCTTATCCATAACTAACTCTACATCTCCATTAGTCCCACATTCAAGAGGATGTGTTGAATCCTTTATCCTTTGGGCTATATAAAGAACCCTCCCTCTACTTCTACACCTACACCTAAATCTCTCAAGAGACAAAAGAAAGCACATAGTTTTATACTAATAGCCTTTTTTCACTCTTGAGCCCTCCATCATCCATCTTGAAGAGCTAAGCCTCACACCCAAGCATCCATTAAAGGATCAAGCAAGCAATATTGTTGATTGTCATTGGACTACATAGGTACATTTGATTTTAATTAAGGCAATTTAGAATAATAGAGGTCCTTCTTTGCATTTTGTTTTGATTCCATTAGTTCAAAGTTATGATGCTAAGTGTAGACCTTGTTCATTTCTTTATCTTGATGGTATTATTTCTTATTTCTAGCTAGGTTAGGGAACTATTTTAGGTGGTAGTTTCTTGCTTTCAATCTAGTCTAGGTAAAAGAATACATGTACACATTTGGCATGTCCGGTGGGACCCTTGTCCCTAGGCATTTTAGTTCAATTCATGTTATTTTTGACTAACTCTTCCTTATGTACATAGGCAATTTGTAAGTATTGTGTTAATTTGGATGTTTTTGGAAGAGTTATTGTTGTTATTGGACTAATATGCTAACTTTTGATACATTTTGTGTTGGTTTATGTCATTTACACAAGATTTGACGTCATAAAAGGGAGTACAACCTTTTTTGTAGGGAAACGCGCAGGAATGCTAATGTACACACATGCGTGCTACACCACACGTAGGCACCATTCCCCGCACACATGCACACTAATATCATACAATGTACTTTCAGGTTTAGCACAAGCATCATTATGTGAGCACAAGTACTCTATCTTTTATTGCTAGCGCATACGCCAAAACATTAGCGCACACGCTCTGACATTGGCGCATACGCCTCTCGGTTGGCGCACACACTCTATGCAAATTTTGGTTTTGTTTACTCGATAGTGCATACGCTAAACCCTTGGTGCACTTGCTTTATTTCTAGTGCACACATCTCTTGGCTAGCGTAGGTGTCCTGGGTATTTTCCGGCAACTTTTCTCGTTAGCGCACATGCTTTACCAGTGCCACACATGCTTTTCTAGTAGCGCAGGCATCTTATCCTTATTGCAGGTGCATTTCTCTGGCTTTCGGTGTCGTTTATCACTCCATTGGTGCACATGCATATGACTTAGCACACACGTCGTATTGTTGGCGCACACGCCTCTCAGGTGGTGCAGGCACACTGTCATTTTTCAAAACATGCAGGCACACACATATCCTAACTCGCACGCACACGTTCTACCCAGCACGCAGGCGCCTTAGTGCAGATTTACATGTTGTTTTTAGGATTTCTAGGTTTTATATGCTTGGTTACTAACTTTTCTTGTAGGTTTCATCTAATTATTACTTGTTTCTGCTGAATATTTGCATGTTTTTGTTAAAAATGATGAGTTTTTGCATGCTTTTTTGAAAGAGTAAGGTCACGTATGCTCTTCCTTCACATCCTTTAGATGATCTTGGGAATCAAAAATGATCCTTAGTTCCTTTTAATGTTTTTGAAATGTTGACATGCTCATATTGAGATACATTGATAAATTAAAGGTTTCCATTTGATATTTACATTGATTGCTTAAAAAAAAACACCATGTATGCTCTTCTCTTGCATCCTTGGATGATCTTGAGAATCAGAAATGATGTTTGTTCCTTGTGTGGAAAACTGCTAATCTCATTACGTAGGACCTAACGCTTGTCAAAGAAAGGTGGAATCAAAACGAAGTGTAAAACTTCTAATACACGTGTTTTTGCAAATTACCAAATGGTGTGCCACTTTGAAACCACATTAAGATTAAAAAGATAAAAAACACACCACATTCAAAACACTGTATTTGCAGGTTTTGGAAAAGAGTATGTCCCTCTCCACTTAACTGGAATGTAACCCCTTTGGCATAATTCCTTAAGATATAACAATGGAGGTGGCACCAGGAACCCTAAAGTAGTCCACCGCGTAGTAACCTCGTGGACGAAACAGGAAGCGCCTCGCTTACCCACCTGACTAGTATGCCTTGTGAGTTAGCGTTACAAAGTTGTTTGTATGGAGACCCCAGGAAGAGCACATGTGGATGCACTAGTTTCCCTTTGTGCTCGGAGGGGGTAAAGTAAAGCCGAGATACTCCTAGATATAGTCATTGCGACTTGGGAAAATCGATCTCTCTTATGATAGCTTTGTAACACCTAGTTGAGAGAACTTATTAAGGAGACAATTTTTTCTGGAGGCCCACTTTGCTAGTCCATCACGTCGTTTTCCATCACGAAGTGATAACTTGTTTGGATTCAGCACCGTGTTTGTCAAACACGGTAACAAACCCATTCTAAGTTGGATCTAAGTGTTTTTCATCACGAGATTAGACGAACGTCTTACTTCGCTTAGCTTCTTTCTCGTTATCTGAACGAGGCGAAGCTCTGCCCAAGTGGGACTAAGTTTATTTTCACACATTCTTGATATATACCCATGCATTCGTGCTTCCCATGTTGGAAGTCGGATAGAGGCATACCTCATGTGTCGTGTCAGAGATTGTGCTAGCTACTTTTTTGTACGTTTACACTCATCCATGTTTGCAGCTGGGGTGTTAAACGACTAAAGTGAGTGGGTGCATTTTCACATCTTTGACAGTCCTTCGATCTTGACTTCAGGATCATCATCATTGTTACGGGTCTGTTTCACCTTCTGTCTCTTCCCTATTTTATCAGTTTTTTCTTGCATTCTGGTCGTTCAGTCTTGGTATTTACATTACATTTCCCATTCTTTGGGAATGTAGTATAAATCCCTTTATTGCGCGGTTACGCTGCTCACATTATCGTAGACTTCTTGTTATACTCTAACTAAAGTTTAGACATCGTTTAGGTATTTTGATGAGTGTTGATACTGCGTTATATATATTGCCATAATGTTGTCTTGATATCAACACCTTGCTTGCTTGGTTGAGATATCGGGATAGCGTTGTTACGATATATCTGGTTGCGACGTCCACTTTTCAAAACACTTGGCTTTCATTGGTACTCGAATTAGTTCTGAGTATACCTTGTGTTGAGGTCATGATTAGCTTCTTGTTTTTACTTACGCCTTGTTCATATTCTTGAACTTGACATAAGTAGGGACGTGTTGTTGGTCTTATCTTTGGTCATTGTCTGTGATCTTGGTACCCAGACCATGATCACTCTTATAGTTAGGTTTGGTTCGTCACCTTGATTCTCCTTGGAGTGGTTATCTTGTTTATATCATCTCACTATGATTGTGATATTCACGTCTTGTTTCTTATAAAGGTGACCCGAATATCCCCATTGTAAGGTTACGCTATACACATCTTGACAATTCTTAGGTGTACTAGATGCCTTAGGTCTGATTCCAATTATTACCTTGTTTTTGAAAAGTGTGTAGTGTTACTGCTTGTGTGTGTTACATCAATATCATCTCGATATTGTTACCCTACTTGCTTGCAAGGGTGGGTCACATATCTCGGTGACATTGTGTGTCACCCACAAATTGTAACTGACATTTTTCAGAGTATAGGTTTTGGTCGGGTTAGAGCTGGCTTCTTGTATACTTTGTTAGGAGGTCATATTAGCCTTTTTTTATTACTTACGCCTTGTTCATATTTTTGAACTCGACATAAGTAGGGACATCTTGCTAATCATCTTGCGACGCTAATTACCTTTTTGAAAACAAACACGGGAAGTACCTTATTTAGTCGGTTGACTTGTTATTGAAAGTATCATCATTGTTAAAATCTTGCATTTTTAGGCAATTACTGTATCACATTGATATTCTGAGTATTCATTACTCTTATTCATATTCTTTGACATTATTTTACATTTTCACCTAGGGTTGATAGAAAATTGTTTAAACACATCTGAAAACACCTTAGTAAAAATTATAGCACATAATGGCTCCCAAAACGAAATTAGGGCTAAAGAGACAAGCCTTAGAATAAGAACAAATGAAAAATTGGGAGGCTTGGAACTTACAAGGGTCAAACCCCTTCATGGGCCACGATCTTGGGTCTTTGTTCTCCACTGAGAAAGAAGGTGATGAAATGATAGACCATATCGGTGATGAGAAAGAATCCCCACACGCAGACTTTGATTTTGATCCTATCTTGTTAGACGAGTTCCTTTTTAGGAACAAGGATAGAGTGCTAGCGCATGTGGTGGAGTTAGGGGCTAAATTGCCCACTGACTAGGAAATCATCCCACCTACTAATGATACAAATGAGGAAGAATGCCCCCTCATAAACATGGATGCTATCCTTACGCATGGACAGGATTTGACCTCAAATGTGGTAAATAACAACGTTGTAGGACGTAGAATACCCCTTCTTAGAATGCCATGTTGGGCTAGAGTAGAACATGAAAATGTCAATGAACCCCCTCAAGAAGAAGAAGAAGAGGAACCTATAGAAGAAGAGAACATGATCCAATAGCAAATTAGTAACCTTAACAAACAATTGGCCTTGCTGACCTCACATGTATAGAAAGGTATAATAAAGAATGTGCAAAAGATGAAATCTAAGGTTAGGATCAGTGAAATTCAGAGGGAAAACCCGAGAGGAGATGACACCGATTACAGCTGGGTTTATATTCCCGGAAAAACTACTCGCACAAGAAGTTCAATCTATGAAAGTAGCACCGAGGAGAGTAGTAAGCATCAGCTATGGTTTTTTTTATTATATTCCCCTTGAGTCAAAAGATGGCCTACCAAAGAAAAACTAGAGAGAAAAGGATCACACAAGAAGTTCAATCTATGAAAGTAGCACTTGCAAGCCTCAACTAGGAGAGTAGTGTGGTCTTGATATTCTTCCAGGAAGCATCAGAAAGTACCAATATGAGGAGTTGTGTCCTCATCCATTTGACAAAACAATGACATTGTTACCTTTTCCCAAGAAATTCGACATGCCTAAGTTTGACAAATATAGGGGGAAAGGTGATCCAAATGTAAAGGATTTTTACATGGCATGTTAAGAAGTGTCTTATAGTGATAACTACCTCATAGGAATTTTCCCAAAAAGTCTAGGAGGTCAAGCCTTGGAGTGGTTTACACGCTTACCTTAGGGGTCCATTTTCACCTGGCCAGAATTGGCAAAAAGGTTTGTGCGACACTTCTCCTACAACATTGAAAGTGATGTCACCGTGGAAAACTTGTGTAGCACCAAACAACATCCCAATGAGACATTTTCCAGCTTCCTACAAATATGGAGAGGGATAGTTATTCGCTTCCCTTGTGCTTTCCTTGAAAAATAGCTAGTTAGTATCTTTGTGCCTAATTTGAACCCAGACATCACCTTTCACCTTCAAATGCATTGTGTTCACACTTTTAAGGAGGTCATTGAGAAAGGTGTTCAGATAGAGAAAGCCCTTATTGCTAAAGGGACTATTAAAACAAACTCTAAAGATAATCAAAGTATCAAACCTATGGAGAAGCCAAAAATCTTCAACAAGAATAAGAATGTTGTAGGAGATGGAATCACAGATTCCAAGCCTGTGCAAGTGGTTCAATCTGGTCAACCTTTTAAACTAACCAAAGGACCCATTCAGCCACCACCCAAGTGTCGTATTTTCACTCCGCTCAATGAGTCATTGTCTACCACAATGAAACAACTTGAGGCAGCTCACATGGTAACATACCTGGTGATGCAACCCTTTGAAGAAAATGTTACCAAACCTTCCTGGTATAAAGACCATGAAAATTGTGATATGCATCGTGTCAAAGGGCACAAAACTGATAAATGCCTATGGCTTCACCATTAAATTCAAGACCTCATTGATAATGGGGAAATTGAAGTCGATAACCTAGAGAAAACCCAAACCCCAAATGAAAAAATGGGGATCTACAAGGAACCTTTCCCTAAACATGGAAAGGCAGAGGAGAAAAAGCCGGATCGAGGAGAGTCATCCAAGAGTTATAAGGCGGCCAATTATTTATATACTAATACTGACAATCACCACTATGACTCACTCATTGGGTGTATTCGTTATCCTCATGACCATATTAATACTATCCAGATCAAAGGGAAGGATTGCGCTGTGGTAACAAGGTGCGCTCATCTCATGATCCCTGAACCCTCTCCAGTGACCACACAAGATGGAAAATATAACCTCCTAGATCAACTTGAGAAGATGTCTGCCATGATTTCAATCTTGGATCTTCTCAAGATATCCACGGTCCATAATGACATCTTGTATAAAACCCTTCAAGGGTCAGGAGTACCATTAGAAGTAGATCCTTCACATCTGAAGGCCACGGTGGAAATCATTGCACCGACTGAATTTATATCCTTTGGTCATCAGGAACTTCCTAGTGAGGATCCCAAGCATAATCTCCCCTTGTACATCGAAGTATTTGTTACCCGTAAAAAGATCAAACAGGTGCTTGTGGACAGTGGGCCAAGTCTTAATATTTGCACATTAAATCTTATCAAACAATTGGGACATACAGAGGAAGACCTAGAGGCTCAGATCATTACCATAACCGCTTACGACAACGCGGAAAGGGAGTCAGCAGGCACAATCACGTTACCTATGGAACTTGGGCCTACTTGTTATAATACGCAGTTTCATGTCTTGGACTTGGAACTTCTGTACAATATGCTTCTCAGTCGCCCATGGATTCATGTCATGCAGGTCGTACCTTCCACATTTCATCAGTGCATCAAGCTGAAGCATGAGGGACATACCGTCACAATACGGGGAGACCCAAAACCTTTTGCTCATTGTAGAGGCCTTAATAACTTTGCTCGCAGAGGTACATATACATGCCCCTCAGCCGATATCACAATGCCTCTTCAGTCTGAGGCCATAGACTCACGAGTGGATTCTGATTCTCTCAGTTCTTTTACTCAAGACGTTTCCACATCAACCTCCCCATTTGACTCTTGGGAGATGAAAGTCTTAGAATACGGTTGTGGAGAGTACAATGTTCAACAGGCTCTTCTAGTTTTTGACTTATCCTTATCACCAAAAACTAGAGGATGACCCAACTACCATTTCAGACGGCCTCGGGATGAGCAGACTATAGGGTCATTCTTACTTGGAGGATTACTAGCAGAAGAGAAGTTGTTGGACCCACCTACAACTCGGGTTCTAGAGGATACCCAGCCTACTTGCTACCGGATTCTTGGATATGAGAAGTCTAGCTGCATGATGTATTCCATGGGCTATAAAGGTTTAGGTTGTGACAAAAATAAACAGGGGTAGAGGGAACAAATTCCTCTCCCACACTTTAAAACAGAGAGGTACGACATTGGAGTTAGACCCTACAGGGCACATCATAATGATCAAGATGCTACCTGTTCTGAAACGTGAGGATAGCTCTAACTATTTGGATAGGGATACAGATTCCCATTGTAGCCTACACGAGTACCTTGCCTCCACAAACCTATTTGCTAATACCGATGTCCTTACCATAACACCCGCGGAACCTACCATTGACCTTGTCTACCCTTGCCTAGTCGAATGGGACCAAAAACATCACATACCGCTGGATATATTTGAAAATGATGAAGCCATTGCAGAGTTCATGGGTGTGTGGGATTCAATTCTTATCAGAGACCAAAAAAAGGGGTTCTGTCATCACCAATCCGGCACTATGATAATTCTCCATCGGGAACTCCTCGTGCTATGATTATTTACTAATGCACAACCTTTAGTTTGGTGGATGTAATCTGGAAACACAACAACAAACATAACACAAGAATACCATAGACTATGATGCGAAGGAATGATAACAAATCTGAAATATAAGTGTAAATTATAATATCAACATGAAATTGTTACAATCTCACCCATGAGGTACTTCAAGTGTTACTGACTTCACTTGCCTTCCAACAATAACTATGGGAGAAACTTCACAATGGATTCTTTAACACACCTTCTAAATGATGGCTTCCTTTACACACTTACTCATACAATATTTCTCACTACTTCTCTCTATGCTAAATGAGGGGGGGTGGCCTCTTTATTTATAGGAATTCAGGCTTATCCACCCTATCTCTAAGATAGGATAGGAAATCTCTTCCGGCCAATCATATTCCATGCCTAAACTTTTGCCTTTATATGTAGGCTTATCTTCTAAGATAAGATAAACCTTATCATCTCACATGGGTTCCACCTTTTTAGACTTTTCCACAAATAAAATACACAAAATATTTATGACATCACTCTTTGTCCTTATTACAAATATAATATTTCTAATTCCTAATCATGTAGACCCTACTTCTCTACTTACCCCAATTTTGACATTTTAACATTACCGGACCACTTACGACAAATATTTACTTTTTACCACAACATTCCTATTGTACTTTGACTGTTACTGTACTCTACTTTATTGGCGGCACCGTACTGATGGCACCGTTATCTTCTATCAGGCGCCACTACTAATCATACTTAACAACATCCTATTCCTAATACATACATAATAAAATAGAAATTACGGAGAAAAATTTTAATGTCGACATTTTCCCCCTTCCTAGCTTCTACTCCGTCCTTGGAGTAGACTATTCTGGTGCTTGGAAAATCTTTAACTTGTCATGGTTGACCCATTTTGTAATGGGAGTGCCATCCAATTCCTCTAGTCGATATGTACCATTTTCATGCACAACTGCTATTTTGTAGGGCCCCATCCATTTGGGAAGAAATTTTCTCTGCCTTCTTTTTTTGTATCTGGAATCATATACTAGAACCAAGTCATTCACATAAAATGGAGACCAACAAATCTTTTGATCAAAGTATTCCTTCTGCTTCATTTTCTTCTTATAGCTTGTATCCTTCGCTATTTCCCTCATTTCATCTAGCAAATGAAGATGCACCAACCTTTCTTTTACTGAATCACTTTCATCCATCCTTTTCTTTTTCATAACTCTCACAGTGGGAATATCAAACTCAATAGGAAGAACTGGATCAATGCCATAAGCCAACTAAAATGGGGAGTATCCTGTTGCTGACTTTGATGTTGCCCTATATGCCCACAATGCTGCATGAATCCTTTTATCCCACTTATGTTCCTGCAAGGCTGCATCTTTTGCTAGAATTTGAAACAACACAAAATTTGTTTGTTCCACCTATTCATTTGTGCTTGGCTTGTATGTTGTTGCCTTCCTGTGCTTAATAGAAAACTTGTTGACTAGGGCTTCTACCACCTCATTAATGAAGTGGCTTCCTTGATCTGTTACAATTTCAATGGGCAACCAAATCTAGTGACAATGCGTTCATATATGAACCTTGCCACTTCATCCATGGAAGTTGTTTTCAATGGCCTAGCTTCAACCCACTTGGTTAAATAATATGTGGCAACTACAATGTACTTATTTTGGCATGGGGTAGTTAGAAGTGGACCTACAATATCTATTCCCCACTTTTCAAAGGGACCAAGTGGAAGAATAGGGCATAATGGAGCTGATGAAGTCTTACGGTTACCATGTGTTTGAAAAATATCACGTCTTATAATAATTATAACAATCTCTAAAAAGAGTGGGCCAGTGATAACCTGCATCCAAGATCCTTCTTGCTGTAAGTTGTCCAGAGAAGTGTCCTCCACATGTACCATTGTGGAATTCTTCTATCAGCTCCTTCCCTTGATCACGTCCAACTGCCCTCTTCTACTGTCCATCAGGTCCTATTCGAAATAATACTCCATACAGAATAGAATATGGATGACTGGCTTGAGTAATCTTCCTCTTAGTCTTTGCATTAGCACCATCAGGAAACTTGAATTCATTCAGATAATTCCAAATATCTATGTATTCACTAGGGATTGTGTCAAGGGATAACAATGTTGCATCTGGAAAATCATCATCATCACAAGATGATCCTAAACCATCATAGGTTCGAGAGAGTGCATCTGCATTGACATGCTTCTTTCCTGGACTATCTATAATATCAAATTCAAATTATTGTAGTAAAATTATCCATCTTGCTATCCTCCCTGATGGGTTAGGCTTATTTACAATATATTTTAGAGCCTGATGATCTGTTACAACTATAAATTTCTGCCCTAGCAAGTAATTTCTAAACTTCTTTACAGCAAAAATGATAGCTAGAGCCTCTTTTTTAGTTACAGTATAATTTACCTCAGCACTGCTCATTTGTCTGCTCCCAAAGTAAACTAGATGATCATTCCCATTTTCATCTTTTTGGCTCAGAGTACTTCCTAGTGCTGCATCTGAGGCATCAGTATACACAATGAATGGCTTGCTCCAATCTGGATTCTTTAAAACAGGTGAAGACACCAAAGCTTCCTTTAGTTGTTCAAAAGCTTCATGCGCCTTATTTCCTGGTTCATAAGTAGCATCCTTCTTCAAGAACTGGGTTAGTGGCTGTGTAATCTTTGAGAAATTCTTGATGAATCTTCTATAGTAACCCACATGGCCTAAAAATGATCTCAACTTACTTCTATTAATATGAAATGTTAACTCTTTGATTTTTGAAACTTTATCAGGATCAGTACCAATACCATCTCTGGATACAACATGCTCTAATAAAATTCCTTTAGAACATCCAAAGACACACTTTGTAGGGTTTAGTGAGGCTTGTGATTCATCTAACCTTTGAAATGTTGTCTCCATCTGGTTCAGGTGGTCCATCTTGCTCCCATAGATGTAAAAATCATTCAAAAATACTCTGATGAAGTTCCCAATGTAGGGTTCAAACACCCTATTCATCAAGCGTTGGAACGTTACCAGAGCATTACACAACCCAAAAGGCATAACTCTATAAGCAAATGTTCCCCAAGGAGTGGTGAACGTGGTCTTCAGCTGATCTTTCTCTACTATACAAACTTGGTTTTATCCGCTATATCCATCAACAAAATTATAGCACTCCTGGCCAGCTACTTCATCCAAGATCTTATCTGAGAATGGAAGAGGGTAATGATCCTTCTTTGTTGCCTTGTTGAGCTTCCTATAATCAACACAAATGTGTAGTTTCCCATTGTTTTTTATTGAGATCATAATGGGAGAAACCCATTCTAAATTCTCCACAGCAAATATGAATCCTGCATTAAGCAACTTATCTATTTCTTCTTTTTCAGTCTTGGAAAAATTAGGATTCATTCTATATGGCATTTGCTTTATGGGCTTAACACCATCTACCAGCTCAATAGAATGTTCTACCCAACTTACTTGACGGAGTTCCTTGTAATCAAAAGTGAATAGGTGTATGTACCTTCAAAAGAGCTGGAGGTAGCATTCTTTCTCACTCTCCATCACAACATTACCAATATTTATTTGTTGGAGACGATCAAAAATTTCTTCTTTAGATAATCTTATGGGTTCATGAGTCGGTGTGACTGGAAGGATATCCATGACCGAAACATCAACCTCACTTTCTTCATCTTCTGTGTCCACTTCACTGGTACTAGAGTAATCAGAGGATGTCCAATCATCAGTTTCATCACTTGAAACCACAGGTTCTACCTTATGATGCTGAGGGATCACGTTTATCTTCACCCTCTCTCTGCCACGTCTAAGTGTCATGAAGCCTTCATTCCGGTGGTTTCTTGCATGAAATCTCCTTAGCCATGGCCTTCCCAACAACATTGGGTACGCAACAGTACCATTTTTCATCACCTGAAATTCTACCACACATACAACACCCATAACAGATATTGCCACATTTGAAACAACACCTTCTGGTTTAGTTTTTCCATTATTTAATGACCTTAACATAAGTGTTGAGGGGCGATCAATTTTTAAACCCAACATATTCATTACAGACTCGGTCATTACATTAACTGCAACACCTCCATCAACTAAGACAACATGAATTGAAATACCATTACATAATACCTCAACTTGTGGAGCATAGGGATCCGCCTCTGCCTCCAAAACAGGTACCTCAACCTCCTTACTTCTTCGAGCATTGAGTCCACTTCGCAGCTCCCACCTCTTCTCAAAAGACATAGCCAAAAGTTGACCATATGTAATATTTGCAGGCCTTTGGGACAGATCTTCTAAGATGGAGTATGGTCCTTGTCCCTGTGAAATTAGAAAATCCTGCACACCCAACTTTCTTCTCCTATGTTTCTTACTAGTTTCTCCTTTCATCTTCTTAGGATCATTTCCATCTTGGTTATCTTTTTCTTTCTTTCTTTTTGTTACAAACACATCTGCTTCATTATTTATGCTCCTATCTATTACATCAAAAGAATTCACAGGTGCTTTTCCTTTATCATTATCTCTTGTACCAGATGTAGAAGCTCTATCTGGACAATTATACTTATAATGACCCTTTTTATGACAACCATAACATACAACTTTAGTTATATTTCTTTTTGGACATCTATTTCCTCCCTGAGAACTAAATTCCTTTCCTTGAAGAAGATTAATAGTTAACTGACCCATCTTCTTGAGCAGATCTTCATACTCAGTAGATGTACTAGGGAAAAGATTTGTGCTCACCGAGAGTGGTTGTGGATTTTGGACCAAAGGTGTTGGTGTAGGCTCTACCTTAGCAGTAATTTCTTTGGGCTCCTCTTCCATGCTTTCTTCTTGCCTTCTTGCAATCTCCTTTGCTTGTTCAATGGTAGCTGGGTGGTCATACTTCACTCATTGTCTGATCTCTGGCTTCATCCCAAGAATAAAATGCTTACAGAGGAGATTATCCATGCCATTCATCAACCCATCCGCTAATCCTTCCTTCCGGATCTGGGCATCGAGCTTCCTCCTTAGCTCTAGAACACGAGCATGATAATCCCTTATCTTCTCCTTCTCTCCTTGGGATAACTTTGTGATATCGATCATGAGATCTGCATATTTCTGTTTTTCACCAAATTCTTCAAGAAAACTTTTAGTTAATAAATCCCATGAATTTTTCACATTATCACCTAGTGTTTCAAACCACCTAAGAGCTGAACCATCCAAAAAGGTAGGAAAAAATTCAGTCCATTGTTCCCTTCTTATGAGGCCATTACAAATGCAAGATCGTTTAAACTCTTGAATGAAAGAGGAAGCATCTTCATTAGATTGGGCTGAAAAAATAGGAATCTTCCCCATTTTTAAAAAGTAACCACAATGAAATACCAATTCACAAGTACAATTAGTAAGACTTGTGTGCACAAATAATTGGACTCACTACAATAGAAAGTGACTTTACACCTTTCTACAGTAAAATAGGAATGACCACGGTAAAACTTGACTTACTGTGGTAAAAACTGACTTTACTGTGGTAAACACTATTCACGATAAAAAGTGAAGTTACTGTGGTAAATACTATTCACGATAAAAAGTAAAGTTACTGTGGTAAATACTATTCACGGTAAAAAGTGACTTTACCATGGTAATTACTATGCACAATAAAAACAAGGTTACCCTCCAAATGATTTCTGACTAAGGGGGAATATTTCTCCAGAAAATCCACCAACAAGGAATGGTCCCGGCAACGGAACCAAAATGTCATCACCAATCCGACACTATGATAATTCTCCACCGGGAACTCCTCGTGCTATGATTATTTACTAATGCACAGCCTTTAGTTTGGTGGATATAATCTGGAAACACAACAACAAACATAACACAAGAATACCATAGACTATGATACGAAGGAATGATGACAAATGTGAAATATAAGTATAAATTATAATATCAACATGAAATTGTTACAATCTCACCCATGAGGTACTTCAAGTGTTACTGACTTCACTTTCCTTCCAACAATAACTATGGGAGAAACTTCACAATGGATTCTTTAACACACTTTCTAAATGATGGCTTCCTTTACACACTTACTCATATAATATTTCTCACTACTTCTCTCTATACTAAATGGGGAGGGGGGGGGGTGGCCTCTTTATTTATAGGAATTCAGGCTTATCCACCCTATCTCTAAGATAGGATAGGAAATCTCTTCCGGCCCATCATATTCCATGCCTCAACTCTTGCCTTTACATGTAGGCTTATCTTTTAAGATAAGATAAACCTTATCATCTCACATGGGTTCCACCTTTTTAGACTTTTCCACAAATAAAATACACAAAATATTTATGACATCACTCTTTGTCCTTATTACAAATATAATATCTCTAATTCCTAATCATGTAGACCCTACTTCTCTACTTACCCGAACTTTGACATTTTAACATTACCGGACCACTTACGACAAATATTTACTTTTTACCACAACATTCCTATTGTACTTTGACTGTTACCATACTCTACTTTATTGGCGGCACCATACTGATGGCGCCATTATCTTCTATCAGACGCCACTACTAATCATACTTAACAACATCCTATTCCTAATACATACATAATAAAATAGAAATTACGGAGGAAAATTTTAATGTCGACAGTTCTACATTGACCTAGACACTTGCGCCTACTTCAGGGAGGAAGCTGAGCTTCGTGGTTGGAAAAAATTAAGAAAATGTGAGGGCAAAAGTTCTAAAGAAAATCCTTGGAAAAATTCAAAGTCTAGGTCGCATAGTGAAAACCTCTTTGAGGCACTGGCAGACCAACAGGTGGAAAATACAATGGACAATCAAAGTGACCAAGATGAGGATGAAAATCTCATGGAGACATCCTGAAGACCTCAACCTTCCTCCCGATCCTACGCGTACGGAGGACCTGTAAAAAATGTTGGTTGAAGAAACCATTGATGTGAACATCGGTACAAAAGAAGACCCTAAAATTGTTAAACTGGGAGCTTCGCTCTCAGCATAGGAGCAGAAAACATTTACAATGTTGCTACGGGAATTCATTGATGTATTTGCGTGGTCCTATAAGGACATGCCTGACTTAGACCCAAATTTGGTGGTGCACAACTTAGTTGTGCACGCAGACGCTAAGCCTATTAAACAAAAGCTCAGGAAAATGCACCCAAGAGTGGCGCTCCTGGTCAAAGAAGAGTTGGAAAAATTACTAGCGGTCGGATTTATTCGACCCATTGACTACTCAGAGTGGATTTGAAACATTGTTCCTGTGCAGAAGAAGCCTGTCGGGATCCACATTTGTACAAATTTTCAGGACATAAAAAAAGCATGTCCTAAGGATGATTTCCCGTTACCAAATATTGATATGATTGTTGATTCAACCGCAGGGTATGAAATGCTATCTCTTATGGATGGCTTTTCAGGATACAACCAAATCTTGATAGCTGAAGAGGATCAACATAAAACAACTTTCACAACACCTTGGGGTACCTTCTATTATCAGGTGATGCCGTTTGGTCTCAAAAATACAGGAGCTACGTATCAAAGAGCAATGACAGTGATCTTTCACGATATGATCCATGACATCATGGAGGACTATGTGGATGACATCTTGGGGAAATCCAAGACAAGAGAAGATCACCCTACCATCTTACGGCGTATTTTTGAACACCTTTAGGAATACAAGGTTAGTTTGAACCCCAAGAAGTGTGTATTTGGTGTCCTATTAGGAAAATTGCTTGGGTTCATTGTCTCACGGAGAGGGATCGAGGTAGACCATGCTAAAGTGTTTGCTATCACTGAGATGCCTCCTCTTAAGAACATCAAGTAGCCGCGCATCTTGCAAGGGAAAATACAGGCTATACGCCACTTCATCTCTCAACTGGCCGATAAATGCCACTCATTCACTCATCTGTTGAAAAAGGATGCCACCTTTGTCTAGGGACTAGAACAACAACATGTCTTCACCCTGCTCAAGCAATATTTGGATAACCTGCCTGTCCTCATGCCTCCAACTCCTGGTGAGCCTCTCCTTCTGTATATCTCTGCCACTCAATTCACTATCGGTGCACTGCTTGCCCAATACGACCTAAGTCACAAAGAAAAGGTAGTTTATTACCTCAGCCATACTCTCATTTCCTATGAGCTTAATTACCCTCAAATTGAAAAGGGTTGTTTGGCTGTCATTGTTACTTTTCAAAAACTTTTCCATTACTTGCTAAATACAATAACTAAGCTCATATCTAAAACCCACTGAAGTATCTGTTGTCTAAACCCACCCTCACCTGCAGAATGGCTAATTGGATCATTCTGTTAAGCAAGTTTGACATTGAGTTTGTACATCAGAAGTCAGTCAAGGGGCAGGTCTTGGCCGATCAGTTAGATGAAACACCATTGCAAGGGACTGAACCATTGAATCTAGATTTACCAGATGCTTCGTTGCTTTATATTGAGGAGTCCGTCATATGACAGGTACACTTTGATGGGTCCTTTACTTTTCATGGTTTAGGGGCAGGTGTTGTGCTCATTACTCCTTCTGGGGATCCTATACCACAGGCTTTCCACCTGGGATTCCCTTGCATGAACAACATTACGGAGTATGAGGCACTCATCGCTGGGATGAAGCTTGCTATAAAATGGGACATCCATCATGTCAAGATTGTTGGTGATTCACAGCTGATTATCAAACAAGTCAACAATGAATATAAAGTTAAAGATGAGAAGCTCATCCCATATAAGAAGCTGGTGGAAACATTGAAATAATATTTTGTGTGCATCACCTTTGAGAAAATTCCAAGGGCACAAAATAGAGTAGCTGATGCTATGGAAACCGTAGGTTCCATGTTATGTATTCCTCCGGAAAGCAATGACATGCCCTTCTTTATGGAGAATCTACGTCAGCCTGCGTATGACATGTCGAAGTCTTGTCTGGCTTGTGAAGTTGTTGGTCCCCATTCCCCTTGGTATGAACCTATCTTCACCTACCTTAAAGACAACTCATTTCCCCCTGACATATCCCACACTGAGAAACAAAGCCTTATTTTCCAAATAGCCCATTATACTCTCTTAGGAGGTACACTTTATCATCGTGGCTATGATGGGAATCTATTACGTTGTCTAGATGTGACGGAGTCGGTCCAAGCTATTAAGGAGGTACATGAAGGAGTGTGCAGAGTCCATACAAATGGGATGGTGTTGGCTAAGAAATTGTTGAGAGTGGGCTACTATTGGCCCACCATGGAAAGTTACTGCTGCAACTATGTCAGAAAATGTGTCCTATGTCAGAAGTATGGAAATTTCATCCATGCTCCTTCGCAACCATTGCAACCCATCACCACCCCATGGCCTTTTTCCAAATGGGGACTGGATTTGATAAGAAAGCTTACTCCCACTTCATCTTATGGTCATACTCACATCATCACAACTACAAAATACTTTACTAAGTGGGTAGAAGTTGTTCCTTTGACATGTGTTACAGGTGCTCAGATCTCGAAGTTTATCATGAATCACCTTATCTGTCGGTATAACATTCCTGCAGCTATTGTAACCGACAACAAAAAATCATTTAAGAACAAAACCGTAAAAGACCTTTGTCATAAGTTTCAGATAAGGTTGAAATGGTCTACACCCTATTACCCGCAAGGTAATGGACAAGCAGAATCTACAAACAAAACCTTGGTCCGCATCATGGAGAAGATGGTGAGTAAAATAAGTCGTAACTGGCATTTGGAGATTCACCCAGCCCTTTGGGCTTATAGAACATCTATCCACACTCCTACAGATGCAACACCATATTTCTTAGTGTTTGGAATAGAATCCATCATCCCATTGGAAATTGAACTTCCTTCCCTAAGAGTCTCTCTTAGAGATTATCTGGATAAAGATGAGGATTACATAGTAGCTAGACTTGCAGAACTGGAGCTACTGGATGAGAAGCACATTCGCGCCCTGAATCAACTCAAAGTGTATCAGAACAGATTCTCTTGCAGTTACAACAAATGGATCATACCTCAAAAATTTGAGGTTGGTGATTTAGTTATTAAAGAGAAACAGTTCAACACATGAGCAGAAAGAGAGAAGAAGGGTAAGTTTGAACCACATTGGTTAGGACCATATGTCATTGTGGCCAAGTATGGCACTGAAGCATATAAACTTGCTCATCCTAATGGTGATGAACTTTGGGAGCCTATGAATGCCATGCACCTTAAGTGGTTCTATGCTTAAGCATGTTGCAGAGTTGTTAAAAACATGAAAATACAAAAATAATAATAATTAAAAAATTAGAAAAAGAAAAAGAGAAAACAGGTCATCCATTTGTGAAAACCACGCAATTGTGGCACTATGGGTAGGTCCTGGGGTGAAAAATGGTTTCCGGTGCCTTGGGAGAATTCATTGTTCACAAGCATCTTGCATCTAAGGGTTAATTTTGCTTAGACTAGGGTTAGTCCCGCATCTGCATCCAAGATTCCCTATGTGACCTGTTCTTACCAAGCCCTGATCTGACTTTTTCCCTTCTGTTGATTCGTGAAGCATTAGTCTTTGTTTATCTCCCGTCTAACACTGGGTGAATTTATGCAAACTTCACCTTCTTGTTTATATTCATGTGGCATCTGCCCTTGTATATTCCCCACCTAACGTTGGGGGCATCCATGTTTCTCGATTACTTGTGAATAGCTTCAAAATACCTTAGAAAACTCAAAAACATTAAAATATTGGAAAACACAAAAACATTCAAATATGAAGGAAAATCACAAAAACATTCAAAACATGTCAAAAGCCTAAACAATGGAAAATTGTTTCATGTGAAATGACTAAACAATAGAAATCTGTTGCACAAAAGAAAGCTTGCAAAAGCATAGCTTTAGTTTACTTGCTTTGTCATGTTTTCTGCTTTGCTTATTTGCTTGTATCGTTATTTCATGTTATTTGCTTATGTTGTTAGTTTCTTGGACATACTTGTGTAAGTTTTATCTTGTCTTTCTTAGATTAGATTCTTTCTTACTTGTGCATTTTTGGAGTGTGTTTTCAGCACACTGGTGAATGAGTGTTTCTTTGTTGTGTTGATTCTCTATTTTCTGTTGCTTAGATTGGTTAGTGCATTACTTGTGTTTGTTTGTTGTATGTGTATTGTTGTGTCATCACATCATCATATATCCATCAATATCATCACATCAAACATCATCTATACATCATATATAAACAAAAATGCTAAGTGTTACATCATGCATGTATACTAAGCTAACCATCACATATCGTATCGTCAAATGGGGGCAAGAGGGGTTGCGCATGATCAAAAATCTATCCCCCCCACACCAATATCATCATATCATCCCGTCTATTGTGAAAACAACAAGAAATCACATGAGTAATACATTTGATATCATCTAAGGATATATCATCTACAAAGCAAAACACATGTGTATACATCAAACATCAATATAACATACATATAAATGCTGAATCAAATAACATCCAAGGTACATCCATAAGTACTGAATCAAATCAAAAGAATGTACGTCATCTCATAAACACATGTCTCGATCCAAAAGATAATCATCTATATATACATGTGTGTCATATACATCTATATCATAAAAAATGGTATACATAGGTGCTATATATCAAGAAGCCTTCATCAGAGGCGTACATCAAAAGTGCCTTCATCTGAGGCATACAAAAGAAAAGGCCTATACATCGCTCATAAGTACAACTACCTTCATCAGAGGTGTATATCAAAGAATGATATGAACAAAAGAATAATTTGTACAGGTAAGTGCTATACATAAAAAATGGTACTATGTGCCTTCATCAAGAGGCCAATAACAATATAAAATGCATCAGGGCTGACTCGAGCCCTTTGAAGGACTGGCTGGTCTACCTCATGGGGGCAACATGGCATGTCCTTAGCTAGATCTGACAGGTGGCCCTCGTAGCTGCTCAACTGAAGCCTGTGGTCTCTGGGAGCTCTCTCCTCTAGTTGACATGCTCGAATGCTAGCTTTAAGACGGTGCCCTGAGCTTGGTTGGAACTACCTCATAGTATAATGACCTATAATAGGAGGTTCGGCCCTATGTTGTGGCTAGATCTCTATGCACTTGAGGTGTCACTGCGGTGCCATCTGTGCGTCTATATGCCGCTATCTCTGATGTGGCCCTAGCTAGCTCTGCCTGCCCAACAACCCACTCTGCCCTGAGATTGTCCCACTCTATAACAACAGGCTGGAACTGTACCTGTAGATGCTGGTGCAGACTTGCAACCTGGGCCATCTGGACTGCCATCTGTTGTATCTGCTATAAATGTGGGACCCCATCGCCATCCTAGTATAAGGCCTGATACCACTCTGCCATCACAGAAACCACCTGTGCACGGGCCTTGTGTCACTCTGTTATCAAGGACCCTACATGAGCTCGAGCCTAATCTCCCTTAACTGTCATCTACTGTAACTGTTGCTGTAGTGCAGCTATCTATGTCTGATCTTGAGGCTACACCTGTGGCTGTATCGGAGCCTATGGCTGTGCAGGTGCCTCCACCTATGCCTCTCCCTCTATATTTTCCTGCACCTGTGCCTCTGCTTGTATATCCCCCTGATGAGGTCCCTGTGCCTGTGCCTCGGGCTGTCTTGGTATCTACTCATGACCGCAGGCTCTAAGCCTGGGACCCTGAGCGGGCCCCGACATATGTGCTGCATCCTACCCATCATGGGGTTGCCCATCAAAAGGATCATCTGGCCCACGGCCTCCTGCACCGTCCCCCTCATCGCTACCACCAAGAAGATCGGGAGGTGCTCTAACTCCTGCTGCCCATGTTGCCTCTGGGATCATCAGGTGATGTGATAAAACTATGGCATACCACTCCCAGTAGTCAATAGTTGTGCCCGGATCCCTGATCTATCGGGCTGGAACCCATGGCTGCGGGGCCACTTGTAGAAAGCTCGCTCTCACACGTGCCACCTGTATGTGTGGCCCAAAATACTGACACTCACGATCATGGCATGCGTACCACATGTCAGCCTATGGTACTCCCTGTACATGGCCCAACTGCCACTGGCATCTGTCAACTCTGTACAACTCAATGATGTATCGTCGATTACCTATGATAAAGTTCTCAACTACACAAATGTTGAACTCTACTACATCCTCAGCCCACTGAATATGCCTATATGGCCTCCATATGACATCCTTGTCTATCAGATCATCGAACTCACGTTTGTAAGGGTACACGTTGCCCAAGTGATCTCGTGGATCCCCACCAACTGGGGCCCATGCCATGAAGGTCGGCTCCTCCGGGAGACAGATGGGTAATGCACCTAATGGGTGCCTAATCGCTATGTGGTCCCAGGACCAGATCTGTAATAAAGAGACCAGCCCCACCGTCTTCTGAAGGTGGTATGTAATCAAATGCAGGTCCCAGTATAAATGTGCCAGTATGCACTGGCCCCAACAATAGCGCTCCACGCTGAAGATCCCCTGTACCAATGGCATCAATCCCATCGAAAATGATGTCCTCGTCTTATCAGTGAGAAAAAACCCACTGATAAAACACATAACATAAAGTGGACCCCGGTGTAATGAGTGATCCGCTATATAATCGTGCATAGAAATTATCATACCCTCACGGGGTATCTGTATGTACCCAAAATTGTAGGGTACTGCACTGCTGGAACAACGTAACACGTGCCCCAATGATGATACAGGTCTCCTCACAAGGTGTTTGGGATCCAAAAAATCTCTCCAAGTATGCGTTAACATCCCGCATGTCCCACTTAGCCCCTGCATGCTTTGTTGTTCTCTTTTCCCCTCTTTTCCTTTGTGTTTTGTTCTTCAGTTACGAAACCGCCGCCTTTCCTGGGCGGCGGTCTCATGACCGCCGCCCAGGCAGGGTGGTGGTCCTGTAACCACCGCCCTGCTCAGGGCGGCGGTCCTTCACACATTTTCCAGAATGTTCTTTTTAACATGACTCACGTAAATTTCAACGTTTACCATCTTTTTTCACCGCCTTTGCTTGTATTTATGATTCTGGTTCCCTAGAATAGTGTTTTGGCATTGTTTATGGTTTAAGAGATCAATTTGATTTTTACCTTTGGGTAAATGGAAATGCTATAAATAGCTGACTTGTGCTCAAGCAAATGGCCCCTCAAATTTTCCTCTAAATTTCTCATTTCAATAGTTTAGCCTTTCAATTTTTGCTTAGGATTCATAGTTTCATTTGTTGTATGCATGGTTAGTATTGTTTAGCTGTCAGAAAGCCACATATCCTCCTTGTGCAAATGTTGTTATTATTTCATCCAATCAATTGGAGTAGGATAGTTTGCTTTTCAAAAGGAAGCCATTAAAAGTTACAGGTTTTGTTCATCAAACATGATAGTTTCAGGTTCTAGATGTTTTATGTTGCATGACTCGCAATAAATCCCGCTAGGAATTGCATAAGCCAAGCTCTGTACTCTTGCGCTATCCCTCTCCTACTCACATTGTATTCAATTTGTATCCTAAGCTGCCATTGCTCCAATATCTACTTCTGTTGATGCTAGCATTACACGCTTTTCTGGGTCCACGTGAGCATGAAGGAACGAGGAGATCACACTGAGGGGACAAGGTCACACACCATCAGATTCGCCACTATTCTGTAGAATCCAAGTTCTAGCTTTCAAAGTTCTAGTTAAAAGCATATCAAATAGAGTAGCCAATCATTTCATTTCAGTTAATTTTACTTTCGATATTTCCAGGGAAGCTGTGGGGATTGATAGTTTCTGAGAAACTATGATTCACTCCTCACTTCTGAGGTAGGATCGAGAGTCTTTCAAATAGAGTAGATCAATTATCAGGTTATTTAGAATAGATCTACAAATTGCATAGACAAGTAGCTATACTCGGTTGCTTTGTTTGTTTTAATTACGTTATTAGTTTAGTTGTCAATTTTAGATATATTAGATAATTGCTCTTTAAAATATGTTCAGTAGTTTATCAATAAATATCAGACTTACAAATATACGTAGATATATCTTGCATATTTATTTTATTCTGTCATTAGTTAGCTTTATATCGTTTTCTTTTGTATGACAATCACGGGACCTAGAAAGCCCAGAGAATACGTATTCGAGCCAATCGTGCCTCAACCCAATCTTATTACAGGAAATAACTGATATCTAGGGTAATCTGTAGTTTGGATGATTTGACCAAAACATGTGCGCTTGGTCATCTTCTATATTTAACCCGCTTAACTGTGAGCTGATTTGTTGTAAGTCTGTTGTTGTTCGGAAGACTTGGATTCTAAGGTTCTTATCTATATCAGTTATTTCCGTAATAAGATTGGGTTGATGTATGATGGAAAAGTGACAAGCAAGCATGGGAATCTATAAGTAACTCTTCCTCATACCCGACCTCCCGAGGTCATGCCGAGACAACCAGTGGGGATGGAATATACGCAGGGTATAGGCAAACTAGTCAAGCAATCTTATGTCTTCGACGCGCACTAGTGGAATCTGTGAATCTAAGGCAAAGAAGGCCCTCCTAACCTAAATTGGCATGATAGATCGGTCGGTAAGGATGACTGCTCGAAGGCTCCAATCAATATCGAGCTCTGGCGTGATCCGATCTATAGGTTGTGGGATACGTGGAAAATGACCTGGGATGGTTTCGTGTATGTCTCCAGACAGGGTCATATGATGGATGATGGATATATAGCGGATTCTATGGTTGATTCTTTGGTCTAGTCCAGAAATCTTTAGCTTTGTTAGCTACTATGTCTAACAAGGATAATTGTGTGATGATGATAGGCGGAAGTGGAGTAGATCTGAATACTAATGTGCGTAAGCCAGCATCTATGTCTGATTGACCTGTGGACTCGTTGGGTTGTGAGATTTATGGGTCACAACCATAGATTCGTGGTTGTTGTGGATCTGCTATGGTCATGTGTGGGATCAGTCCCTAATCCCTAGTATCCAATAGTTGTATGCCTTTTCGGCCTCTATGTTCAAAATTAACAGTTGTGCAATCTTCTTAGAGTATCTCACAGGTGTTCTTGCAACCTGAATTCTTAAGCTAGTATCTATGTCTGTGAGAGTGTCTCTTGTGTCTGGCTGTGGGACCAAAGGGTCACAACCGAATGTTTTCTCTCTGGTCATATGGTATCTCCTCTCGATCGAATAGGTCACTAAGCGCTGAGGTGAGTCATCCGCAGTCACTCATGTAGTCAATCAATGTGCCTATAATGGGCACGCGCAAGATCCTCCATGCGTCCTCTAAAGCTACTGTCATCTCCCCTGTCGGGAGCCGGAAGCATTGGCTCTCGCTGTGCCACCGCTCGGTCAAGGCGGTGAGGAGTTCGTGGTCTAATGTGATCGAAGGCATCCGGGAGACGGGGCCTAGGCCTACTGCCTCTAGAAGTACACTCATCAGGCGTTGATCACGCTGATGCATGCTCCCCTCTAACTCCGCAATGCGGGTGTGATGCTCTTACGTCTGCAACACAGGTAGGTGTCTCTGCACAAGTCAATAAAAAATTCAGCTTCTAGAAAATTCTTCTAAGTCCTACCTATCCCTTTTGTTCGAATTCACCCAAACATTTGGATTTTTCTTCTAAATGTCATTTCTTTGGTATTTTTCCAAATCATTCTTCTACTCTAACGTGCCTATGCACCCATTTGGGCATGTGCGTCTTTGTTTCCATGTGCGCGCGTGCACACAAGCATCCCATTGACACTTGCTCCATTCTTAGGCATGTGCGCCATTGTTTCTGCATGCACGCATGCGCACAAGCATCCTTTTTTATGCCTGCACCATCATGTCGCATATGCGCTACCGTTTCCACACTTGCGCTAGCGCGCAAGTGCAGAGTGTGTGTGTGCGCCGTCAAATTGACACATGCGCGTGCACACATGTGCCTAAGGGCATGTGCATGTGCAATGTTATTTTTATTTACGTGTATGCACATGTGCGCATACGCTCCAAGGGCACTTGTGCCAAGCAAATGACACCTGCACCCCCGTGCATGCATGCCTACGCTAACCTACCCTAATTACTATACGTTTTGGCATTAAATACGTGCATTAATGACTAATTGTCAAGAAAGGTCAATGTACTCATGAAAAGTACATCGTCGGCATATCGTAGGTACTCGCGGACTTGATCAGTGCATCTCTGGCATGCTCGTGCTCTCACCATCATCCTCGTCACTATCAGGGGCTCATAGTAAAAATTCAGCAGAGCTCGGTAACAAATGATTTAGTCGCGGTGATTTACCCCACCTTGGGAGGGGTATATTAACCCGTTTTCACTCGTCATGATGCCTGGAAGCTCACGGTGATCGCCAGGATCACTCTAATTCTTCTTCTATCCACCGTGAATGATTATTTTATTTTAAAAATGATTATTTTTCTCTCCTTTTTCATCGTACTGGGGCATTTTTGTCGCCTAGTACCCCTTTCTTCTCCCTAGGGCATTTTTCTTCCTCTCCACACTACATTGGATAATTATTTTTGACTAAATAATTATTTTGTTAAATTTCTCATCCAGCAGGGGCATTATTTGTCGCTTACTCTCTCTTTCTTCCCCCGGGGCATTTTCTTTACGTCTGAGCACTTCATGTCAATTCTTATACTTTATTCTAAGCATTCACAATCCACCAAAAATCGAGAAATCAAAATAAAAAACAATATATATCGATATCAAAATCCAAAAGAAAAACAAAGCAAAAATCCCTACAAAAACCCTAAAAATTGTAAAAACCTACAAAAATAGGGAAACCTACTTATTGCAGCTGAAACTTGTGTCCAACGCATGGTATTCTTTCCATATCCTGTTGGTTTGTTTTACATCTTCACCAATAGAACGACTTGCGGATCACCTAATTAACAAACATCACAAAGCTAACTGCTTGCTTCGTCTGTACTATGGGGCACATTTGGTTGCCTGGTGTTGTTTCGTTGTGCACAAAGCTTTTTCATCATTTCCCCTTGCATGTATCCTTGCTCGGGGCATCATTTTTAACCCTTTTCGTCAATCGTGAACATGTGGATATCTTCAGCTTTATTAACAAAACATTTGTACAACCGTCTTGACCGTTGTTGGTTGGAATATGTGTGTTGGTACTTGTTTTCCCTGTTAAATGAGTTTGTTTTCCTTCTCGTATTGCATTGCATCCTGTATGTTGCATTGAGTTGGTACTTTGAGCAATGGACAATTGTTTATAGTCTAGATTTTCATGTCTATCTACTTTTTTCATATGCTTACATTCTTAATAAGGACCGATGACGTAGTTCTTTTGGTAATATGATGACACAGAAGTTGTTCCAAGGAAGAGGCTAGAGGCTAGTTCTTCTCCCCTTTCTCCGTGTTTCTTCTACATCACTCTCCTATCAACACTATTCTTCCAGTTCACCTAGGGCATCCTGCCCCTCCCTATTATTCTATCCATTTCTAACCTTTTTCGATCGTCGATCATCTTTCTTCATCACCCCATCGACACTCGAGGGGGCATCTCTCCCTCCTACTAATTTTTCTTCCACTCCTTCAAAATTTTCATCCGTCTACTATCTTTGAAGTGGCATCACTTATGCCACCCCAAAGAGGGGAAAATGTAGACACCTATAATTACGCTCAAACAATTTAAATGCTTAAATTGCGATAATTATCTCCTTTCCCACAAATTGACGACATATTGTCAATAACGTTCATCTTCTCTTCCATTGTTGTTAATTGATTACATTACGCTAATTAATTAAGTTGCATATCCAACACATACCCTAATTAACGACCCTTCATTAATCAAAACCTTCTATCTAGTCTAATTAATTATTATTAATTAATTAGCCTCCCTTCTCATTAAATCAATAAATCACTATTTAATTGATTTAATACCTTCCTAATGGTCCAAATCATACTAATATTCCTCCAAAAGCTTATAAAAGTTTGCACATCTATTAATTAATCATCTTGATTAATTAATACACCCCCTTTATCCACATGAGCCACTAAAGGACAAACTAAACCCTCCTAAAGTTAACTCAACCCTATCTAAACCCCCCTTATCCATAACTAACTCTACATCTCCATTAGTCCCACATTCAAGAGGATGTGTTGAATCCTTTATCCTTTGGGCTATATAAAGAACCCTCCCTCTACTTCTACACCTACACCTAAATCTCTCAAGAGACAAAAGAAAGCACATAGTTTTATACTAATAGCCTTTTGTCACTCTTGAGCCCTCCATCATCCATCTTGAAGAGCTAAGCCTCACACCCAAGCATCCATTGAAGGATCAAGCAAGAAATATTGTTGATTGCCATTGGACTACATAGGTCCATTTGATTTTAATTAAGGCAATTTAGAAGAATAGAGTTCCTTATTTGCATTTTGTTTTGATTCCATTAGTTCAAAGTTATGATGTTAAGTGTAGGCCTTATTCATTTCTTCATCTTGATGGTACTATTTCTTATTTCTAGCTAGGTTAGGGAACTATTTTAGGTGGTAGTTTCTTGCTTTCAATCTAGTCTAGGTAAAAGAATACATGTACATAGGGTCACTCTGCACCTTATGGAACTAGTCTCACAGCGCCATCTGTCATAGTTTAGAAGATAGTTTTTTAAATTCTAATCTGGTCAGTACATAGGTATTTTTCAGGATTTCAGCATTCAGACTTCAAGCTTTTAGGGTTTAAATTATACAATCGATATATGTTTGTGAAAGAATATAGTCAATGTTTAGGTTTTGGGGCCTTTTGGATTTGTTATTGACATTTGTAAGACTGTTAAATGTGTTAAAATTAGAATTTACAAATCTCAAAATTCTCAAAGGTAGCGACAACTGATCGAATACATAGACTCATGAATTTTCCCATGAACATGGAGTTGAATCCCTAATTTTGTCTTAGAATATGGTAAAATCATACTATGGATGAGTACCTACTTTACAAGCTTAGGGAATAACTCTTATTTCACTAAATTGGGACATATTCCAGTGAATTGAGACTCCAATATTTCAAGTATTAGAAGAAATTCATCTCCATTTTTTCTTATATTGGATATTTTTGGCTATAATGGATTCCATTATTAGCAATATTGGATTCCATTAGTGATAATATCGGATTCCAATATTGTCATTATCAGAATTATTCGAGTTCTAATTTCTCTATTATTGGATTCCAATTTCACTAATATTGGATTCCAATTTCCCTATTATTGGACTCCAAATTCGCTATTATTGGATTCCAATAACACTATTATTGGATTCCACGATCGCCACATAAGCCTGATGGCCACCCACTTACATAAGTGTAGCAGTTGCTATCTTATATAACCCAAGCGGTTGTTAACTTACATAACCCAAGCAGTTGCAAAATTACATAAGCCAAACGTCTGCTAACTTACATATGCTGAGAGTCTGCTAACTTATATATGCCAAGTGGCCACTAACTTACATATGCCAAGCGGAAACTAACTTACATATGCCAAGAGGCTGCTAACTGACATATGCCAAGCAACTGCTAACTTCAAGATAGTGTGTAAGTGATTGTTGTCATTTATGCCACATATAAATCTTAATATCTTCATACATATACGACTATTCATGCATTCCTTATTCAAATCAATAAACATTGACGTTGAAAATCACTTCCTTGAACTTCCTTGAATGGTGTTAAATTTGACGGATGTTTATACATTTTTTCGTGATTTTATAAGTAACATATTTGTAAATATTTTATAGAACTGACACGTGCGACTCTTATGTTTAAAAGGTGACCATCAATATTTATATACATTTATATAAATAATTTATTCGTATATATTAAACATAGTTAAAAAAATATGGAATTGTCATTTATAAATTTTGTAAGTAGTGTGTAAGTGCGAGTGATCGCACTTACAAGTACGATTGGTCGCATGTCTAAGTACGATTGGTTGAACGTCTAAGTGCGAGCCTCAAGTCACACATATTTTGACTCACACTTTATGTGCGAGTATCGACTAACACTGCTAAGTATGATTATCAACTCGTACTTCTAAATGCCAGTCTCGACTTGCACTTTTAGGTGCAAGTCTTGATTTGTACCGCTAAGTGCGAGTCTTGATTCACATAGCTAAGTGTAATAACTCACCTGTCAAACAATTTTTGGGTAACGATAATTTGTCAACACCGGCCTTTAAAAATACAAAACAATGTTTATTTATACCAATTATTTTGTATACATTTCATTACTTTTTATATATATTAATGTAAATTTTGATAATTTTGATATAAATCTATATTAAAAATTAACAATTAAATATTAAATATGTGATTCACGTGTGACGTTTATTACAAATATTTGCAAGTATTTGCAATATTAATGATAACCATTTTTTAAGGCAAAATGCTAATTAATGTTCTCGTTTGACTTAACATTAATTAGCCATTAATTGGAGCTATGTAAAATTTTCCATTTAAAAGTACATGCGCTATTCAAAATATGTGCACCTTTTGGAGCATGTAACTATTGTAAGCCATTAATCAACCATTTAATGAAAAACAATGTAAAATCATACGTGTGACCTCTTAAATTCAACAATGTAAAGAAAAGTAGTTGTAACTAAGGATGGCTCCATAATCTTATGTGCTCTACAGGCACCAAGCAAAAACATCTAGATAACCACCATAGGTTTTACTAGCATGTTGATGATAAATTCCAAAGTTTTCTCAAGCTAACCAACATGGAAAAGAATGTCAACCATGTGGACATAATGATCAATTCTAGGCATGATTCTATAAGATGAAATTATGTGCTTCCACATTTTGCATACATATCTACCATGGAACTTGTAACTAAAACAACAAAAGTCAGTTGTCCATAAGGATTTGGTTGGTGTTATTTCCATGTTTAAAATATCCTATTTTGCACAGGCTGGGGGTATGATAGCAAAGGTGAAGCGATCATATTGAACATTGTTGGTTGCATTTAGTTAAACAATATTAATGCTTCATGTGGAAACACATCTTCTCTTTGCTGCAGTTGTGATATTTCACGAGAAGAGGTTACATATTACAAAGCATACACAAATGGATTTCAGAATAATCATTCCAAGAATTTTGTCAAACATTTCACATGCATGGTTGCATGGTAGTAAAAAATGAAGCTTACATGATCAAAGCATGTGATTTATTAGTTTAAAGAGTTTTGAAAATATTTTTTTGAGGTATTTTGTCAAATATTTCACATGAATTATTTATTCCTCCACAATTTGCATGCATGTCTGTTATGGCACTTGCTAATACATCTAAAAAATTTATTTCCCTATTTCTTTGATGGATTTCCATGTTCTGTTCTCAATATACCATTTTGGATTTGACAAGGAAGATAACAGTAAAGGATTTGGACTATAGGTTCAAGTATTCCAATTTTATTTACTTGAAAGGGTTCAAGGTAATTTCAATAAAACCATAACTCTATATTGATAGTGATTGCATCATATTAGGTGATGTTAAAAATCATACTATGTATGTGTAAATCCTTTGAGGTGCCTGTATTCACCCAAATTTGCACTGTGCTATATTGTTGGAATAGTGCAAATCCCCGATGATGATAATTTCATTTACAAATTAAATGATGTATCCAATTCTAATTTTCTCATGTGCACCATCTTCTTATAGCTTAGTTTACCTTACTTATCCAGTTCCTAGCTTTTCTTGCTTTCCTAGTTGCCTTTTAAACCTTTTCCTTAGCTTTTTGACCTTAAGTCAAGAAATCATGTCGTCGGTTGCGTAACCACACCGGTGGTTGCGTAACTGTCGGTCTTCCTTGAGTGACGGTTACGTGACTTCCACAATGCTTGCATAACCACTGGTCTGCGTATATCGACAGTTCTATGCACTCTAACATGATACTTTGCTAACATATTCTAAATGCACGTTGCTCCTAAAGTTGATAACTTGCACATTTCTTTAACAAATACGTTGTTTTTGAACTTGTTATATGCATATAGACTTACTCTCCTTCACTTACTATTATTACTAATTTAACTGTCATTTCCTGTGGTGATTTGGCACTTCTCGGTTGCCAAGTGTGTTGTATCATTTTCCTGCCAATTTTCTATTTAAAACCAAGCTTTATCCCAGAGCATTGGTTGGAGTATTTTGATTTGGAATCACAATGTTATGCCGCCAGAATATTTCTAAGAAACACACAAGAAAACATATAGCCTTTTCCTTGTTACACTCTTTCATGCATTGCTACCAGAGTACTTGCAAAGCAGACACCTCCAACACTTCTAGAACTTATTTTTGCATATCAACTAACTCAAATCCCTGGAAAACATTTAATATTTCAGTGGAAAAGAATCTAATGGGATCCACAAAAGCACAAACAACATTGGAAACTATCTCGGTTCTACATTTCCAGTTGGAGGTGTACTTGAATTCCTAGAAGCTTTGTTTTAATTAATTAGATTTCATTTCCTAGGTACATAGAATATTGTTTTAAGGAAGTAGAATTTACAATTAGCTACAATTCCTGTAAGTAGCTTCCATTGAGGATTTATTCTTAGCTCATCCCTGTGGATTTGTTTGGGAAGGATTTGGAGGAATTTATTGTGCACATAGTCTTTTACTTCTTCATTTCAAAACAATTGTAGTGTTCTTTTATTTATTTAGCTATATTGTAACTACATAAAAACAAGGATTCTATTGAAAAATGCCTCCCTACCTATCCCTATGGATTTGCTTGAGTTAAGTGAGTTTGAATAATATTATGTGTTTGTGTATTTGTTTTTCTTTACATTCAAAAATCTTTTGTAGAATTTAGTGTTTTACCTGTGAAGTCTCACTGAAGAAATTGCTTCTGAGAATATTTCCAATATTCTCGTGATTATGAGGTAGATATAGAAGAAATTAGATCCACAATTACAAATAAGGAAAATATTCAAGAGAGTTAAATATTGTCTATCAAATCAACAACATTCAAGAATTTAAACAACAAATGAGGTGTTTCCTTTCAACACAAAACTGGAAAAGGTATATAAACTCACAAAACAATTTAAAGTGCAAAGTACTTATGATAATAGTTAAAATAATCTACAAGAAGACAATAAAGAGTTGGCAGAAGAGAAAAGATCTTACGTATTACAGTCTAATTTTATTAACCATAAAAATGTACAATAACTGATTCCACTGTGATGAAACAAGGGCATTGTTGTTTGATACATGTCATCTCAACTACAATCCCCTATTGAGCACCTCAGATATTTACAACCTTGCTCTGCACATTAATTGACATTGCAGAGATTTGTGTACATAAGAAAATTAAAATATATTCATCTTTTAGTTAGAACCTTTGTAAACATCATTACAAATGCCAATGAAATTTTCCATAAGATATTTCTCAAGTTTCTTATATTTACTTGGAGGAACATTTAAGATGAATGACTGATAATGACCCACATTTACACAAATTCAGTGAGTTTCCCACTGTGATATATGTTTATGTTTTAATCCAAGGTTGGAGTTATGTTTGTGATAACACATAACAGTGGTAAGAGGGTGTCTTAGATTTATTTACATAACATCAACTTGTAAAATACAAGGAGGAAAACCCAATATAGTTCCATGAAATAAAACACTAATACTTACAGATAGTATGTAGGCTCGTCTCTATCTGTACTCAAGGGTGTTTTAACCCGCCCTTTTCAAGCATACAATCATAACTTGTCACAATTTTAAATTTACCCAATTTGTTTTCCCTCAGTAGATTTATCTTTGTAGTTTTCTACCCATAAGTGGTAACGCCAGAGTCCAAATAAAACAAGGTCTAGCCTTTAATAAAACAAAGAGAATGTTTAATAGTGATAAACAAAGAAAGAAATTGGAACAAAATAATAATAATGCCGCCAGTAATTAGAATAGTTTCTCTAATAAGGGTAAGAAAATGGGATTACCATCAACAACTTGTCATTAAGAACTCCAAAATTCTTGAACAATTCCAATCTAATTCACACCACTTGAAAATATCCCCCTTTTTAAAAATTCACACATTGGATATACTTCTTTTATCTTAAACTAAGTTTTGCAAGAAATCTAAATAGTAAAATCCATTTTAAGATTATGTTTCTTTTCAACACCCAATATCAAAATCATAGAATTTTTAGTGCTCTAAAATATATATTGTTGAATTATTGGAGTTGCACAGGGTGCATGGAAACCAAATTCAAAGAAAAAATTCAATTTATACGGCTAATAGGCCTTAAATTTATTGACAACAAATGCATCAATAAATTTTGAAACTCATATCAATGGTGCTCACAATTATGATAAGGCTTTACATTTGAAAACCATCTATTTTTGTCAACCAATTTGTAAGTTTCGGTAATTTATTACTATTTTCCTTTGATACCATCTTTCAAGCCTTTAACAAGATGGGAGATTTAGAACATGGCATGGCCATCCATCAAAGCATATTGGAAAGTGACTTTTCATAATATGGTTTATTTGCAAGTGTCATTGTGGACATGCATACAAAATGCAAAAATATATAAAAGGAAAAAAATGCTTGACGAAAATGCGTAAAAGAAATGTGGTTTATGGATTAAAACAATTGTAAAATGTACACAATATAGTTTTGTTAAAAAAGCCTTCAATTTTTTTAAACAAATGCAATTGGAAATTGTAGACACAAAATTATGCACTTTAGACATTATTTAGTCTCAGTATCATACTACTATTTAGAAGGTTCTTGAGGGAAGAAAGTACTAATAAACCCCTATCTTTTGGCCATCTTGTTTTATTTTATTTTGTCATTACCGACCTCTTACACCCATATTCCCAGTTACCTTCTATTATCCCATTTTATTTTACCATCGACTGGGGCACCCAGATTAGTACTGGGGCGCCTGTGGGCACCCTGGTCCCACCAGGGGCACCCCGGTCCTTTTTACACATTCCCACAACGTTTTGGGCTCATTCTAGCCATTTCATATTTTTATCTTTATTTTGGATGGCCTTTTCAGGGTTAATTACGAAATTAGATCAAGATAACCCTATAAATATAGAGTTATGAGACCATAATGAGATACCTAGCATCATTCACTACTATCACAGATCTATAGTTGCATCCATATATTGCATTGGAGATAACTTGTATCCACATAGCTCCATCATCAAGGCACAAGCCTAGGATATCTGCATCACACACTTCATAGGGGGAGGATTCTATTTTATTCCATGCACACATGCTATTCCATTTTTATACATTTAGCTATTGTTCACTACTTCACAAAGTGCGAATGTCACAAGAGCACCTAGGGCACATTATGCACACCCTCACCAGAACTACATTTAGGTCCGAAATGTAGTGCAACCCTTAGTTAGTAAGCCCACTGTTATGGAAGTTGAGGTCACTTCGACTCATTCATTTGAATTATTATTTTTCTATGGTTTTGATACTTCTTGTGGTCTTTTGCAAGTCTTTTATACATCTAGTATTATAAGCGACATTCAGTGCGGGACAATGAAATTGAAGCGATAGACAGTGAGGGTTTGGGACCATCTATAGAACCTGTGAAGATCAGTTTCAAAGATTTTAAGTAAACCAAGGCACCCAAATTATAGACCAGAGCACCCACAAGTGCCCCAGTCCCTCTCCAGTCACTCCAGTCCAGCTAGATCCTCTAGATCCATCCTTTTTGGATCTCCTGCATAGTCATTCCTACTTCCAGATTTTCCAGTCAGCTCTACAACACAATCCCGCAAGCATTTTTTATTCAGTTGAGTTATTTCCTCTTCCTTCTTAAACATTAGGTTTAGCATTTTTATTTGCATAGTCACTTAGATCATTTACATACTTTCTTTACTACATTTCTTTACTTTATTACATCCGTTCATAGCTTAGATTAACTATCCCCATACACTACATAGTTAGTCAATTTTATTTAATCATTTTGGTGAACCCAACTTGAATCATGCACGCTTATAGGTCCTTCATCCATTACTTTGTTTCTTCTTTCTTTCATCCATTATCCTAGCTTGGGATCATCATGAACATCTCTATTCACACTTATCTACAAAATCACCATGATTGTATCAATAAGCTTAAGAAGTACTTGTCTAACGCTTACATTACCCCTCATCCTTCACCCGATTGTGTATACCATAAGTTCACTTCGGCTCTATCCCTTAATGAGGATCAAATCACTTTCACAACAAATGACCTACCTCTTCAAGCGATACTACAATATGACCCTCCCTTGTATATCCAAGTTTGTATTAACACAGTCGAAGTTAAGCACACTTAATTTGACAACAGATATAGCCTTAACATTTGTAACATAAATTTCCTTCAACATATAGGCATGTTAGAAGCATCTCTAGCCCCTTCGTCCATCTCTATTCATGACTTTGATAACATCCCCAAGTGTGTCTTAGGTACAGTTAATTTATCGGTCACTATTGGTCCATGTACAATTCATATTCCATGTCATGTCATGCATAATGACCTTAATTATAAATTCTCTTGGGAGACCTTGGATCCATGCTATGCATACGGTCCCCTCTACATTACATACACGACTTAAATTTTGGCATCAGGGAGCTGTTTATGATGTGTCGGCTGATCCATCACCTTTTGAGTATTGTAATTCTATTGAAAAAGCCACTAATACCCCTACTTGCTCCAATATTAATCATGATTTTTCTAAGTATGGATTAGGGTATGAATATCTCCGCCACTTTGGCTTCTTTGATACACAAATAGATAAACAAGAACATAATATCACAGAGCTTTGGGACCTCCCCACATGGTCACATAAGTTTGGGATAGGGTATCAAGCTTCTTCTCTGCCTCCCATGGATGCTTATACCTCTTTTCATGTTCCTTCACTTCCCATGCTGCATCTGGAACTCATTAGTGATGATGCATATACTATTTGGGATACCCTTAATACTTTTTCTATTGATAATGCACTACTTGATTACATGGGTGCTTATGATCATCTTCCATATTCCCGCCATAACCAACATCATCCTTTGTCTCTCACTAATACGGTTTACCTCGGGGAATCTGATGTAACCACTGATAATGCCGATCAATTTGACACTATTACTATTGATCCATATATCGAGGATCATTCATATTTTCTAAATGAAGAATCAATATAATACAACTTAGGCACATCTGAACATCCATACATAGTTTTTCTAGCTGCCTCTCTCACCCCTATCGAATAAAAGGATATTAAACAAGTCCTTCATGATTTCCTAGATATTTTCACATGGTATTACAGTGATATGCTAGGTATTGATACATATGTGGCAATACATAATATTTTCCTTAAACCGGGTCTTGTCAAACAAAAAATTCATAAAATACACCCCAAGGTAGCTCTATTAGTCAAATAAGAAATTTAAAAGCTTCTAGATGAAGGTTTTATTCGCACTATCGACTATCCCAAATGGATATCTAATATCGTACCCGTGATGAAACCCGATAGTTGGGTTCATTGTTGCACCAAATTTCATGATTTAAACAAAGCTTCCCCTAAGGATAGTTTTACTTTACCACACATCGACACTATTGTTGATTCTATAGTCAGATACGATATCCTTTCTTTCATGGATGGATTTTTGGGTTATAATAAAATCAAGATCAATCTGGCTAACCCCGAAAAAACTTCCTTTACCACACCATGGGGTACATTTTGTTACACAGTCATGTCATTTGGCTTAAAAAACACTGGGGCTACTTACCAACGGGAAATTACACATATATTCCATGAATAATTCACAAAATCATCCAAGATTATGTAGACGACCTCTTAGAAAAATATCGATGACAATCACCCCATGCAAAGGATATGAAAATATTATTTGAATGATTACGACAATATCATGTCTGATTAAATCCTAAAAAGTGTGTATTTGGGGTCACAACAAGTAAACTGCTTGGATATATTATCTCCCAACGTGGCATTGAGATTTATCCTAACAAAATTAAGGCCATTATCGACATGCCTCCACCCAAAAACCTACACCATTCACGATCACTATAGGGTAAAATTCAAGCTATTCGATGATTCATTGCACAACTTGCTGAAAAGACTCAATTGTTCACATGATGCATGAATAAAGATACCAAGTTTGTTTAGGATGATAAATGTCAACAAGCCTTCAATAACATTAATACCTACTTGCTAAATCCACCTATCTTGGTTCCACCCTTAGCCGATCGACCTTTCTTTTTGTATATCTCTATTATGTTTCATGCTTTAGGATCTTTATTGGCACAACATGATGATTCTCAACATGAAAAATCCATATATTATATTATTAATACTCTACTCTCTTACGGATGTAACTATAACTACATTGAAAACTATGCCTCGGTCTTGTCTTCGTTACAAAAAATTACTAAAATATCTTCTTAACAATGAGGTACATATTATAACAAAAGTTGACCCATTATGTTACCTCCTCTCCCGCACACATATCTCAGGATATTTGGCACGTTGGGTCATGCTCTGCACCGAATTTGATTTTAATTTCCTACCAAAAAAAGTAAACAAAGGACAAGTTATCGTTGATCAACTAGCCGCAACACCCCTCTTGGATACATAACCCATTTCTGACTCCTTTCGCGGTGATTTCACTACCTATACCATTGAGCCACATACGTAGAAAATGTACTTTGATGGCTCTCATTGTTGATCTAGCATTGGGACTGGGATAGTCTTCATTACCAAACACGGTGACCCACTCCCCTTCGCACATCGGTTAAGGTTTTATCGTACAAATATCATAGTTGAGTACAAATATCTCATCTTAGGTTTTCTCACCGCTCAAAATATCATCATTCACAACTTATGCATACACAGTGCTTATCAATTAGTCATTGTTATCACCAAATCACTATTCACAGTGCATCATTATATCAGGGAAAAGGCATAAGCTGTGGGACTTGGGCTCGAGGTGAACCTCTGGAGAAGGCTGGATTCCTCTTCCTAAACTAAACACAACACTACTTCTAAGGTAGATAAATGGCTAACTAGACCTATGCTAACATTTCAAGGGATTAGGGAAAGATATTTGCAAAGAAATAAAACCTATACTAGAAGTGGTGATGCACCAAGAAAGTGTTTTTCTGGAAAACATTCCGGCTTGCTGATGAAGAGAGATGATCATGAGAAAGAATGACATGCATTACTAACCCACTTTACATACATTACTTCACTCCCTGATAAGCACAATGACCTCCAAAACTTGCAAAGGAAACCCTAGTTGCATAATTCACCTACAAACATGAGAGAGTAAAACAGAAGAGAAGAAATCATGAAAAGACATATAAATGATCATAAAACATAATTTCCATTACTTCAAGCACTTTCACAGTGCATCATTATATCAGGGAAAAGGCATAAGCTGCCATTACAATTTGAAAAGAAAGGCTTGAGAGCCTACAAATTCACAGCTTCTCAGCTTGTGAAGAGAGGGGAAGATTTGAAAGTGTCTAACTTTTTTTTGGAATAAACATCCCCTTTACATTTTATAGCATTTGCTGATTGGTTAAGAGAAATAAGGAAGAAACCCTAGAATCTAGGTGAGAATGTAGGAAATAATCAATCATTGTTGTTGGCCATGTTTTCCTCATTTATTACACCTCCACCTTTCAAGGCACCACTATAGGAACGAGTAAAACCTTTAATTTTTGAAATAAAAAATTCAAAAAATCCATATTTTGATTCTTTCACTACATAGCTCTTGTTCTCTCGATTCCAACGACTGTAATTTTGTAAAAAACGGGCAATCGAGGAGAAAGTTGTGGTCTTCTGAGAAAAAATTGCTTTTAGGGTATCCTGAGCTTTGTTCTCCATCAACTCTTGATAATTTCTCATAATGATTTCATAAATTCCAATAATTAAATTTCCTCCATTAAAAAATATTATGTTAATAAATTTTGAAAAGCACCGTGAAGTTCTATGGGGTCCACTTGGTTGAAGGTTGCAATAGAGGGGTTTAGTGTTTGTTAAGTGTCTTGGTTAATGGCTCACCAAATTCTTTGGATAACTCCACTTTAAATAGTTATTGATTTTACATGGTAGTGGTGGTGTCATATTTATTCGATTAACTACCTTACTTCAAACTTCGGTGAGCTATTCAACATTGACCAATCTACATGGAAAATTTCACGTTTAAACAATGAAGGACCCCCTTTTAAAACTTTGGACAAGTTATCAACCCTGCCATTTTGCATTGAATTATTCTCTAACTCAGAGTTGACCTGGTGACTTGGCCAATAACTCCGCTCACTCTTTTCATATGGTTCGACCCACAAAACATGCTCACATTAATCTTAGCACCGCCAATTGACCGACTCATACGCTAAATACTCACCTCTAAGTCAGATAAATTTGGCATTCAACTTGTGCAACGTAATTCTCAGAATTCAGAGTCCACTCGAGCCCATCTCTTTGGGTTTTAGAAATCGAAAACTTCCCGACCACGCAGGGCTCACAACACCCAAAAGCTCAGAACCCCAAAAACCTAAAACTCTGCATTTCAGAGTTTCAGGATTTAGAACTATTCAACTCGCACGACGTCTTTGAGCCCAAAAATATCTGAAAATCTGAAACAACTAACTCCAAAACACTGAAAAAGAATTATCTGAAAATCCAAAATGGTTTCCTCCGAAATTAACCCTCAAAACATACATACGTTTCTACACACCTCGACTCTACATTGCGTCGAACCCATTCTCCCAATGTACGTACACTCTGTGAGCACTGCTCGAGCTAATTTTCTTCCCTGTGTCTGGGAGAAATATGTTGACTCTGATCAATTTGAATTTGTATGCCCCGATTAGCCATTAGGATGGCTGCGTTACCCTTCACTATGGTGACACCCACCAAATATATTCCACTCAAACTGATGATTGAATCGCTCAGTTTGGTTGAATCGTTTCCTTCTCTGTGAGCTCGTCGAGCTCTCTTTCACATAACTTTATGAAACATTATCATTGAGCCATGAGTTGCTCCTGTGCATTACATGATCTTTCTAACTCTCGAAAACACTAGAAAATCAATACCAAGTTGAACCTAGACACTTGGTTCTTCTTATGTTTCATTTCCAATTGTATTGAGATCCAATCATTCAATCGCATCTCGGCTCCACCAAATTTTCTCGACTTGAGCCCACTTGCATGCCTAAAGGTTTTGGCCTACATCAATGCCCGAGTCCTGAGCTAGCCTTCATTGGGATGTGGTGATCCTTTGAGATCTTCATGCAACCTCATTACTTCGTTCCCTGGTGGGCTCCAAAGATACCTTGACTCGGTTTGAAGTGACTCCTCATCCCTACACCCAGAGAGCTCCCCTTACCGATCTCTGAGCTTCATCATTATGGCCTCAACTCATGTTTTCTGCATTTGATGACTCGTGACATGTATCATCTGAGTTTTGATGCATTTTTGGCAAGCTAGGTGAACAAATTGATTTTTCATGCCCAATCTCCCATGTAGCCTGCCGAGCCCGTTCATACCAAATGAGCTCTTCTGCCTTCCAAGAGCCATGCATCGAGCCACCATTCCAAAGCACCTGGTACGTATTCACTCCTCACGATGAACCTCTTACCACCATGGTATCATGATGAGCTCATGGGTTGAGCCAAACCTTTCTATCACATCATACCAAGTTGATTTGAATAAACGAGTCACCCATAACTCATATCTAACTCGGGCTCCATATTATGCTAGGATCCATGCATTGATTCGATCCGTTAATCACCTAATTTATCTCATGAGCTTAGGTTCCTCATACTGAGCCAACTCAGATCATTAGTCGCACGAGCCTTGAGCTCTTAACTATGACTCAATCATGCACAGTTTGCATTAAAGCCTCATGGTTATCTCCATATGAGCTCACCGAATGATCTCGCAGCGAACTACCAGCTCCATTGAAATCAATATCTTTACTTCCGTGCAATCTCTGAGCCTTTAATCATAAATCACCATCAAACTTGGATATGATGAACCCTTTCTTTGCATAAGGCTCAGAATTCACACAGACACATCACTAATAATTTACCTTTATAATCCTTGCATTCTTTCAAAATTCCTCCCTGGCTTTGCATATGAACCAACGAGTTAGATCTTCTCGCCATGCATCAAGCTCCCCCTATAGTCCAATGCTCTATGTGCATGAATTTCATGAATACCCTGAGACCTCAGCCTGCCACCAAATCAATAAATTGAAGCTGAGTTGACCGACTCCAAGTATGTGTCCCCTTAAGCCACTAACTCGGCTCAAACTAAGTTTTCCACGACCTTAGCTCGACCGTCGAGATATTACTTGGCTGTGAATTTCCTGTTTGGCTTAAATCTCAGCCTCATTCCGCAAGCTCAAACAATGTTGAGCTCCCAAATGATTCTGAGCTTCATTCGTTCATGCAAGCATTAACTCGACTTGCAACCAATTGCCCTGATGAGTCACTCATTTAACTCAACCCACCGAATCTCCACGTTATCATTGATAGCAACTTGGATACACTCGTATTGGTGTCAAGCCTAAATTTCCATTCCTAATCCTTGACTCATCCATCCAATAATCTGAGCGTCATTTTATACGAGCCAGTCCCAACTGTGTAACCTCCACGAGCTCACCGCTTAGTGAGGCACCTCTGTAATTTTATCTTCTCTGCTTGAGCTCAAAACTCTTCACTATTTATGCCTTTCACTTAGTTGACACTGAGTCATTCCTATTCATGTACGAGTTCTATTTACCATCCCTATTTCTCTTTGTGAGACTTATTGCACGACTTATTTTCATCTGTGTTGACCATACACCTGAGATCGACACCTTCATAGTGAGCAGCTCAACCCTCATGCACACTTTTCAATATCTACACCATGCGAAGTTGGCCCTAACTGTAGAGTCCACACCACCACACCATTGTCGACTCGCCACATGTAGATTCAACAACCGAAGTGAGCTCGGTGTATAACTCACTCTACGTAACTCACCTTGGTACATGTCAACCGACTTGGCTCGTGCCCCCTTGTGACTTGTGCTGACAAATTTTCAAGTATTGCATTGACCCTTCTTAAAATTTTTGAATCTTACTGTGAAAAAGTGGATCATGGAAGTGTGATAAGACACCTAAAAACTTGATTGCCAATTTTAACCATTTTTGCTTGAGTTGGGTAAGTGTGGGCATTCAAAAGGAAATTTCCTCATTCTGAGTGAAATTCAAGATTCTAGGACCCAGGAAAGATAAGAACAGTCTAAGATGATCATAAAAACTTCTCAAAACTTGAAATTATCTCGGCAACCCCAAAATATTTATGGAAGAATTTCGGTCTCAGGGTATTATCTTATTGTCCATTTTTTCCCGAGGGGGAAAAAGGATAACATTTTTGGCAACCGCTTAGGGATGCTTGCCTGCTAAGCATGGTTCCAGTAGCCTTGTCTATCTGTTTGGAATGGAGTCAATCTTAATCCTAAAATTGATCCTGAATCATGAGTTTCATGCTCCCAAGTTAACTGAACATTACTGCATCCTACATCCTAAACTTGGAATGACTGCTACAAAATGAAGGATAATAAATGAACCCGTCCTGAATCCCCTTGAAAATTACCGATCTTGGACCTCCCTGGAATGCTAAGAATGAAGTATACTGAATCTAGTGAAAACTTGGTGTATGAAGCATATTACAGAACTTTGAGTGAAGCAACCAAGGAATTGCGAATAACTTGAAACTTTCTCTGAAACCTTGAACTTTCCTCTTCCTTGAAAAACCTTCAATGATGAAACAGTGTGCAGAACAACACAAAAACAACGATGGAAAACAAAACACACTAAATCTAAAAACCATACATGCCCCAATTGAATCATGCAGGGTGTGCAATGCACTTATTCTGCTGAAAGAAAACCTATTACTACCCTATACTAACTAGAAGCATGGGTGAGCTAAACAAATCCTACAACCGGTTGTGCAAAATAGCTTCCACTCCTTACAATGGGAAGCCATACAGATGATGTGATAATGAAAATGGCTGAAACTGATAGTGAAAAACTGAAATAAATCCAATTTTCCACCTGAATTTCCAAGGCATCAAATGTAAAGAGAAAGTATCCCTCTTTTAGTTGCTTTGTATTGGTCTTGTAGAGGCATAACAATTGATTCTTAGGGCTATGAAATTCATCTTCAAATTCTGAAGTGAATGTGACCAGTTGTGACTTCTCTTTTGTCTCCAAAGAAGCCAAATACCTTATGGGACATGGTCTGACCCTATGAATTTTCCTTCTACCCTGAATTGTAATTTTGACAAGAAAGTGTACTGGAAGACTTCCTTGAAAAGAATGATTGTCTATGATCTGATTTTCATCATGTTCCCCATTTACAAAAAACTCTCCTCCATTTCCTTTTCCTTCCTTGACAATGAGGATTTATTCCATAACATGAAACTATTTTGGATTGCTTACAGGCTCCAATGGAATTACTAGAAAGTCATTGAAAGTGTTTGAAGCATACTGATCATATAGGAGTTCCACTTTTATCTGAAGACAAAGTTTTTCTGCATTTTTAACCTCCTCATCCCATATGAATCTTGTAGGATCAAACTCTTTCACCTGTTGTTTTTTAATACAATTAAGGGAAATAAGGCCTCCTTGGTTTTCTTCCACCATTACTTGTTCATCAAACAAATCTGACTCCATAATTGAGAGCAAAAAAATCTCAATAATGTCATCTCCTCCCAAAGCCTCTGAATTTGAATTAGTTTCTCGTGCGTTCTCCTCTCTTTCTTCTTTCAATGAATGTTATAGAAGATATAATTCCTCTATTTCAAATTTAAGAGGACTATTTAAAATCAGTTGTAGTCCTTGAGTATTTCCTTGCATAGCACTAGACAACTTACATTGAAGGTTATATAATGGAATAACATAATTGGGTATTTCTATAGGTCCTTTTACATCCAAATACTCCTCCAAATCTGACAGACAACTTGTTTCTTTGTTCTCTAGATTTGTAAAGGGTTCAACCTCCCTTATGATGTTTCCTGAATCAGAACCTGATTCTTCATGACCTTCCTCATCTTAAAACATAAAATTTTCAAGATCAAATTCATCTAAGAAAACATAGTTTTGAAAAGACGAAGAAGGGAAAGAATTTGAAACTTCTTGCATGGTATAATCTACAAAAACTTCTGAGTCCACCATGGAAAGAATCCCGCTATGGTCAGTTGTTGCATTCGATGAGGATATTGGAAAGTTTCTACAATGCTCCATAAATGCAGCACGTTCTTGACATGTCTCACAATTAGGATCATTGCACTCATAAAAATCACCATGTACACTTGAGAGTCCTTCTTCATCTTGCACATTTCCTTCTTCAACCATCTTTACAATTGGTGAGGAATCATCAGTTTCCACAAACATAGTGTCAACAGGTATGCTATACTATGAACAGGTAAATTGGTGCTCACCTTCATCTCACACTTGTTCTTGTGCAATTTCAATCTCCACCATCTACTCTTGAATATCAACCTCAGATAAAGGCTTAGTTAACAGTGGAACTTGCTTGATGTTCAATATTGCAGCCCAATCCTTCATATTTTTTGAAATTTTATCCTTATCAATCTCCTGAACATTCCCCACTTCATCTTCAGTATAATCATGTTCTTCCCAAAATGGATTTGGAACTATAAGAGGAGGGGTGGGTTGGGATTCAATGACTTCCCTCATGGTTTGAGATAGCAGAAGAAGTAAAACTTCTTGTGTTGGTGACCTTTACAAAAAATAAGAAAATTTGGAAGGGTGAGGAACAAAAGATTCATGATGGGATAGAAAGATAGGAGAGGAAGGAATGAAAATCTCAACATGAGTAGCTGGTGAAAATCGTGGGATTGGAGGTTTAGATTGAATTGACATTGACTGAGAAATGGAATGAGAACTCTGAGGTGGTGGTGTAGGGCTCACCAATTGACAATATTGCATTGCATCAAACTCATAGGCCTCTATTTCTTCAATCCAACCCTCAAGCTGAGGCAACATTTCATTCATAACACAATATTTTCCTATAAGTTGTAAAAATTTGGCATGTGGCCAACCCATGGACAAGCTGCGTTGAAGACATTTTCGAATGCCATCATTTGATCTGTGGCTCTATATTGTACCATGCCTGCCTCTAGTTTCTGCATCTTAAGTTCTAGCTTTACATCTTCATATGTAGGATAGCCTCCATCATGTGCATGTTCCTGCCCTTGAAAAGTTGCATAGTTAGGTGAAAAACTAAAATGATCACGAATTTTCTTAAAGGGATATGCATGTTATTAGTTCTCGTCGTAAAATGGAGTTAGAGGTGGATTAAAATAACTTGAAGATGGAAAGTGTTGTTGGTGGTGCAAGTGGGAACTCAACTATGAAAATGAAGCCATGATTACACGACTTCATGAATGGGAGAAAAAATGGAAGAAAACTAGAAGGGAAATGGGTAAATTGAAGGTCTGCAACACAGAGAGTAGAATACTTAGACCAATGGAGTCGCCAGTTGTGCTTAGGTTTACCTCAGAAGGCTTAAATTTCACTAAGAGCACAACAACTTAATAAAATGAAGTGAACACAAAACACACACCTGTGAAAAATGTGACTAAGATATATAATGGGATTCCTGTGAAATGTATAACTTTCACCTACTGTCCAACCGAGCATGCCAAAAATGGTATCGCCAAATCATTGCACCCCTCGAATGGCTTGAAAGTGAACACGACATTCGGTGTGATTGGGAAACATGATATCACCTCTTAAGCTGTAGAACTTGGGCTCAAGGTGAACCTCCGGAGAAGGATGAATTCCTCTTCCTAAACTAAACACAACACTACTTATAAGGCAGATAAATGGCTAACTAGACCTATGCTAATATTTCAAGGGGTTAGGGAAAGAGATTTACAAAGAAATAAAACCTATACTAGAAGTGGTGATGCACCAAGAAAGGGTTTTGATGGAATTTTTTTTGGCTTGCCAATGAAGAGAGATGATCATGAGAAAGAATGACATGCATTACAAACCCACTTTACATATAGTACTTCACTCCTTGATAAGCACAATGACCTCCAAAACTTGTAAAGGAAACCCTGGTTGCACAATTCACCTGCAAACATGAGAGAGATAAATAGAAGTAACGAAATCATGAAAGGACATATAAATGATGAAAAAACACAATTTCCATTACTTCAAGCACTTGTATAATACATCATTACATCAGGAAAAAGGCATAGGCTGACATTAAAATTTGAGAAGAAAAGCTTGAGAGCCTACAAATTCACATCTTCTCAGCTTGTGAAGAGAGGGGAAGCTTTTAAAGTGTCTAACATTTTTTGGAATAAACATCCCCTTTAAATTTTATAGAATTTTCTGAGTCATTGAGTGAAAGAAGGAAGAAACCCTAGAATCTAGGCCAGAATGTAGGAAATAATCAATCACTGTTGTTGGCCATGTTTTCCTAATTAATTACACCTCCACCTTTCGAGGCACCACTCAAGGAATGATTCAAACCTGTAATTTTGGAAAGTAAAATTTCAAAAAATCCATATTCTGATGATTTCACTGCATATCTCTCGTTCTCCCAATTCTAACGACAGTAATTTTGTAAAAAATGGGCAATCGGGGAGAAAGTTGTGGTGTTCTGAGAAAACGTTGCTTTTAGGGTATCCCGAGCATTGTTCTCCACCAAATCTTGATAATTTCTCATAATGATTTCATAAATTCAAATATTTAAATTTCCTCCATTAAAAAATATTATGTTAATAAATTTTGAAAAGCACTGTGAAGTTCTATGGGGTCCACTTGGTTGAAGGTTGCATTAGAAGGGTTTAGTGTTTGTTAAGTGTCTTGGTTAATGGCTCACCAAATTCTTCAGAGAACTCCACTTTAAATAGTTACTAATCTTACATGGTAGTGGTGGTGTCATATTTATTCGATTAACCACCTTGCTTCAAAATTTGGCGAGCTATTCAACATTGACTGATCTACATGGAAAATTTCACATTTTAACAATGGAGGACCCCATTTTAAAACTTTGGACATGTTATCAACCCTGTCGTTTTGCATTGAATTCTCCTCTAACTTGGATTTGACATGGTGACTTGGTTGATAACTTGGCTCACTCTTTGCATATGGTTCAACCAAAAAAACATGCTCACATTAATCTCAGCACTGCCAATTGATTGATTCATATGCTAAATACTCGCCTTTGAGTGGGATAATGATTTGGCATTCAACTCACGTAACGTAATCCTTAGACTTCGAAGTCCGCTCTAGATCATCTCTTTGGGTTTCGTAACTCGAGAAATTCCCAACCACGCAAGGATCCTAATGCCCAAAACCTCTGAACCTTGAAAACCTGAAACTATGAATTTTGAATTTTTGGGGTTTCAGGCTTTGGAACTATTCAACTCACACGATGTCTTTGAGCCCAAAAATCTCCAAAAATTTGAAACAACTAACTCTAGAACACCGAAAATGAATTGTTTGAAAATACAAAATGCTTTCCTCCGAAACAAAGCCTTGAAACATACATACGTTTCTACACACATTGACTCTACATTGCCTCAAACCCGTTCTCCCAATGTACGTACACTCTATGAGTGTTGCTTAAGCTAATTCTCTACCTTGTGTCTGCGAGCAATATGTTGAATCACTCATTTTGCATCTGTATTCCCCAATGAGCCATTAGGATGGCTGTGTTACCCTTCACTGTGGTGACACCCACCGAATCTAATCCACTCAAACTGATGATTGACTCACTCGGTCTTGTTGAATCATTTCCTTCTCTGTGAGCTCATCGAGCTCTCTTTCACCTAACTTTGTGAAACATTTTCATCGAGCCATGAGTTACTCCTATGCATTACATGATCTTTCTGAATCTCGAAAATACCAGAAACTCAATACCGAGTCAAACCTAGACACTTGGTTCTTCCTACATTTCCTTTTCGATTGTATTTAGATCCAATCATTCATTCACGTCTCGGCTCCACCAATTTTTCTCAGCTCGAGCCCACTTTCATGCCTAAAGGTTTCAGCCCACATCAATGCTCGAGTCCCGAGCTATCCTTCATTAGGACGTGGTGATCCTTTGATCTCTTCAAGCAACCTCATTACTTTGTTCCCTGGTAGGCTCCAAAGATACCCTGACTCAGTATGAAGTGACTCCTCATACTTATACCCAGAGAGCTCTTCTTACCAATCTCCGAGCTTCATCATTGTGGCATCAAATCAAGTTGTCTTCATTTGATGATTCCTGACATGTATCAGCCGAATTTTGATGCATTTTTGGAAAGCTAGGTGAAGAAACCAATTTTACATGCCCAATATCCCATGTAGCCTACCGAGCCCATTCATACCAATTGAGCTCTTCTTCCTGCCAAGAGCCATGCATAGTGCCACCATTCCAAATCACCTGGTACGTATTCATTCCTCACGATGAACCACTTACCTACATGTTATCGTGATGAGCTCATGGGTTGAGCCGAACCTTTCTATTACATCATACCAAGTTGATTTGAATAGATGAGTCACTCGTAAGTCATATCTAACTTGGGCTCATAATTATGCTAGGAGCCATGTATTGAGTCGATATGTTAATCACTTGATTCATCCCACGAGATTAGGTTCCTCATACCAATCCAACTCAGATCATCAGTCACCTGGGCCTCGAGCTCTTAACTGTGACTTGATCATGCAAAATTTACATTAATGCCTCACAGTTATCTCCATATGAGCTCACCGAATGATCCCGCAGCAAACTGCCAGCTCCATTGAAATCAATATCTTTACATATGTACAATCTCTGAGCCTTTCATCTTAACTCACCATTAAAATTGGATATGACAAACCTTTTCTTTGCATATGGCTCAGAAATCACACATATGCATCACCAACCATTTACCTCTATAATCCTCACATCCTTTCAAAATTCCTCCCTGAATGTGCATATGAACCTGCAAGTTGCATCCTCTCTCCATGCATCAAGATCTCCCTATAGTCTAATGATCTATGTGCATGACTTCCGCGAATACCCTGGGACCTCATCCTACCACCGAATCAACAAATTGAAGCTGAGTTGACCGACTCCAAGTATGCTTCCCCTAAAGCCACTAGCTTGGCTCAAACTAAGTTCGCCACGACCTTAGCTTGACCGTCGAGCTATTACCTGGCTGTGAATTTCCTGTTTGGCTTAAATCTTGGCCTCATTCTGCAAACTCAAACAATGTCAAAATCCCAAATTCTTCTGAGCTTCATTTGTTCATGCAAGCATTAACTCAACTTGCAACCAATTACCCTGATGAGTCACTCATTTAACTCAACACACCAGATCTCCACGTTATCATTGATAAAAACTTGGATACAATCGCAATGGTGTCAAGCCTAACTTTCCATTCCTAATCATCGAATCAGCCGTCCAATAATCTGGGCATCAGTTTATATGAGCCAATCGCAATTGTGCAACCTCCATGAGCTCGCCACTTAGTGAAGCACCTCTATAATTTTATCTTCTCTGATTGATCTCAAAAATCTTCAATGTTTATGCCTTTTGCTCATGTGACACTGAGCCATTCTTGTGCATGTACGAGCTCTATTTACCATCCCTATTTCTCTTTGTGATACTTATTTCATGACTTATTTTTGTCTATGCTAACCATACACCTAAGATCGACACCTTCATAATGAGCTGCTCAGCCCTCATGCACGCTTTCCAATATCTACACCACGCTGAGTTGGCCCTAACAACAGAGTCCACACAACCGTGCCATTGTCAACTCGCTACATGTAGATTCAAAAACCGAAGTGATTTTGGTGTACAAATTTCTCTGCGTAACTCACCTTGGTACATGTCAACCAGCTTAGATTGTGCCCCCTTGTGACCTATGCTGACAAATTTTCAAGTATTGCATTGACCCTTCTTAAAAATTTTGAGTCTTGTTGTGAAAAAGTGGATCATGGAAGTGTGATAAGACACCTAAAAACTTAAATGCCAATTTTAATCTCTTTTTTTCTCAAGTTGCGTAAGTGTCGGCATTCAAAAGGAAATTTCCTCATTCCAAGTGAAATTTGAGCTTCCATGACCCAGGAAAGATAAGAACAGTCTAAGATGATCATAAACACTTCTCAAAGCTTGAAATTATCCTAGTAACCCCGACATATTTATGGAATAATTTTTCGGTCTCAAGGTATTATCCTATTGTCCATTTTTTTCCAAGGGGGCAAAAATGGATAACAATCATTAATCAAGTTAATGATACTGTTGGTCCAAAAATCTATCGGTTAGGCAGGTCATGGGAAATTAGGACAACAGTGTGCAGGGCAGAGCCCCTCTTTGAGACAATGAAGCGAAACTAGTTTATTGCTAATCTATCAAGAAGGAATATGTGCAAATGTACACTATTCTAACTTCAGGGGGGTTTGGGATTTCATACCAGTAGAAGTAGATGTATGATGGAAAAGTGACATGTGAGCATGGGAATCTACAAGTAACTCTTCCTTGCACCTGAACTCTCGAGGTCATGCCGAGACAGCCGGTGGGGATGGAATACATGTGGGGTGCAGATAAACTAGTTAGGTAATCTTATGTCTTCAACACACAATAATGGAATCTGTGAATCCAAGGCAAAGAAGGCCCTCCCAACCTAAACAAATCTGATAGATCATTCGGTGAGGATAGCTGCTCGAAGGCTCCAATCAATATCGAGCTCTGCCGTGATTTGATCTATGGGTTGTGGGATATGTGGAAGATGACCTGTGGGTGCTTCATATATATCTCCCGACAAGGTCATGAAAATGGAATGGCTAAATGTGTAATGGATCTTTTGGTGTTTTATGGATGATTCTCTGGTCTAGTCCATAAATATTTAGCTTGATTAGCTACTACGTTTAATAATGATAGTTGTGTGATAATGTCTGGTGGAAGTGGAGAGGACCTAAACACCAGCGTTCGCAAGATGGTGTCAATATTTGATTGATTTGTAGGCCCGTTGGGTTGTGGGACCTGTGGGTCACAACCGTAAGTTCATGGTTGTAGTGGACCTCCTATGGTCATATGAAGAGTCAACCCCTGATTCCGAGTATCTAGTAATTGTATGCCTTTTCGGCCTCTACGTTTAGAACTAGAAGTTGCACGATTTTCTCGGAGTACCTAACAGGTGTTCTGACAACTTGGATACGTAAGCTAGTGTCTATATCAACAAGGAGGTCTTATGCGTCTGGCTGTGGGAGTAGTGGATCACAACCGAATATTTTCTCTCTTTCAGGTCCTTCTACAGCCATACAGATATCTATCAAGGCAGTCTATAATTTGGCTGATTTGACCAGAACGTGTGTGCTTTGTCATCTTCTATCTTTAATCCTCTTAGCTGTGTGCTGATTTCTTGTAGGTTTATTGTTGTTCAGAAGACCTAAATTCTGAGATTTTGGTCTATGTCAATTATTACTACAACAATATTTGGTCGAGGCATGATTGGCTCAAAAACGTATTCCCTGGGCTCTCTAGGTCCCATGATTGTCATACAAGATCAATATAAATTTAAATGAAACAATATAAACTAATTATGCAAGATATATATACAACATATATATATTCCTCTATTTTTGTATTTTTGATAGAATTTTTAATAGAATTGAAAGAGCAACTAATCTAATATATTCAGAAAATGATAACTAATCTAATAACAAAATTAAAACAAGCAAGGTAGCCCGATGTAGCTATTTGCCTGTGTAGTTGTGAGTTTATCCTAAATCACTAAATAGCTGATTAACTTAATTGAAAGATTCTCGATCCTACCTTAGAAGTGAGGAATGAATCATAGTTTCTGAGAAACTATCAATCCCCACAGCTTCCCTGGAAATATCGAAAATGAAATTTAACTGAAATGAAATATTTCACTACTCTATTTGATATGTTTTAATTAGAAATTTGACAGATAAAACCTGGAATTTGTAGAACAGTGGCGAATCCAGTAGTGTATGACTTTGTCCCCTCAGAATGATCTCCTTGTTCCTTCGTGTTCACGTGAATCCAGAAGAGCGTGTATATGCTAGCATCAACAGAAAAAGGTATTTTGAACAATGGCATCTTTGGATATAGACCGAATATAATGTGAGTAGGAGAGGGACAACGCAAGTGACAGAGCTTGGCATATGCAATTCCTAGCGGGATTTATTGTGGGAATACAACACAAGTGTACTAAGAGATTCTAGAATCTACCTTCTGTGAAGAACACAACCTGTAACTCTAATGAATTCAATCTACAACTGACACTACTATGCTCTAAACTAATTTGTATGAACAACAATGAACAAGACTGAAGCAAGAAGATCGAATGGCTTCTAACAGCAAAGGAAAACTAGCATGGATGCAAAACATGAAAACAAAATGAATTCTAAGCAAGAAATTGAAAGACTAAACAATGGAGATGAGAAGTTGAGGGGGCCATTTGCTTGAAAACAAGTTGGCTATTTATAGATTTCACATTCACCCAAAGGTAATTCCTATTAGAAATCTTTTACCATTAAACAATGAAGAAACACTATTCTAGGGAACATAAAACATTAATACAAGCTAAGGTAGTTGAGAAAAGCTGGTGAATGTTGAAAAATTTATGCAAGTCGTGATCAAAAGAACGTGCTGGAAAACACGTGAAGGACCGCCGCCCTGGCCATGCGGCAGTTTCATCACTGAAGGTCAAAAAGCTTAGAAAAATAAATGCAGAGGATAAAGTGAAGTACACAAAGTTTAAACAAGATGCTTGGGATACTAACATACACTTGGCAAGCTTTCCTAGATTCTGAACACCTTGCAAGGTGACCTGTACCATCATTAGGGCATGTGTAACATCGTTCTGGCGGTATAATACCCTACAATTTTGGATACGTACATATTTCCCCATCGGAGAAGCGTTTTAACCATGAAGAGGCATAAAACGGTGGGTCTGAGTATGGCGGTCCCAAAATGGGAAGCTAGAAATTATACTTGATACGCCCGTGTGTTGAAATGTCGCCATCCAAGTTCCTGCTACCTGCAAAATGGAAAGAGGACTCAAGTGCAGATAGATAAAATAAATCAAAAAATAAATACTAAATTAGTATGAAATGAGGACTTACCATTTCCGCGGGGATAAGAACTTACCTCCGTCGGTGCTCTAAACCTGTGAAAGGGGCATTCAAAATGAGTCAAAACACCATATATATATATATATATATATATAAAACAAGCTTATTTTCCTATTCATTTACACGTGTCGATTTGATAGTTTTTGAGCTCTGGGACCCACGGTGATGGTTTTCAACGAGAGTGTAGTCAAAACGTTCGTAGCGAGATAATGATCATGCCTATGTGAGCAGAACCTCGACTTGCAAGATCTCAGGTTAGTTCTTCTCGATTTAACGTTTTTGCACCCAAAATGTAAAAATGATGAAAAAATTGTCTTGGGGGGGTCATTTTTTGAAATGTTAGTTTTAAATGTGTCTGTTAGGGGGGACGCCTAATGGGTAGGCTTTCGTTTTAGCTAAAATGGTCAATTTTTTGCATTTTAAAGCATTTTTAGGGCATGTGACCCGTTTGTAGTCGCGGGATAGGACCGCCACCCTGAGCAGGGTGGCGGTTACAGGACCACTACCTTTTAAGGCGGCGGTTACGGAACCGCTGCCCTACTCAGGGCGGCGGTCCTCTACAGAGTGTTAAAACAACACTATTTTGAGTTTATTTTCCATTTCTAGTATTCCTACTTGCTTTAATGATTTTTCTAATGCAATCTTGATACTAACTTGCTTCTTTTTGCATGTTTTTGGGTGTTTTGTAGAAGAAGGAAGAGTACATTAGATGAAGCCGAGAGAGGGAGTGTGATTGGCTTCCAACAGTGTTAGATGCACTCTCTCAGGCTGAGCAGGATACTCTCCAGAGGCTAGGTATATTGAGGATCACATGGGTCCCCCATGTTGCGCCTACCAGTCACATACTATGTGACTTATTCTCTTACTGGGATGCAGATCGGAACACCTTCCGATTTCTAGGTGTTAGGGGTGAGTGGAGCATCACCCTAGAGGACATCTACCGCATTTTGAGAGTCCCGATTATTAGGAGGAGAATTTAATTTGATACAACAGTATCCAGAGCTCAGGTGACTCAGTGGGCCACCTATATGGGAGATGCAGTTGTCTACACTGGTTCAAAGAAGGGGGTGAAGTTCTGTTCTATTCCTGGCTTGCCCATCCCTCTGATCCGTCAAGCCATTATGGGCATCCTTTCCTCGAGATTTATCAGGGACAAGGGAGGGGATACTTTGCTCTATTGTTGGGCGCCCATCATCTCACAGATTGAGGCACATGGTCAGATTTATTCTTGGGGAGCCGATATACTTGGGACCACCTATCATAACTTATACAGGGTGGTTCGATTACAAGGACATTCATTGAGCCATCCGACCTTAGTTATGAGCTGGGTCTATGAGCACATTATCCCTTATGGGAGAGGCATAGAGGTGGAGGATCTCGAGGCCATGAGGGAAGCTAGATGGACAGAGATGATGGTTCTTAGAGCACCCCACCACCAAGTTACTTCCCTGACTACTGAGGACATGGAGGCCACACCTTATCAGGCCATGACAGGGTTGTGGGGTGAGGAGACCTTTACTTTGATTTCCTTCTCTACTATAGGGCAGCTTGTGGATAGGACGGGGAAGGTAGAGACACACCCCTTTGATCGAGTGCCTCAGTAGTTCAGCCTTGCTTACATTGACATGCTTCCCCTAGTGGTGCCAGTGTTCAGATCAGTTCGGGAGGCTAGGGGAGGTCCTAGAGGCCGGGGTTGGAATGTTGTTACTCCTAGCATCCCTATTGCAGCCAGGAGGGTGGTACGTGCTTGAGAGAGAGACAGTGCTTCTCAAGCACCTTTACTTCAGATTGCCGCTAGTCCTACCCATAGCAGTGATGATCCCATTGATGTAGAATCTGAGTCTAAGGAGTTCACAGGGGGAGAGATGGAGGAGGAGACTGAGGAAATGGAGATTAGTGGGTCAGGTGGGGAAGAGGATAGTGATCTTGAGTGGCATGACACTCAGGAGATCCTACAAGCCGAGAGGGCAGAGTAGAGTGTGGAGAGGGTGACTCTAGTCTCAGAGGAGTTGCTTTCTCAGGACCTAGGTAGAGAGAACGAGTCTGTGGTAGGATGCTATGTTGTCCAAGACGTAGGAGGGAGACACCAGTCAACAGTGGCATCTGTGGTAGGTGCGGATCCTATAGATCCTTCTTGGAGGCCCAGAGATCCGAGTGAGTTGTCACTCTTCTTTTGATATTTGTTTTTAGCTAGGATTTCCTTAGTTGCTATCTCTCTTTTTGTTCATCCTTGGTTTCAGCTATTGATTACTTTCTAATTTGTTTTTTCCTTTGCTTGCAGATACTACTGATGAGTGGCGAGACTTTATTCTCTGAGTATGTACTGATACCTTGATGCTCCCCATGGAGAAGACTCATGCTGAGCTATCCATGGATGCAGGGGAGCCTTCAGCAGCCGGTAGGCATACCGATGTTTTTTCACCTGTCTGGCATGTGGCCAAGATCATGACTTCCCTCCGTATTGAGGTAGCCAGGTATAGGACTGCAGAGCGCCTGATGAGGAGGAGCCACTCTCATAGTGAGACTATAGCTACTGTTTGGGACCGCGAGCCCTCAGTGCACTCAGAGCGCCGGCATAGCCAGATTCCTAGACGTGATCGTGTGCCTTCTGAGGGATCCCATAGGGATTGAGAGGCCACTTGGCTCTTTTTGTAGTGACCTTTGTTAGGTTGTTTATACGAGTATTTTTGTACTTTTTGGGCTCATTGAGCGTTTTGACCATGCCTAGTGCATGATGGCATTGTATATGAAACCTTATTTGTATATATATATATATATATATATATATCTTTGGATCTAGACTCTTAGTATCTTGAATTTTGTGACTCATTTTCTAAATGTGTTTTTAGATGTTTTTAGAATATTTGCTTTTCATGTTTCCAGAATGTATGCAATGGACAACAAATGATAGTAAATAGAATGTTTTACTCTATATTTTTTTGCAGTGCTGATACGAGATGATACTAACATATGGTAGTACTGAACTTTTGAACTCTTTGGGTAATGTTTGTGATTCCTTCTTATATTGGAAAAACATGATGAATGCGTAGTGATAAAGAGATGAACTTGCCCCAATCCCAAATCCACGCAACTAGTAAGATGTGAGGGCTCAACACCAAGAATTAGGAAGGGCACAAGTTGTATGAGTTTGATTGAATGGAATGATGAGAGACAGATAAACCAAGAACAAGAACCAAATTTGGACCTACACACCCACCCTACTCAGAACTGCTACCAAGCTTAGAAGGCCACTTACTTTTTAGTTTATCTAGACTTAGATTCATAAATGGTAACCTGATTGACAAAATCTGGTTTTGAGGATTTGATCTCTTTGGAATTTGGATGTTTTGGATATTTGCTTTCTCTTAACATAATTTGACTTGTGTTTTTAGCATACCAAGATTTTTTAGTTTGTGTGACTGGACCCCCCACACCCTGCCTCACGCAACTAGTAAGAAGCATGGGTTTATCACCAAAGGCAAGATACAGGTGAGTAAGGGCACTCCTTTCCTTTCCCAACCTCACATCACCAATAAGAGATGTGGGCTTATCACCGAAGGTTGATGGGGCAGAGAAGTGTGTAAAATAAAATATTTTGTTTGCTTGGTGCTTTTGATTTCATTTGATTTTGACATTTCTGATCTATAACTTTGGGATATCCTTTCATTCCAAGAGATTTTAAGAGGGATAGATGTGACACCAAGAAGCTTCCAGAACAGACCGTGGGCAAGGACAACTTCACCTAGTAGAAAGAAAGAGCAAAGCCAAGTATGCAGGTCTTGGTATGGTTTCCGTCAATGTTTGTTTGTCGAAATTGATGAGAAGATTTGAAAATATTTGATGATGTTTGAAGAGATGTGATATGAATATTTTTTCCAATATCTTCAGAAATTTGTAACAGTTTTTTAAGAGTAAGCTCCTGAACTATCATTTTTACGAAATGGACAAAATGAAGCAGCTAAAAGACTAATGCAATGTAGGTAGCTATAATGTACTAGCAATGACTTTGACATTTTATGCGTAAAACCGCTTAAGGTGCAAGGAATTGAAAGTGTCATCAAATTCCTCACCTTCTAGTGTGCACAAGAGACACGCACCATTTCCATACTCCTTCATGACTCGGTATGGGCCCAACCATTTGGGCCGGAACTTTCTTCCTTCACCGGTTTTCTTATCGATCCAGATGTCTAGTCTTAGAACTAGATCTCCTTCATATATTTCTCGCTCATAGAATTTTTTGTTATATTGTCGGCACATCCGGTCAGCATAGGCTCTGTGCCATTGTTCGGTGTTTAACCTAGCCTCGTCAAGGCTTTCTAGTTGAGAGAGGCGTGCCTCCCTGTAAGCTTCTTCGTCCAGGATCCCTTGTAATGAGATGTGGAGACTGGGTATTTCAACCTCAAGTGGGAGAACTGCTTCTGCTCTGAATACCAACGAGAAAGGAGTTTCTCCTATTGGTGTTCTTATTGAGGTTCGGTGGGCCCACAAGGCTGGATATAATTTTAAATGCCAATCTCATTTGTTTTCTTTTACTGTTTTGAGGAGAATAGCTTTCAACGTTTTGTTTGTCACTTCAGCCTACCCATTGGCTTGAGGGTAGTAAAGAGAGGTTGTGTGATGGTTTATCTTGAACTTGCTACATAGTACACGAAACGCGTCGTTCTTAAAGGACGTGCCATTATCTGAGATAATGATTTGTGGGACACCATACCTACATATAATTTGGTTCAAATAGAATTTGGCAATCACTGAATGTGGTACGGTGGTGAGAGGCATGGCCTCCACCCATTTGGTAAAATATTTCATGGCTGTGATTATAAAATTATGGTCATTGGTTGATGAGGGAGAGAATTTCCCTATCAAGTCTAGACCCCATGTGGAGAAGGGCCATGGAGTCGCTATTGGTTACAGGGATTGTGCTGGCATGTGAATCTTGTGAGAGAATTCTTGACATTTGTGGCACTTATGTACAAATTCCACTGTGTCATGTTTGAGAGTGGGCCAAAAATAGCCCATCCGATGTATTTTGTGAGCGGTGGCGTGACCACCGAAGTGGCCACCACATATCCCACTATGGGATTCATGAAGAATCCTCTTGGATTCTTCTATGTCGACGCATCTTAGAAGCATGCCATCGAAGGCTCTACGATAGAGTACTTGGTCTAAAACATGAAGAATCCTCTTGGATTCTTCTTTGTTGCGACGTGGCACTTTCCGGGTATGTATGGTCCATGATAAAATTGATGATATCAGTATACCAGGGACATGTAGAAATGGGGGGTCTAGTTTCAACAAAGTATACACACTCATTGGGAAAGTCTAGATCTACCAACTCGCCCCCATCTAGTGGATTGCCAGCTAACCAGTCTGTAATGATTTTTCCTTTAACAAACTTTTGGTTTACGAATGTTAACTCAAATTCTCCCATTAGGGTTATGAAACGGCCAACTTTTTTAGATAAAGATCCTTGTCTGAGAAATGTTCGTAGATGGTCTGTCTTTACAATGACCCTTGTTTCTTGGTTTAACATGTAATGTCTCAAACATTTTGTTGCAAAATTATGGCAAGGCATTCTCTCTCTACCTGTGTGTAACGTGTTTCATAATCGAGCAATGTTCGGCTAATGAAATAGATCACGCATTCTCATTTATCATTGTCTTCTTAAGACAACATGCAGGCCAGTGAGACATGAGTGGCTCATGAGTATAGGATCAAAGGGCGGTCTGGCTTGGGAGGCATTAGCATGGGTGGTGACAACAAGAAGCGCTTAACTACTTCGAAGGCCTCATTGCAATCTTCAGTCCAATTTATACTATAATATTTCTTGAGTTTGAGTAGATTGTTGATTGGATGAATGGAAAAGCTTAAATCTGGGATGAACCTTCGGATTACACCGAGTTTCCCAAGAAATGACCTGATTCAAGACTTGTCCGAAGGTGGGATCATTTCGAGAACAACCCGTATTTTGGCTGGATGAACATCAATCCTTCGTGAAGATATAATGTATCCTAGAAGTTTGCCTCTTGTTACACTGAACACACACTTCTATGGGTTTAATGTGACACCATACTCAATTAGTCGTGAGAGGATGATACGGAGCACTTCCGGATGATCATAGCATTTCTTGGCCTTGGCTAACAAGTCATCCACATATGATTCCACAATTTTATGGATAAGATCGTGGAATATATAAGTCATTGCCCACTGATATGTAGCGCCGGCGTTCTTAAGACCAAATGGCATGACATCATAACAATAAGTTCCCCAGGGAGTTATAAATGTGGTTTTGGCTTGATCTTGTTCGGATATTTTAATCTGATTGTACCCTGAGAATCCATCCATGAGGGACAACAGTTCAAATCCAGCTATTGCATCAATGATAACGTCAATGGATGGTAATGGGAAATCATCCTTGGGACAAGCTTTGTTAATATCCCGAAATTCTATACAAATGCGTATCTTCCCATTCTTTTTTAGGACGGGAAAGATATTAGATACCCATTGTGAATAGTCAACGGGTTTGATGAATCCTACTTGGAGAAGTTTTATTACTTCCTCTTTTACCATGAGAGCCACTTTTGGCTTCATTGGTCTTGACTTCTGTTTAATTGGCTTCACATCTAGTTTAGTGACGAGATTATGTACCGCAACTTGTGGTGCGATACCCGTCATTTCTTTATAATTAAATGCAAAATCCTTTTGATGTTTTTTGAGGATTTGGGTGTGTATTTCTATTTCTTCCGGAGTTAGCGAGGATCCCAACTTCAAAATTCTTGGTTCTTCCTCTGTTCCAGAGTTTATGTCAATAGTTTCTTCTATCAAAGAAGCGTTACCTTCTTCAAATTCAGGTGGGGATGGAGGTAGTTCCAAGCTTTCTTCATTTTCTATCTCATAGATATCGAGATCCTTCTGTGGAGGAGACTCTACCGTGGGATTTCCAAAGTAGGAAGAGGAGTGTGGTATTAGGGAAAGATCGACTATAGGGTGAGTAAGGTGTAGCTCTGCATAGGCATTTAGATATTTGAGAGTGACTTTATCACTTTCAACATGATGTAAGATAGGAGACTCATTCTCAGCTGTATGTGTTAGAAGAGGGTTCGTTGATATTTTCTTCACCAATGGTTCAGTACGAAGTGATACCCTGAAACTTGTATCTTCCAACTCATTACTTAGGGTAAAACGTGAAGCTGAGGTTGCTATTGAATCCATGAGAAGGTTTTGTTCTCGTGGGATTGCCTCAATGGATATGAAGTTGAATCCTTTGCTTAGATCTAATACTGCTGTTTTATAGAGCTGTAGGTGCTCGGCTCTAGTCTCATATACTTCAGAGACTTGGTTTACAACTAATTGCAAGTCTCCTAACACTCTGATGTCATTAATACCGATCCTTTTGGCTATGATGAGGCCAAGGAGGAGGGCTTCGTACTCAGTGCCGTTGTTTGTACATTCAAAATTTAACTTAAAAGTAAAAGGTAGGATCTTTCCCTCAGGACAAGTAAAGATCACACCTGCCCCGGCTCCATAGAAACATCTAGCTCCATTGAAGTGGAGAGTCCAATATTTACTAGGAAAGATGGATGCTGGGACATTATTTACGTCTATTTCTTCTGTTTCAGTTACTTCTACCATGCAAAGTTCTTCTGCTGGAAGAGAACCAACTCCTAGGGTACATCCCATACCTGTGGAATCAAATGGTAGGAAAATTGGTAGATCTTGTTCTAGTAACTTGACAATTTTTGCAGTAGTTCCTAATGACACTGTTTCTACAACGTTAGCTTCATCCTTAAGGGCTAGGATGCCCTTGACTAGGTTCGTAATTTATAGTTCTGTTATAGGTATTAATTTTTCTTCCAGTTTTGAGTCGATTGGTTTGTTAAGTTGGTTTGTTGGGAGTTCAAACTCAGAGTGAATGCCTGATCTTTTCTTCAGGTCTGCTAGGTGTATGTCAAATGGTTTTGGGTCACCTTTTGCTATGAATATCTTTCCTAGGTATAAGAATCTTATTTCCTGGAATAACGTAGAAGGGATTGCTTTTGTGCGATGTATCCATGGCCGACCGAGGATCATATTATAGTTGGTTTCCCGATCTATGATATAAAACTCGGTGAGGATCGTCTTGGGTCCTAAGGTGACTGGTAATATTATAGTCCCAATTGAAGTAGCCTTAAGGCTATCATAATCTCTTAGCATATTTCTTGTTATGGAACAGTTTTTTTTCTCCATATCCTAGCTTTTGGAGGAAAGAGAAGGGGACAATGTTAACTGCTGCCCCATCGTCAACCATTGCATGTTTAACGTAATTATTGTAAACCCATACCTGTAAATGCAAGGCCGGATCACCTCTACGTGTAATTTCAGCATCTATTAGCATTTTGTTTATGTCGAATATAAACTTGGTATCCCTATCTGGTTGCCCTGGAGGGTGGATATCAAAGTCTATATGGTTTACTTGTGTTTCGGGAGGTGGAGTGATGTTAATTAAATGACCTAGACCTAGTGCTTCTAAAAGAGCAGCCCTATGGGCAGGAGAATTTTTCAATAAGTCCAAAAAGGAGATGCGAGAGAAGGTATTTTTTAAATCATTAATTAAATCATAAGCACCCACAGGTTTTACCAAGGTTTGTTGAATGTTATTTGACTCTAGTGGATAGATTGGATTTGGTTGAGAAGAATATTCTCGCATTCTTGTTATGGCTTCTACGTGCAGCTCAATATCTAACTCCACTAGACCAACTATCTTGGTTCGTGGCTGATTTCCTAATTGCAGCATGACAGGTGGATTTAGTGAAGTTGAGGCTTCATGATCGTTATTTCCTGTCATTACACCTTTGTTCGTCCCATTTGGATTTAATTTATTATTGTTATTGTGATTTGGAAGTGGATCATTAAAGATCTTAAGAGGTGCGTTTTGAGGGGAAACTGCCCCTGTGAAAGTATTTGGCATAGGTGTCACAAAATTTGTTAAGGACATGTCTATGAAGAGTTGTCTTTGTTCTTCTGGAAAATGTTGCATGAACTTATTGTAATTGTGGCAAGTCCTAGTGTCATGGCCTCAAATTTTGTGGAAACCACAATACAAGTTGGGATTATAACTCCTAGGTTGTTGGTTTGGCACGTGTTGTGGTCCAAAACTTTGATTAAACTGTTGATTATTAGGATTAAAGTTTTGCATTTGTTGCCTTTGGTTTTGGTTTTGATATCCAGTTGAGTTTTGGCTTGGACCCTGTGTCTAGATTTGCCATTGTTGTTGTTATTGTCGTTGGGGATGATTAAAATCCATCATGCGTTGATTGTTTTTGGTAAATTTTTTGTTTCGTTGATTGTTAACTGGTGGTGGAACATTTACAACGTTTGCTTTTTTATTTTGGTTAGTCACTCCATCTGTTGTCACTCCATAGTTTTTGTTAAGGATTTTAGGTCCTTGATTGGCGTTTGTGGTAGTAGGATAAGTCGTAGTGTTTTGGTTGGGGATGATTAACCTCCCATTTGTTCCATATGTCTTGCGACCACTGTCTATTTCAGCTTGATCTATTCGGAGAGCACTCTCGAGCACTTCATCATAAGTTCTTAGTGGGAACTTATGGTCTTCTTCCTTTATCTCTCTGCTGAGAGAATGAAGGAATAAATCGCATAGTTCCATCTGATCCATGTTTGGAGCGCTTGCTGAAGAATAGAGGACTGTACGCCATCTTTGGATGAAATGAGCAACAGATTCATTGTGTTCTTGTTTGATATGCAAGAATTCTCTGATTCATGTTCTCAACAATTTGTTCATGTCGAACGCCTTGATGAGTTATGAAATGAGTTGTTTAAATGAATGTATTGAGGCTTCAGGTATTCTGTAATACCAATCGAGGGCAATACCCTCTAAAGTTTTGGGGAATATTTTAGCAACAACTCCATCCCAAGGGAGCAGTTCTCGAATGGCTATGGCATAGGCCTTAATATGTGCATTCAGGTCTCCCTCCCCTTTGTACTTGGGTAGATCAGGGAGAGGTCTTGGAAGCATGACGCTTCGTATAGTGAAGTCTAAAGGTTCTTTCAAATATTCTGTATGAGTCCCTATCGCATAGGTTTCGACCATTGATGGTGCTTGCTGAGGGGGTGGAGGTGGAATGGGTTGTTGATATGGCATAGCATATGTATTTGCAGGGGCATAAGGAAATCCCTGTGGTTAAGCGAACATGCCAGGAGAAGAGAACATATCTCCCTGTGGTGATTTGGAATACATGTTTAAGTATGGAGGAACATTGCTCAAGAATGGGTTGTTTTGTGGTAAGCTGGGAGGTATCATATTCTCAACTGGAGTGGCATTTGAAAACAAGGTTCTAGTTGGTGTTTATTGTAAATACTGAGGAGGCATGCCCAACGTGCCTATTCCTATGAGGAGGTCTACTTGGCTGGGATGATGTGGAGGATTGGAAGTTCCTGCTTGCATGAACTGTGTATTTTGACTTGCTTGAGCAAGTTCCAACCCTCTAACCTTCTCAAATAAGGTTGAGATGACCTCGTTTGGTGAAGACACGGTATTTTTCCTTAGTGGCGGTTGTTGTACACCTTGAGGTTGTATAGGCATATGGTATCCTGCTATGAATTGATCGGTGCCCTGCCAAGTTTCACTGAGGGAATTTCCTATAGGTGGAGGAATGGGGGTGTTTTCTTGGAACAAGACCTTGGGTTGTGTTTGCAAACCTCCTATAGGTGGGTACATATTTTGAGAGCGTTGTTCACTCCTAGCATAACGTGCTAAGTATTCATCATCTAAAAATAGATATAGATCTGACTGTCTACTAATTTGTGGTCTAAGCAACAACCGAGGAGATGAAACAGATTCTCCAGTGAGAATCATGTTGTTTGAGCCTGAAGGCTCTGGTTGTTGCGTTTGAGTGAGCTAATCCAACTCCTCTATTTGGAAAGAAAAACTATATCTTGTCCTTTGAGGCGGAGTTTGTGTTGAAAATCGGTTAGTTGAATAGTTTTCACCCCATGCTGAGAGCAAGGGTGATGGTTGTCTATTTAGTTGATCATAGTATGCTTCAAGACCTAGGAGAGGTCTACCATATGCATCGTATCTCGACATATTTGGGGGGTATATGAATACCCGTAGAATAATGGGAAAGAGCGAAGGTGGATGAAAGAAATGAAAACAAAAAGAGGAATATTAGTTTGTTTCATGTCAGGTTCGACAATTTTGGTGGTGAAGCTGATGTGAAGGCTAATGAGGTGGAAAAGACGAAAAGTAAACTGATTGGAAGAACAAGTAGAAATAAGACTCAGAACCAGAAGGTAGGAATTTTTACGTAGGGTTCACCAATTTTGTTGGTGAAGCTGATGTGAAGGCTAATGAGGTGGAAAAGATGAAAAGTAAACTAATTGGAAGAATAAGTGGAAATAAGACTCTGAACCAGAAGGTAGGAAGTTTCACGTCGGGTTCACCAATTTTGTTTGTGAAGCTGATGTGAAGGTTAATGAGGTAGATAAGATGAAACAGTTGTTTGTTTCACGTTGGGTTCACCAATTTTGTATGATGGAAAAGTGACATGCGAGCATGGGAATCTACAAGTAACTCTTCCTTGCACCCGACCTCCCGAGGTCGTGCCGAGACAGCCGGTGGGGATGGAATACACGTGGGGTGTAGATAAACTAGTTAGGTAATCTTATGTCTTTAACACGCAATAATGGAATCTGTAAATCCAAGGCAAAGAAGGCCCTCCTAACCTAAACCAGTGTGATAGATCGTTTGGCTAGGATAGCTGCTCGAAGGCTCCAATCAATATCGAGCTTTTATGTGATTTGATCTATGGGTTGTGGGATACGTGGAAGATGACATGTGGGTGCTTTGTATATATCTCCCGACAAGGTCATGAAAATGGAATGGCTAAATGTGTAGTGGATCTTTTGGTGTTTTATGGACGATTCTCTGGTCTAGTCCATAAATCTTTAGCTTGATTAGCTGCTACGTTTAATAATGATAGTTGTGTGATAATGTCTGGTGGAAGTGGAGAGGACCTAAACACTAGAGTTTGCAAGCTGGTGTCAATATTTGATTGATTTGTAGGCCCATTGGGTTGTGGGACCTGTGGGTCACAACCGTAAGTTCGTGGTTGCTGTGGACCTCCTATGGTCGTATGAAGAGTCAACCCTTGATTCCGAGTATCCAATAATCGTATGCCTTTTCGGCCTCTATGTTTAGAACTAGAAGTTGCACGATTTTCTCTGAGTACCTAACAGGTGTTCTGGCAACTTGGATACATAAGCTAGTGTCTATATCAACGAGGAGGTCTCATGCGTTTGGCTGTGGGACTAGTGGATCACAACCAACTGTTTTCTCTCTTTCAGGTCCTTCTACAGTCATACAGATATCTATCAAGGTAGTCTAGAATTTGTTTGATTTGACCAAAACGTGTGTGCTTTGTTGTCTTCTATGTTTAATCCTCTTAGCTATGTGTTGTTTTCTTGTAGGTCTATTGTTGTTCAGAAGACCTGAATTCTGATATTTTGGTCTATGTCAGTTATTGCTGCAACAATATTTGGTTGAGGCACGATTGGATCAAAAACATATTCCCTGGGCTCCCTAGGTCCCGTGATTGTCATACAAGATCAATATAAACTTAACTGAAACAAAATAAAATAATTATGGAAGATATATCTACAACATATATATATATATATATATATATATATATATATATATTCTCTATTTTTGTACTAATGATAGATTTTTACAAGAATCGAAAGAGCAACTAATCTAATGAAAACTAATCTAATAAAAAAATTAAAAAAAGCAAGGTAGCCTGGTGTGGTTATTTGCCTATGCAGTTGTGAGTTTATCCTAAATAACTAAATAGCTGATTAATTTAATTGAAAGATTCTCGATCCTACCTTAGAAGTGAGGAATGAATCATAGTTTCTGAGAAACTATCAATCCCCATAGCTTCCCTGGCAATATCGAAAATGAAATTTAACTGAAATGAAATATTTCACTACTCTATTTGATATGTTTTAATTAGAAATTTGATAGATAAAACCTGGAATTTTCATAATAGTGGTGAATCCAGTAGTGTATGACTTTGTCCCCTCAGAATGATCTCCTCATTCCTTCATGTTCGCTAAATAGCTGATTAACTTAATTGAAAGATTCTTGATCCTACCTCAGAAGTGAGGAATGAATCATAGTTTCTGAGAAACTATCAATCCCCACAGCTTCCCTGGGAATATCGAAAATGAAATTTAACTGAAATGAAATATTTCACTACTCTATTTGATATGTTTTAATTAGAAATTTGACAGATAAAACCTGGAATTTGCAGAACAGTGGTGAATCCAGTAGTGTATGATTTTGTCCCCTCAGAATGATCTCCTCATTCCTTCGTGTTCACGTGAATCTAGAAGAGCGTGTATATGCTAGCATCAACAGAAAAAGGTATTTTGAACAATGGCAGCTTTGGATATAGACCGAATATAATGTGAGTAGGAGAGGGATAATGCAAGTGACAGAGCTTGGCATATGTAATTCCTAGCAGGATTTATTACGGGAATACAACACAAGTGTACCGAGATATTATAGAATCTACCTTCTGTGAAGAACACAACCTATAACTCTAATGAATTCAATCTATAATTGTGACTACTCTGATCTAAACTAATTTATATGAACAACAATGAACAAGACTAAAGCAAGAAGATCGAATGGCTTCTAACAGAAAAAGAAAACTAGCATGGATGCAAAACATGAAAACAAAATGAATTCTAAGCAAGAAATTGAAAGACTAAACAATGGAGATGAGAAGTTGAGGGGGCCATTTGCTTGAAAACAAGTTGGCTATTTATAGATTTCACATTCACCCAAAGGTAATTCCTATTAGAACTCTTTTACCATTAAACAATGAAGAAACACTATTCCAGGGAACATAAAACATTAATACAAGCTAAGGCGGTTGAGAAAAGCTGGTAAATGTTAAAAAATTACGCAAGTCGTGATCAAAAGAATGTGTTGGAAAACACGTGAAGGACCACTGCCCTGAGCAGGGTGGTGGTTACAGGACCACCGCCCTGTCAGGGCGGCAGTTTCGTCACTGAAGGTCAAAAAGCTTAGAAAAAGAAAGGCAGAGGATAAAGTGAAGTACATAAAGCTTAAACAAGATGCTTGGGATGCTAACATACACTTAGAGAGCTTTCCTGGATTCTGAACACCTTGCGAGGTAACCTGTATCATCATTGGGGCATGTGTAACATCATTCCGGCGGTACAATACCCTACAATTTTGGGTACGTACAGTAGCTCCAACTACGAATAGAAAGGTGGGAAGGAAGGAACGGATGAGGATAGATCTAAAGGAAGAAAAGAAATGAATTCCAAGATGGAAAGGTCAAAAGGTTTATGCTTTGGGCTGGTAGTAAATAGAGCCAAACTTACTTGCATAAACAATTAAAGCAATATTGATGAACATATGACAATAGTAGGATTGAATCTCACAAAATAAAAAAAACATAGATCTAACTTAAGAAAGATCTGATGCAAATAACACACATATTAAGCACAAAGTCTGAATATGTGTATTAATATTTCTTCTGTTGCAAGAAAACACAAAGTCTTTCTTTCCTCAGTTCTCTTTTTATACAAAAAATGTTCACCCTTGAATACAACAAGTATTCTAGTATTTATAGAAGGAGAGGAGGAAAGAAGACAAAATCAAACCCACAACTACAAAATATCTTAAAGATATTTACAAAAGATACTACCCATAATCTAGAAAATATCTAAAAAGTCAACAGTTGACTTGGGAAAGTTTTTGGATGACAACATCCCATGGTTTAACATGGATGAGGTCATCGTGTATGCCAACCAAATCTTTTAAATATTTTACAAAAATTATCTACGCATGCCATAAAGAAGAAACTACTCCTCATCACTTCTTTGTTCAAACTTGGTATCCTGCTTTTGATCAGGATATTTGAGGTGACATTGCTCTCGGTATTCAACAAACTTGCTGATCATTACTTGATGTTGATCATGGTTAGGACCATTAAAATGGTCGTGAATGACTTCACAACTTTCCTAGCATCCACTTATGGAAATAATGGGCATCAGGAAGCCCAAATACTCTGCTCAAGAACATGATTGTATCACTCAACTCTTCATTAAAATCACTACGGTGGATGGTTTGTGGCCATTTGGTCAATGGCTTCTTGTTCTTCAGATAGAGTTCATTCATCATCTGCATGCACTTATCTTCATTATCATCCCATACCTTCTTGCAGTCTTTAATACTTATTTCCACATAGTGCTGGTGATGAGGAATACCTAGGATCATCTCAAAGTGACGAGCTGTGAGGTTTATGATTGTCTCGTGTTATTTATTTTTGACACATCTAGTGTCCTTATTATAACATTGAGCAATCAACATGATGATCTCATTATTCACGGCACTCACCGGAAGCCCAGCTGCAAAGTGCAATCCACTACTAATTAATTTATCCATCCACGGGCCATTGTTTGCCTTGGTGGTCCTTACCCAGGAAATCATCCATGTCAATATGACCCAGCTCAGAGTCTCTGATGTCAAATTCGCACTCAGCATATGAGTCTAGCATTCTTACTTTCTGGTGCTTATACTTCATTTCTTGCTCTGACTACTTAGCTTTAGCTTTTAATGCGGTCCTAGCTGGTCTTTTGCTTGATGAAGACATGGGCGAACTCAATTATACAGTTACTTAGTTTATGACCATTGATCAAGAGAGATAGGTAAAAATGTTCAATTTTCCCTGATGCGGAAGTCGAGGAAACGTTTATGCGAGACGTAGGAGGAATGGGAAGAATTCCCTTTAGGAAAATAGGAGGGATGGTAGTCTGGCTTTGGATATACTTAGTTAATCTTATAAGTTGCTCTGGGTTGGACTGAAGGTACTCAGCTTCAAACATCTGGATCTTGGTGCTTTTGGCATGATCAACTATATCAAATGCGACAAAGGGTTGCGCTAATGAAGGAATGACATTTCACATTTGTAGATGAGGGTTACTGGTCTTTATGGGACTGGAGGAAGGCTGATTTGGAGGAGAAACAAGAGGAAAATATTTATTTACAAAAGGTTTAACCGGATGAGTAAGAAGGGGATTACCTCTTTTAGCGATCATTGGAGGTGGAGTTACTACAGCCTTTTCCTTTTGTTTTTTAGCATCAACCTCTACTTCTTTTTCTTGTGAGTGAGTCAAAACTGCATTTGATTATCTGCTCGCATACCCCTGGGTACCCTCTTCTTCATAAAATTCCTCTTCTTTGAATTCTATATACCCAATAGTAGAGTCGCCTATCAGTTCACTGACATCTTGATCATATTTTCCTTGCGATGAAGGCTCTTCGTAATTTGGCTCATCTTCTTCGATTTCAACCAAAGTATTAACCGGAGGGGCTTCAGTTGCTAACCTTGTAGAAGTAGGAGACAAATGCGGCCTTTGGGCGGCGTTGTTGGGAGTGAAGTTCCTCCATAGGATATCTCGATACGGAGTGGTAGACGATGTTTGAGTCAATTGCTTCTTTAATGAGAGCAAGTCATTCGCCATCTTCTAGAATGCTGGATCTGATGAGGTAGCCTGAGAAGAAGTTGAGGCCTTTGATTTTGATGGCTCCCATCTTAACTCACCGGATATAAGGAGCTTTTCTTCTATCCGAATGGCCGTAGCTTGAGCAAGAGCCAAGGTGGCTATTCATTCCTGTAAAAGTAAGAAACTTACTTTCAAACTCATTGTGTTCAAGAAGAAACACTTTTGATTCTCTAATATCGGCATCATGACAAGTGGTACACGGTTGATTAGCTAATTGAATCAAGTAATAAAATCATGCATGGTTTCATTGGTCTCCTTCTTCATGTGAGTGATTTGTGACAATAACACAAATGCGTCTTTTGAAGGTTTATATCTATCTTCAAATGTAGTCTAGCAATGTGGCCCAATTGGTGATGGATCCAAATGGTAAGTGCTGGAACCATTCTGTTATAGGCCCTTGCAAGGTCTCTAGGAAGAGACGTACCGATACGTCCTCATGAGTCACGTCCAGAATGTTGCATGACATAATAAATGCATAGCTATATACACGTGCATGCTTTGGTTTCTTCTCCCATCAAATCTCAGGAAATTTTTGTGATTTTCGTGAGGGAGGGGGTTGAATGGATGCAACAGTGCTAGAGGACCCATGGCATTTCCCCATGGTATAGGTAGATTTATTGCCATTTAAAAAGTAGGAAAAATAACATGAGCAGGGAGTGTGGTTCCACTTAGAAAAAGAGCACTGCAAGTTGATGTCGAGGCACCTTCTGAAATCTAGCTCTTTCGTGGAGGCAAGGAACTTCTTGCTGATTGATCCATTGAGCTCAGTGATGCAAATCGTGCTGGAGTGATACTGAATTTTTTCCTTCAAAGTAGATAAAAAATTGGATCAATTTACCCACGAGCTCTTCTGCTGTGAGTAAATGGTTCACCCGCCAGTGTACCTATTCAGACCTGCAACAATCAGGAGTAGATTTACAAAAATATTTTTGTTTGTACTTGCTGATTTTCTGATTTTTCTGGCAAAAATCAGCAGCATGTACTTTTTTCAATATTTAATTTTACCCTTTTTTAATAACAACCGATTGCGGTTTTCTGACAAAGATTACTAAGGATAAAAAGTGGGTCAATTTAGTAGGTTGATTTTGGGATCTTTCACCTGAATTTTGTAAGTTTTTGAAAACAACATGAAATGTCAGAATCTTAGATCTAATAAAATATACATGTTTTTGTAAAAACTCAGCAAACTAAAAGTTTCTATTTGGTCCAAATCTATGGATTTTCATAAGGAAATTTTCAGTTTTGATCACTTATGCAAAAAAATTGATTTGTAATTTGTAATTTGGTAGTGATTTTTAAAGTTTTTTAGTTATTTCCTTAGTTTGATCCCTAGCGGAGTCGCCAAAAACTGTTGGTCTGAAAATCTGTCGGTTAGGCAGGTCATGTGGAAACAGGCCAACAATGTGCAGGGCAGAGCCCCTCTTCGAGACAGCGAAGTGAAACTGGTTTATTGCTAATCTATCAAGCAGGAATCTGTGCAAATATACACTATTCTAACTTTAGGGGGGTTTGGGATCTCATCCCAGTAGAGGTAGCTCCAACTACGAATAGAAAGGTAGGAAGGAAGGAATGAAGGAGGATAGATCTGAAGGAATAAAAGAAATGAATTCCAAGACAGAAAGGTCAAAAGGTTTATACTTTGGGTTCGTAGTAAACAGAGCTAAAATTACTTACATAAACAATTAAAGCAATAATGATGAACATATGACAATAGTAGGAATGAATCTAACAATTTAAAAAACATAGATCTAACTTAAGAAAGATCTGATGTAAATAACACACATATTAAACAAAAAGTCTGAATATGTGTATTAATATTTCTTCTGTTGCAAGAAAACACAAAGTCTTTCTTTCCTCACTTCTCTTTTTATACAAAAAATGTTCACCCTTGAATACAACAAGTATTCTAGTATTAATAGAAGGAGAGGAGGAAAGAAGACAAAAGTAAACCCACAACTTACAAAATATCTTACAAGATATTTACAAAAGATCTAGAAAATATCTAAAAAGTCAACAGTTGACTTGGGCAAGTTTTTGGATGACAACATCCCATGGTGTAACATGGATGAGGTCATCGTGTATGCCAACCAAACCTTTTAAATATTTTACAAAAATGATCAACGCATCCCAGAAAGAAGAAACTACTCCTCGTCACTTCTTTGTTCAAACTTGGTATCATGCTTTTGATCAGGAGATTCGAGGTGACACTGCTCTCGATATTCAACAAATTTGCTGATCATTGCTTGATGTTGATCATGGTCAGGACCATTAAAATAGTCGCGAATGACTTCGCAGGTTTCTTAGCATCCACTTATGGAAATAATGGGCATTAGGAAGCCCAAATACTCTGTTCAAGAACATGATGGTATCACTCAAATATTCATTAAAATCACTATGATTGATGGTTTATGGCCATCTGGTCAATGGATTCTTGTTCTTCAAATATATTTCATTCATCATCTGCATGCACTTATCTTCATTATTATCCCATACCTTCTTTCAGTCTTCATTACTTATTTCCACATAGTGTCTGGTGATGAGGAATGCCTAGGATCATCTCAAAGTGACGAGCTATGAGGTTTATGATTGTCTCGTATTCTTTCTTTTCGACACATCTAATGTCCTTGTTATAACATCAAGCAATCAACATGATGAACTCATTATTCACGGCACTCATCGGAAGCCCAGCTACAAAGTGCAATCCACTACCATTTAATTTATCCATCCACGGGGCCATTGTTTGCCTTGGTGGTCCTTACCCAGAAATCATCCATGTCAATATGACCCAACTCAGAGTCTCTGATGTCAAAGTCACACTCTACATATGAGTCTGACTTTCTAAATTTCTGGTACTTATAATTCATTTCTTTCTTTGAATGTTTATCTTTAGCTTTTACTAGCGGTCCCTAGCTAGTCTTTTTTCTTGATGAAGACATAGGCAAGCTCAAGGACAGATGTTGTTGTTCTACAAGAAGTATCAAGAAGGTCCCAACACATAAGAGCCATGTCAACCGTCATGTTATTCATGATGAAAGTTTGCAGAATAAACAGAATGCCTTAGGATGCATGAGAAAACAGTTAGGTTTAGCTTGTAGAAGGGAGAACAAGCAATTTTAAGCCTTAGGGCACAAGGCACAAGTTTACAATAGGCTGCAAGAGCTTGTTATGCTTTGGCGCATTTTGGGAAAGTGTTTACATGAGTGTAGTGGTGTCAAGTTTCGACATGGGAAAAGTTGTGCCAAGTTATAAAGGGTGCATAATTTTGAGAGGTGTTACATGAAAAATTTTGGTGCCAAAGGGTAAAGCACGGGGTGCTGATCTGTAGCATACAACATGTTATGTCGATGTTGTGGAAGTTACGCCAGCGCCTCACAAAAATCTGCGAAGTGTTCTTTAGCTGGGCATGGGAAAAAATTTGGTGTTACATAAGTACAAAGTGCGCCAAAGCGTAACTTTGGAAGGTGTAAAACGAAAAAAATAGTGTGCCAAAGACTTTAACAGTTTGATGATTTTGGAAATTTTCTGGATTTCCATTACTTCTCTCCCTTTTTGTTGGATTCGTTAGATGGCAAGGAAGAGAAGCGAACAAGGCAGCAATCAAGGAGAGATGGTTTTTTTGGTTTACTTTGGGTGGCAGGGGCCTTCCAGATTTGTAGATCTGGAAGGAGAGGAAAAAAAGGGTTTCAGCTGGGTTGGGAATATATTAGAGTTCTTGGATTTTAACCATTTAACACACACACCTGAGCAATTAACACAGTGAAACAGAAAACAACAAATAGGAGAGGAGCCACTTACCCGGAATTTATAGAATATGAAGAAAAATGTGGGGGTCCACAAGCTTGAAAATGGCACGTGAGGGCTGACAGGGACGGACTGAAACACGTACAGAGAAAATACTTTTCACAATTTTCAATTCAGTGAAAATGACATCTGTCAGGCTCATATTTATAGAAAAAATGACATTTATGACCTCACTAACCTCCTTTTGGCATGATTTTTGGAGTGTCGACATGAAGAAAGTTACACTTATAAAAGATGCTTAGTGCAAGTTTTGGGAGGTTAATGGCAACAATCTCAGTGCACTAAAGGATTAAAAGGGGGCACATAATTTTTGTATGTCGACACTCTGGAAATTGCGCCCAGTGTAATAAGGGTCACAGTTTCAGTCATGTTGACATGAAAATTTCTGCACTGTTGAAGGGGTAAGCTAAAAAGTGGCTAAGTTTTGAAACAACTTGATTTTTTGAAAGGAAGTTTTGGGCTTCTTCCAACGTTTCACTTTCCTATGGGCCAAAACAATAATTTTTGGGTGTAGTTACCTGCAACTTGCCCTGTCATTTTGTAGGATACAGCTGGGCTCT
>CM034155.1:529197847-529316109 GCA_019776745.2 Taxus chinensis | reverse complement strand
ATTCTAGTTATGCTCAAATTGGAACACCTCATCACTTATGAATAACTCTTGAACAGTTCCATCTTGGTATGTATCACCTCATTTACTTTGTACAAGTTCAAGCAGTCCTAGTAGTTCATTTGCAATGCCACCATGGATGCAAGATTCAGCAGGGCAACCAACTCCTCTGTCAACAATAGGTGCAAATCCATTTTCAATCAGACAACCAAATCCTTTTTTAGTAGGGGGACTAGATCCTTTATCAGTTGGGCAACCAAATGCTCTGTCAAAATGGATTCTAAATCCCTTTTTAGTTGGCCAATCGAACACTGTATCGGCAGGAAAATAAAATCCAAAAGCAATATAGAAAGAGGGCAATATTACTTATACTAACTAAGATATTGAACATGTGCCTATAAACAATGCTTATTACCCCATATGATGATGGTAGTAATTTTGTTGGTGATACAATTTTGCTAGATGTATTCACCGAAGTCTTCCTATGTAGTCTCTAAAGTTATATAGTGTAATATAAATTTTACGTATGTAATCAGAATACTTTCTAGCCGTCCATGTATACAATTAAACTTATGTTAATATATCAGTATGATGATGCTCTATATTTTACACCCTATTTGGTGGTGTAATCAGAATACTCATATTAATTTTGCATATGTAATCAAAATACTTTCCAGGCATCCATGTATACAATTGAACTTATGTTAATATATCAATATGATGATGCTCTATATTTTACACCCTATTTGACGGTGTAATTAGAATACTCATATTAATTTTGCATATGTAATCAGAATACTTTCCATCATTCTATGTATACAATTAAACTTATGTTAATATATTAGTATGATTGTGCTCACTATTTTAATAGTGCAGTGTTTAAAAACATTAAGGATCATTTCCTGAGTGAGAACCCTCTCATCTCTGCCTTTTCTTCTCATCTTCGTAGCAGGCCGAGCCAATGCGAGGATGAAGTCGGCCAGGAGTGGAGAAGGAAAACGCATGCACCCACCGGTCTGCAAAGATCCACGAAATGGTCGCTCGAGGTCTCCAACCGAACTGCCAAAAACCAGACTGAACGAGCTCCGTCTCCATTTCCCATGAAATCCCATGGTGCGATTTGGCTGTGGCAGGGTCCATAAACCAAACCGCGCACATTAATGGCTGGTGGGTGAGCATTCAATGCATGGTGGTAGCCAGGAAAACAATTGGTGTGACGAATGGCGTGGTGTTTTTACTTGACCAGGTGGCAGTGATGTGGTGCAGTGACTGTGCAAAGATAGGGTGCACCACAACCGGTGCAATGCGTTACAACAATGCAGCCCGTGGGAGCAACAGTCGTATAATGAACCATGGAAGACACTCAAACATTTAGACTCAAGATCGAGAGAACACTAATACAGAAAAGCGAGCAATTACAATAGAAAACAATGTAAATGGCAGTAACAAGAGAGTGGTAATGCCAAAAATGATGAAAGTTATCTTCAAACTTTGAAAGCCAAAAAAGGCATTTGGCCCATGATGGAACCAGGAAGACACTTTAAGCTAGAATACAATTTGGGGAAATAAAATTCCATAGAAAGAAATACATTTGTATACAACAACTGAGATATTATCTCTGGTGGTGAGATTTTATGCCAACCCTCAACAATTTGCAATATTTAGTCCTATTATCTAAATCGGTTCTGTCCACAAAAATCTGTCTATAATTAGAGCTAGAAATTGCTTAAAGGGGTAATTGGGTATTAGAAAATAGATTACGTTAAGTCCAATGATGAGGTAATGCTGCTAAGTACTTTAAAAAACAATTGGGTACTGACACAAAAAGAAAACAATTGGATACACTAAGAGGTGAAGCAGAAATTACTATTGCACTATATAACTTTAGAGACTACATAGGAAGACTTCAGTGAATACATCTAGCAAAATTGTACCACCAACAAAATTAATACCATCATCATATGGGGTAATAAGCATTGTTTACGGGAACATGTTCAATATCTTAGTTAGTATTGGGTATTGATACAAAAAGAAAACAATTGGATACACTAAGAGGTGAAGAAAAAATTACTATTGCACTATATAACTTTAGAGACTACATAGGAAGACTTCGGTGAATACATCTAGCAAAATTATATCACCAAAAAAATTACTACCATCATCATATGGGGTAATAAGCATTGTTTACAGGCACATGTTCAATATCTTAGTTAGTATAAAGGACTACAACAAATGGAAGACCAAACTTTTCCAATCTGAACGCCTAAGGGGCTACAACAACTCTTAATTCTGATCCTATAAACACCAACAAAAATCCATAACATGACTCGTATAACACTGAAACCTATAGTTAAGAAACCAACCCTCACAGACCTCAAGACTATACCTTTTTACAAGCTTTCTGAAGAAATCAGGCACCCTGGACATCCATACCATGCCCAACACTATCCATTCACAACCCACAAAAGAAAAACCAGAGAGAATTGGTTATTTCACTTCAATAAGCCTAATTGACCCCTCCAAATACTTCATCAACCACAATTCGATAACAAAACACTGTAGCAAGATCAAAACATGAAAAAATTCGCCACCCAAATTCCTTTCCCCACTTAAGCATGCAAATCACGTAGCCTTTGAATCTCCCCCATGCATTCAGATCCCAAAACATATAATTTTTGCCACCTAAAACATATAATTTTTGCTACCCAAAACAGAAAACAAATTACATTTGTTGCTGCAAACACTGAAAATTGTCACTTTACTGTCCAGATATCACAACACACAGTACCAGAACTAAACACACAGTACCAGAACTAGTATTGTATCTTTTTCACTGTCCCCCAACACCACCACACTCCTGGACTTTTTAAAACAAAAATCTAGCAAATTAAGAATCCTACCACAGCCTATTTAAATCTTACACTTGTACCTCATCTGACAATCTGGGAACCCATCAAACTCAAAAAAACAGAAGAAGAATAATTGAGATATAAGAAGATATTACTTGAATCTATTGTATAAAGGGAGTGTCAATTGCACCTCTAAAAATATAAGGAGAAATAAAATGAAAAATAAGAATTCTAAAAGGAAAATCACTCTCTAATCAGCAACTGAACATGAGCTCGCATAAATGCATTAAAAGTTACAGTAATCCCATTAACAGTAATAAGCAACTGAACATGAGCTCGCATGGCACCCATAAACCCGAGACTGGTGCTCATAAACAAGACAAATACACCAACAATTTTAAGCTTGGATTTGTAAAATAAGACGGGTGAAAAAACAAATTTCTTTTGCTGAATGATAAACAACAAACTTTCCATAGTAGTGCAGTGTTTAAAAACACTAAGGATCATTGCCTGAGTGAGAACCCTCTCACCTCTACCTTTTCTTCTCATCTTCGTAGCAGGCCGAGCCAATGCCGAGGATGAAGTCGGTCAGGAGTGGAGAAAACACACGCACCCACCGGTCTGCAAGATCCCACGAAATGGTCGCTCGAGCTCTGCAACCGAACACGCCAAAAACCAAACTGAACGAGCTTCGTCTCCATTTCCCATGAAATCCCATGGCGCGATTTGGCGGTGGCAGGGTCCATAAACCAACCTACGCGCATTAACGGCTGGTGGGTGAGCATTCAATGCATGGCAGTAGCCCAGACAACAACTAGCGCGGCGAGTGGACAACACTTGGTCCCATGCAAAAAAACCAACTTTTTTGACATCTCCACAAATGCGGATCATCCACGTGGCGCTGAGGTGGTAGTGAGGTGGCGGTGTAATGTTGGAGGTCAAGAATTTAGTGCTGCATCCATGCGTGGTGTTTTTACTCGCCCAGGTGGCAGTGACGTGGCACGGTGACTGTGCAAAGATAGGGTGCACCACAACCGGGTCCTCTCCCCTAGCTCCAAATTTCTGTCCATTTTTTTTATGCCTCCCAAATTAAAAAAATGTGTTCTACCTAGGTGAGAATTAGAAAAACCTATCTTGTAAGAAAATTAAATGCATTAATAGCTAGGTACATATCCTCAGATCCTCGATAGTGAAAAAAGTTCTTCGCTGTCAAATTTAACCCTTCGATGACAATGCCAAAAGGTTTAGTGAAAGAGGAGTAGAAGAGGAGGGGGTCAACAAAAGAATCCATGCAACACGTTGGAAAGGGTTGTGGAACTTATTATATGGATAGAAGTTGGCAATGTAAACTAGTGAGGCAGAAGGAAAGCAATCGCACTAAGTCAAAGTAATGCAAGTAAAATTTGTTTTAGAAATTGTGAGGATCGTAAAGGGAAAAGTTTGATTTTTGTTGCAAATACATGCAAAATTTTAAAATAGTATGAAACAAAAAGTGTAAATTACAAATTATAGATTTAAACATATATTGGAAGGGTGACAACAAATGTTATTACTTGAAGCAATATTAAAAGGAACTATATGTACACGTTAACTTTATAAAAACAACCATTTAAAAATGCTCTAAAGAAATATTAACAAAATTAAAATGTGAACATCACCAACTATTGAATGGGGGAACATGCATAGCCATTCACAACCATTAAAACTTAGAGAAATATTGTCTTTGTCAAGCGTAACTGTTGTTAGTAACCAAAATACAAGTAATTATTTTTTGAGAGAAGACAATAATCATTTTAGACTGAATACCAAGTTAGAATGCATGAACACTATCTTTCAAATTCCAAAGCAAAAAATTAACTTTTGAAGCAACTGTTATGTCGAAATCACAACACCCCCCGAATGGCCTGGTTTGAGATGGGGCATTTGATGTGATTGCATAACATGGAGCTATCTTGACTGTGGGACATTGTGAAATGGGTTAGGTCTCCGGAGAAGTCCGGTTCTTGCTCCTAACCTACCTGCCACTAACTACTCCTAATGCAGGAAAACTACTAACTAATCCTTATCTAATGTTTTGAAGAGGACAGGGAGAAAGATACATGGAATGAAAACCTATACTAAGAGCGGTGATACACCAAGAAAGGAGTGTTGATAATTTCCCCAACCCTACAAAATGGAGAAAGCGTGAACCCTGGGGAGGTTAGAGAGATGCAACACAAACCTAGAATCACACCAATGCACTAAGGGGAGGTTGGACCACTGCAACACCATCCCAAAATGTAAACACTCTACATTCCTATAAGCACAATACACCAAACCTTGTAAATGAACATGAAATATGCACATACCACCCTATTGTAATGAGAGGTATGAGAGACAAAAAAAATCATGCAAAGGTTAAAGCAACTAACACCGAACATAATTTTATTGCTCATGAAATATACACAGTATATTGCATGTAGGAGAGAGGCATGAAGCCATTACAGAGTTTGGAGGAAGGCCAAAAAGCCCCAAGAAGAATGGGGTGCATGGGAGAAAAAATCATTAACCTTTTGCACATGCAAACCCCTTACAATTTATAGAGGAAGAAAATGAGGAGAGAGAGGGAATAAAATTAAAAAATGCACTCCAATCTCATACAAAATCCATCATTGTCCTTGTGGGAGTGATGGGAAAGTCTGCAAAGCCCATACTCCATTGTACCTTGCTTGTTAGGGAAGAAAGGAAGCCCATACCTCATCATTTTGGTAGGTGAGAGATTTGAAACCATTCCTCTAAAATGGCGGACTATATTTCCTTATTTTGAAATAGTTAGCCTTACTAAAATTAAGAAAATTGTTGTGTAGAGGACACTGAGAGCATTCCAAAAAGTCCTATTTTGTGCAAATCTGAGCTCCTAGTCAAAAGTTATGGCCATTTAAAGATGAGGGTGACATACTGCAATAAATGTCAGTGGTTAATCTTACTTTTCAAACTCTGAACCTACATCACACCCTCCGAAATCTAAAATTTTGAATTTTCAGGATTCGGAGCTTCGGGTATTTTTGACTTTGGAGGTCGCTTTTACTATTCACCTTTATGAGCTCATGAAACCTCCGAAATGGCGAAACCCCAAAGTTTGAAATATAGACTTCGGGTTTCGGGATTCAAGTTATGACTTGCATGCACTGGAGCTTCAATGTTTCAAAATGCCAAAACCATGAAGTCTAAAATTCCAACTTTAGGTTTCAGACCTTGGACTTCAGGTTTAGACCTCTGTCTTTTCGGGGGTTCAGGCTTCGGGATTTTGGGGGTTCAGGCTTTGAGGTTTTGTTCATTCGCCTGACACATGAAACCTCATAAATCTTGAAAGCTCGAAGTTTGAATTTTGTACTTCTGATTTTAGAATTCTCCAACGTTGATTTCTGAAGTTCCTAGGTCATTGACCCTAAAAGGGGAGTTGACCCTGAAAAACTCCCCGAGCCCTTTTGGACTTGGGACTTTCAGAGTTTTGGGATTTTGGCTCATTTTATGTGTTTTGTGTGGCAACAAATCCGAATAGCTCAATTCCCAAAGTCCAAAATTTTTAAACTTTGAGCCTTTGTGTTTTCAGAATTGCTTGAAATGCTTGAGCTTGAGCCTTTGTTCCTTGCTCACCTAGCCAACATGCCCGCCAACTTCGGTGAGTCCCATTTCAATCTATACTCCATAGCTCGGCCATTTTTTACACTACTGAAACCTCATGTCTTTGGCTCAACGAGTCAAACTGACCCAAGCCCTACCCCCCTGTGATCATTTCATGTCATTCTTCCGTTGATCTGAACCTTAACTTGCCAATGCGAGCTACCCTAGCCAAATCTATCCTTCCATTTCTCCATGCGAGGTCATGTTCATCCTATTTCACCTGAGAGGCGAAATCAGATAACAAAAACTATACACAATAGCTCGCCATGTGAAACATAAATTCGTCAATGAAAAAAATCAATGTGAAAATTCTCTAAGAAATTAAGATGAAAGACGAGGAGCTTATTTGTTATGAGGGAACATTTATTTTGTAATTCATGGGGGAAGAGGGGTGAGGGCATTGAGTTTGCTTTCCTCTCAAACCTTTCAGAGGAGGAAGCAGGAGAAATACAAAGATTTGTAAGGGAGGGGACTCAAGAGATGGCAATGAATGTAAGACCTTATATTTCTATTCCATCAATGTCAATAGTGGCTTTCTACAAAACTTAAGGCCTTAAAACTTGTGTATGGTCAAATCCCAAGCAATTTTTATCGATAATTACCTTCCACCCCCTGGAAATAGGAGGTATATGGACATTGGAGGTGTTATCCATATCCCAACCGGGACCAATGTATTTATCGACCCTGATAATGAGGAAGATCGACCTGCCGCCAAATGCAGTTGTCTAAAAGTGTGGAAATGCCTTATGAAGATGATAGTCAATTTAGGACAGCATTTTGGGACCAATGAAACTCATCTCATCAATAAGAACATGCTTGACATTCTTGAGGGATTCTGGGAAAGACGACAAAGGTTGTCCCTCTAACAACTGTAATCCTTTGATAGGTATATAGAGAGAAACATGTATCGTGGTTGTCGAGATGTTGAATGCAATAACACCAATGGATGTAAAGAAGAAGAAAATATGGATTTTCTGAGGATATTGCATTGGTGAATGATTACTTAACAACATTAATGAGATATTAATTTCCTTCTTGAATTGTGCTTTGAATTAGTAATTTAAGTGGTGGTAGATTTTTTGTCTGAAAAATAGTGAAAAATGGTTTTGAATGCCAATCGTTTCCCTGGAGAGAAGTTGGAACCAAGAGTTGTAGAGTCCCTATGAATAGAAGAGATATTGTAAGAGTTTATTTGTAGATCTATAAAAGTTGGGACTAGATCTTGTAAAGAAGGATAAACAACATGAGAGCCCCAATTATGGTGTATATCAAAGTCTCTTTGGCCTAGCATATTTAAATTGTCAAGCCTCATGTTTTGTATAGGGTGGTGTTGCGAAAGAAGTCATCAATCATAAAAATGCATAGGTAGATCTGTAGGTATGTCCTCCAAGTTAGATTCAAAGCCCAAGGTTTCTTTAGAGGGAGTTCTAAGGTGTCGAGCATGTCAGGGTTTGTAGTTATTATTGGATATGTTCCAAGATGAAATAATTTCTTCTGTGGTGGATCTAATATCAGTAGAAATAATTTGAAAGGTCTTGTATAGAAGGATTTTAGGAAAATCCAAGATTTCAAACGACAGTGAATAAATTACTCAGACTTGGAAGAACCTGGGTAAACAAGAACAATAAATAGAACAACTCGAAACTTCCTTTTATTTCCTATACACTGCCTACTATAAGTGGGTAAGTGCATAAAGATTGGGGGACAAAAAGTGGACACAAATTTTAGCCATAACATGCTCGCATTATAATGCAACAGAGAAAATTCAAGGTTTTGGTACAACGTGAGTGCGTTATAAAGTGCTCGCTTTTCTACTGATAAAAAACACATTTGAAACCGAAGGCATATTCACTTTGCAAAAACAAAAAAAAGCTTAAAGAGGCAAAATGCGAGCGCCAAAAAATAAGAATGTGTTTCTTTGCATTGACACTTTGTGGAACCTTGAATCGATGATGGCGACAAGCTCAGAAGGTCGGTTATATTTTATTTTAGGTTTATTTTTCTTAATAATCTTTTTTTTTAATAGTTTTTGATTTGTTATTTATTTTCATTTTAAGATGCTTCTGTAACTCCTATTCAAACCCCACATTCACTTGCATACCAAGATGAAGAAGAAAAAATCCCTGAAACACCCTCTTTAATGGCATGACATCCTCCTAACACTCTACAACAAATTTTGGGGGGGATTGAAAACAAAAAAGCTCAAATTGAGGGTTTGATAAAAACCTCAAGAAACCATAATGCCACAAATGCACATTGTTAAAACCTAGTTGCATCTTTAGGATCATTATTATCTAGTATTGACACTATGGTTGGACAAATAAACACATGGGAGAGTTTTCAAATGGGCAAGTGCAGTAAGTTGGTGGACAAAAAATGGGTCATAAGTGGATGTCATATTGCAAAAAATAGAGAAATCTCAACTTGTAGGGATTATTAGCAATACGCGCACTCAAAATTAGAAACATTTATATAAATACGAATCATAGAATCTGGAATCTAGTTTCTAAACTACTATTTTTTTTTAAAACAGACAAGTTTAGCAATATCAAACACTCAAAATTATATGACTTGGTTTGTTTTTTGAAAAAACCTATAAGATTGTAGTCCCTTTTCCCACGATTTGGATGATAAAATCTTGTTATTTTTTTCCTTTGGTGAAAAGTTATATGTCGTTGTCTATCTTGGGATGGATTTTATTTTGTATTTTTTCGAGCAATTTTTTTTTTAATGATTTTTTCCTTGAAATTGGTCTGAAATAATTTAGAAAATGGAGCACTTTCCGTTTTCCCGCCATAACTATATCAAAAAATATTGAAATCAAATATATATATATATATATATATATATATATATATATATATAACGTGTATAGAATTTCACCATGCTTGGGATGGTATATGTTTTATCACAATTTGATAAACAAAAAAAAAGTTGCAGTCTTAAACGTAGACATGAACATTCACGGGAAAAAATGTCGTAAAGACCTACTATTAGTAAAAAATTATAAAATGATATTTATCATATTCTATTCACTTTAAAATCAATATTTCTACAAATCTAACAATCTCCCCTACACGATGGCACCATTTTGTGAGATGTTTTTAATTTTCCAGCATGGTTCAAGTCTGTGGAAGAGAAAATTTTCATTTTTTGACCTTTTTACATGACATAATGACTTCTATAGCTTTGGTTGGGGAGAAAAAAATATTTCCCCAGTCTTGAGGGTCAGATTTGATGATACAGATAGAACCGCAATTGCAGTCCTTAATACGAGAACCAGGGAAAAATTTAGTGGCAAATTTGCGTAAACTAGTGAAAATCCATGATTATGGAAATTCGAATTGGTGAATATTATGTGGTTTGCAAAAAAATTTGACCGACATGTCCCTTATACTATTTGTTTCACCTAGATTTTACACATATATAAGAGCTTATGAATGTAATTCACCACCATTTTGAATCATATCATGCGCATATTCACCTAAGTAAACATAAGAAAATCCTCACTCTCAGCCGCCAACACTGAAATTTGATCCATCCAACCATAAGTCGTTCAAATCAGAGCCGTCCAACCTCTTAGCCCTTTAACTCTGATCTACCCAACACTGATCCTTCCAACTCTGATCTGTCCAACTCTGATCCATCCAACTCTATTCTGTCCAACCTTGAGCCATCCAACCTTTAGCCGTCTAACCCTTAGCCGTCTAACCCTTAGCCGTCTAACCCGTGGCCGTCCAACCCGTAGCCATCCAACCCATTAGCCGTCTAACTATTATCCATTCAACCCCAAGCCGTCTAACCCCTTAGTCATCCAACCTTGAGCCATCTGACCTCTAAGGCTTAAGCCATCCAATAACTTAGGCACCCAACCCCTTAATCGCGAGCCGTCAAACCACTCAGTGAACCAGTCATCCAACCCTTTGCCATCCAATTCTTTATAGTCCAACCAATACCGTCTAACCTTAAACCATCCATTCTCAGATCCTTCAAACATAAGAGCCGCCCGTAAGGGCCTAAGTAGTAAGCAGTCATGGATACTAGAAAGCAGGGTAAGCAGATTACAAATTTAGCCAATTCAAAAAAGGGTGGAAATACTTTGCTTGGCTATTTTAGAAAATCACAAAAATGAAGTAAGTTTCTTCATCAGCTGAAAATATTGGTATGTGACACGTGCTGTTTACTGGTTATTTAATCTTAAAGAATTTAATAATTATTTTTATCATACTATTCTTAGAACTCTTTATACTCTATAAAAATTTAACTATAGATAAAATCTATACTATATAAGTAACAATTTTATAGAATTATATGTAGACGTTTCAGAAATTCCTTCATAGAATAATCAATTTAAAGATATTGATGATCCATTATATGTTGAGGAAAACATTCCGTCCCTTGATGACATAGAAGTATAAGAAAATTCATCGAATTCTCAAAGTACACTAGCAGAGGAAGCTTATACTCCAAGGTCTATTTCCAGAAAGGAGACATGAGAATCAAAATATTCCTACTGACAGCTCAGATGCAGAAGTTAAATCCCAAGAAAAAAAGACAATATGTTAGAAGAAAGATGGCAAACTAGGCAATTAGAAGGAAATTCTAGTTTGAATGGGCTGCAAAATATCCTTTTATTGAACCTGTGTAAACTGAAAATTATAATGGTGTTCCAACACAATGTCAATGTAAAATATGTGGTTGGAAACAGGGGAAGGATCACACGCTATAGCTCAAACTGGATACAATTGAAAAGCACTGTGGAAGAATATACATTTCCCAAAAGCTAAAGGATGGTAGCATAGTCAGAACACATAAATGGAAAGATGCAAAAGATCGTCTACATGTCAAATACGTAAAATAGTATGAAAATGAACAAAAACCTATCAAATATGTAAATGAAAAAGGTGGGACCATAGTAGCAAGATTGAGAAAAGTTATGAAGGCAGAAATGCAAGAAAAGGGTATTCAATTTGCTACCTTATTTCATATAATGAAAAGGGGACGACCAATGTTAGATTTCGGAGAAAATAAAATGCTGTATCAAATGATTGGTCTATAGAACATTCCTCAATCTCATTGGTCAGATACTAGTGGCTGGGAGATTGTAAAATTTCTATCTCTAGTAGAGAAGGAGGATCTGAAACTGTGTGTTCAAAAGGCAAAGTATATTTCCCTTTCATTAGATGAGGTTACTGCAGTCGATAATACTTCATGGATATGTATTCATGTTTACACATTTGCAAATAAAATAAGGACTCCAATCCTCTTAGCAACTCATAAAATGACTGAGAATTGCAATTCTGAAAATATTTATAAATTGGTGGCATCAAATCTGAAGGATATCACCAAAATTGATGACTTTTCCATTGCAAAAAAATTAGTTTGTGTCAATACCGATGGTGCAGCTGTAATGCAGGGAGATAGAAATGGTGTATGAGTTCAGACAACTATTGCTTAGTATATGGTTGTTGTCCACTTCATGGCTCACATAATGAATCTCACCTACAAAATTGTGAGCACATTTGAAAATGTAGCTAAAGTGGAGGAATTGATACGTGATCTACATGCCTATTATTCTAGCAGTCTGAAGAGATTTTTAGAATTTCAAAATTTTTCTATTGGAATGACAGTGGGGAAAAACTTTTCAAATATGTAGATATCAGATGGATATCTATGTATGAACCTGCCATAGAATATTTGATGAATATCCTTCACTAACAGGATTTATGTTTAAATACCACAAGGATGTAGATAAAGTAAAAGATCTATTGTGTCATCTAACTGACATAGAAAATTTACTCACATTCTGTGGTATTTTGTCCATGTTGAGGGAGATTAATATTTTAACAAAGCATGCACAAGATCAATCTTTCTACATTATTGACTTCATAAGAATCAGAAGATGCCTTTGCTGGAGTCTAGAAAGTTTATATATTTCTGATGGGAGTTTACTTTTGAAAACTGGAATGCATTGACAGATTTGTAAAATTCCATGTGTTTCTTAAAGTACAATATACGTGATCATTTGTGTATAATAGCACATGGAAGAGAGATTCCACTTCATACGTTCTAAAAAAAAGTTGATATGGCTAACTCAGAAATAGACTAAGTAAGAGTGACACGAAATTTATATGATGCAGTACTAATGGAAACTAGGAATAAGTTGAGAAAGATCTCTGAATCGTTAGCTAAAGAGATATAGGAAAGATTCAAAAATGATAAAATAATTAAAGCAATGGGAGTTGTAAATCTGCAATTCTGGAATTTTTCAGGCGAAAAACCTTATTCATCTATCAGTCCTTTATTTATCAAAAAATTGGTGATCTAACTGATCATTTCTCTAAAACTGAAGAGATAAATGGAGTTTCTTTAGAAGTTATTTTGAAAAGAAAACTACTTAGTTCACAGTTGATGGATTTTGATACTACTATGATATGACAAGTTCAACTTCTACAAAACCCATAGGATTACAGTGACATGAAAAGGATTTGGAAGGATATCCGTTCCAGTTTTATTCTAAGTGAAGATTTGAGTGAGTATATTAAGTTGTATGAGCTCTGCCAAACAATGATTCTGGGTTCTGTGGAAGATGAGAGGGTTTTCAGTGCACTATCCTTTTTAAAGTCAAAAGTTAAAAACAGATTGGATAGGAATCTAGAAATTTGTCTCAAATTGTATGTATCATGTTATTCAGTGGAGTCTTTTCCTTAAGATAAAGCACTAGAATTCTGGAATTCACTGGTAGAAAGAAGAGGAGTTAGTAATATTCTGCCTAACCTAGGGGATCGAGACACATCCACAACTCATGCTACAATTTATTTTCAAGACAAAAATGAAAGCGTTTCTCTAGGACTGTTCCAACTCACATATATTTCATTACAATAACATGATGTAATAAGTACTAATTTATTTCATATAGAGATTACAACTTTTCCATTGGAAAAATGTGATTATATGTTTCAATTATCCCATTTGTTTTTTATATTTGGTTTTCAAATTTAGATTGAAATAAGGACACATTTGTCTTTTATATCTGTTAATTGATTTATTTTACATCTGCAACAAATCAGAAACATAAATATTTTAAACAAACAAAATCAAGTAAATTTAAGCAACATTTACGTAAACAATAAAAAAGAAACATAGTTTGTATTAACAACATATAAAAACATTGTACAATTCTAATTTCCAAAGTTATTTTGAAACCAATCTCTCATGTGGCGGATTACTTTATGAAGAAAAGTATAAATCCATAAAGCATTATCGACCAATACAATTCCAAAAAGGGGGGTTTCATAACATATCAAAGCTTGCGGACAAGTTCTGTCATATAAGGACACATTATGAGGTCATACTTTTTTCTGCATATGAGTCAAAATCATAGTTGTCCTTACGTCTTCCACATAGAATACAAACTAAAAAAGGGCTGGCCACTATCTTTTAATTCCTACGTCAGTGTCACAATTGTGACAACACACCTGTCACATGGTGAACTTTACTAACATATCTTATTTTATGTTGCAGGTGAAGCTTGTTATTTTTATTGCGTAAGAGGTGGAGGAATCCGCTTCATTTGTATAGAGCTATCTAATATAACTCCTGATGCCTGCAGATCTCATGCTGCGGTATTGATATTTTCTAGAATATTTAGCTTCTCCCTCGTTACATCTCCTGTAGACAAAAGTGTTGCATTTGCATCTATCTTTTCCTTCAGTAAGACTTATGGATCCATCTTATGCTCCTTTATTATCCTTCTCAATGTATTATTTTATTTATTTAGAACAATGAGTTTTTCCTTCAACTGTACAAATGAATTCAGGATTTTGTGGGCATTCTTCAAATGTGCTTCAAATATAGTTGTTTCTTTCTTTAAATTTTCATATTTTACCTACAAAACATAAATATTAAATTTTTGTCTACTAGATAAAATGAAAAAATATATTACAGTGCTTATAATATTAGGATTTTGCATATGAAACTAAAAGCCCACTCACAACAACTTTTTCTTTTTCTGCATTTTCTATTAAAACATTTGTCTTGTCTTTAGCCCGTTTATTGTAGTAAGCATGTGCTTCAACATTGAAATTCTCCAACTTGTTTAGCATTATGTCTATAATTTCATCATTATAATCATTACTATATGAAATAGTCCCTGACTAATATTTTTTTAGCAAAACATCCTACCATATTGGTTAGCTCTCTATGATAGTGAATAATGAATGCCTTTGAGCGTGATTATGGTATCGTGTATTTATCTCTTTTATAAAAAATTTAGCTCTCCACTCCCAAGACCACACCAAATCCACATCAAACATTACAACCTCTTGAATTGTTTCCCCCATACTATCTGATATCATATTTTCTATTATAAAATGTGTCTTTTATCATCTTTTTGTGGAGCATTTCTTGGAGGAGGAGGAGAGTCACTGCCCTGTATTACATGCACATTTTGTTGTGGTTGAGGTGGAGTAGATTGAATCATATCATGGGTGTCAAAATAGTTACCCTTGTTTGCATCACCACTATCGAAGCTCAAATACTCCTCGTCAAGGGTGATGTTCTTGAAAAACTTTGTGGTTGTTACACTTAAAACACCACCTAGTGATAGTCTAGGAAATTTTGTGGTCGTAGGATGAACTATTCCTGCTGACTCTACAAGAAACCTTATATTCTTTCCTGAAGTTCTTCTTTTTGTTTGGAATAGAAGTGTTAGAGGTATTGGTGGCCTCCTTGCAAGCGGAATGTGCCCAGAAGCCATATTACCTACATGAAGCAAACAACAAATTACTAGAATATCATGGTTGGGCTTTGTAAATGCTAAAAAATTGTAAGGAAACAAAACATGCTAAATATTATACATTACAATATACCTTGCATAGAAGGAGACACAATTGTGACATTTTGATCTTCACACTCTGAATGAGTTTGATCTTCATCATCAAATTCGGTAGTTTTTGAATACAATAAATGTAAAAAAGAACAGTAGAAATATTAAAATATAGTACTACATACATAATCTATATTAATTGTTTGAAATAGTTATTTATATAAAAAGATAACTTCATACCTGAAGTTAAATGTGATGGTAAACGTGATGCACATATCGACCCCTGAGGTTGCTTTTGACGAGGAGGTCTTACAGGTGTTGATTCTATTGAATCCATGTCAGAATCAGTCGAGACCTCTTGAGGGGCTTTACCTCTAGCAATTTCCTCCTTATGAGATGTTGTAGCTATAATTTATCTATGCAATATAAAATATTACAATTATTATTTTATTCAAAAATATTGAATTTGAAATCCTTATAACAAGTAAATAGTAATGGTAATTGTTACCTGTTGTTCTTTGAGAGTAAGACCAATCATTTGATCATTGATTGTAGTTGGAATTTTATATTGCGAAATTTCGTAGTATGCTTCATAATAGAAACCAAGAATATAATTGCAACAAGAGAATATAGTCCTGCATTTATCAGATTGATTGGATTTGTGGGCATGGGAGATATCTATTTTTATTCTATTGGAAAAATAACTGTACCAATCGAATTGTTGCCCTGCCAGTGTCTGCAATAAATATTGAACTACCCAATATGGAATGTCTACAAATTTTCCTTATAATACAATCCTGGCATGAAAAAGTGATGCAAGTGCAATAAAGTTTTTTTTTGTAATACCTTGTAGAATAAGGCCTCTTGATGAATGATTAAGAGGAGCTGCAATAACAGACAAGAAACATTAGAGCCTTGGGTGGTCGAGTAATGTTAAGATTTTTTTTAAAAAAATAATAAACTTACCATCAACATGTACATTATAACGAGAATCCAAACACTTTTTGTCTTCGTCTGTAAGGAAAATATTTGTACTAACAACCGGCTTATTTTCAAATGGTAAACATGTTAACCGATGTACGTCCTCAGGTTCAATTGAGAAAGAAATTTGATGATGTATCAGATGCGCGAGGAGAACAAAAAATTTATCATCACTCTCGTTGTAAGAGGTAAGAAGGTAATCAAGGACAGAAGTATCAGTATTGAATTGGGGCATGTCCACAAGCCCACTAAATTATGAGTTTTCAAGCCAATCCTTTTGTGTGTCTTTTTCTCTTAGTAGAGCTATAATCTGTGGGCACATAAGGTTTTTGTATTGAAATTTGGGTGTAGGAATAGATGTGGTGCTGGCCATTGATGAAATTTGGGAGAAGTTTGAATATTGGAGAGCTCAGAGCAATAGAAATTTTCATAGAAAAGTGAATAAATGAACCTTGAAGGGGTATTTATAGGGGTCTGTATGGTTCAAAGGACATGTGACGGAAAACTATTGGCTAGCTGTGGCAGCCGCTACGGCTCAAGTTTCAACCCATGTTGGATGGATGACTAAATCATTGATTCAATGGTATCAGCTGCCCAACCATTAGTTGACCAACGCTTTGTTGTCCATCCCACCCACCCAACCCTTAGCCATCCAACCCCTCAAGGCTCAACCATCCAAACCCCCACCCGACCAACCCACCCATCCAACCCTTGGCTGTCCAACCTCTCATCCATCCAACCTACCCATCCAACACTTAACCATCCAACCCCTCGCCCATCCAATCTACTCGTCCAATACTTAACCGTCCAACCACTCACCTGTCCAACCCTTAGTCATCTGATCTCTTGTCTGCCCAACCCACCCATCCAACCCTTAGCCATCCTACCCCTCGCCAATCCAACCTGACATCCAACCCTTGGCCATCCAAAACCTTGCTTGTCCAACCTACCTTTGCAACACTTAGCCATCCAAACCCTCACCCATCCATCCCACCTACCCAACCCTCAGTCGTCCAACCCCTCACTCATTCAATCACACCCACCCAATAGTCGTCTAACCCCTCACCCTTCCAACCCACCCAACCCTTATTTGTTCAACCCTCACCCACCCAACCCCCTACCAACCTATCTGACCAACTTCCTGCCCAATGGCAACTCCCGACCAACCTACCCAAACAAATTTGTGAAACGAGGGAAAAATTCTCTTTGCAAAATCGCCTTTGCCACAAAACATTTTTTCAGATATTCACCAACAATTCGAAAGTCGATTTTTGAGATTTGCCAACAATTCAAAAGTAATTTTTCAGAGGGGTCTTCTTAAAATGAACCCTGACAAGAACCGCGATCATGATTTATAAAGCATGACCGCGGTTAGTAAATCATATTTACACGTATCCCAATGTTTGAATTACCATGTGATTTATACTGTTTTACCTTACTGTATAAATTACTGTGAAATGCTATCTGTTTCTACACCTTTTTCTTATCACCGGAATCAAAACATCATGGGAGACAAGAAACGAAGTCAAAAAGTAAAAAAACACTAGAGGAATTAGAGGTAACAAGATTTCAAAATGTTGAGTGAATGCGGAATCTTTGTGAACCAAGAAGAGGTTAATTTTTAACCCCTACTATTGTAAGCAATGATGAACCAGGTAATGTTTCTACTGTCAATGTTAAAGATGAATTAAATACTCGTTGAAGATGTTTTTACTGTCAATGTTGAAGAAGAATTAAATACTTGTGATGTAGCTGATGTTGAAATTGAAGAAGACAATGAAAATGTGAATAAGGAATTTCAGGTTGAAACTGTAGACAAGCAAAATTTGACAAAAACACCTCCTAGGATTTTACGTAAGAAACCTACTTATTTTATTGAAATTGATGAGAACATTTTGAAACCAATGTCTAACAAACTTTCTGAATGGAAAATCAAAAGAAAAGCAACTGAAATTTGGGATAATCATTATGAAATTTTAAATGAATCCCAAAGATGTCAGTTATTGGTTAGTTTGATGAAATTGATTAAAATGAGACCTACATTAAACACCTTAGAATTGAAAACATCTAATATATGTGGTCAAACCACTACAATTGTTGAAAACCTTCATGATGCATATCACATTGTTGGTGTCAAGAGACACACAAGGGATACTAATATTGTGCATCGTGTAGTTGCTACTAGTGTTGTAAATGAATCAACAAAAAAATAATGAAAATCTAATACTCACACCATACATATGTTTGCGCGGCCTCGATTACACAAATGTTGCTAACAAGTCAAATGTTTAAAGTTAATCAAAAAACTCTAGTGAAAGCAATTAGAAGACGTAATATTCTTCAATCACTCAATAACACGGATTTTTGGGTATTTTCTGTTAGAGCACGGCATAAGGACAAAGATATATCTAATGCTATAAGAGAAGTTACAATTCAATTTTGGCTTAATAACATTAGAGTTTCACCTAATACAAGAGATATTGTAAAATAGAAAGTTGGTTCTACGAATTGTGAACCACATCCAAAGCATTTCTTAGATATGACTTAAACTCAATTTTCCTATAAGTTTGAACATGAGCATCTAGAAATTAAAATTAGTCAACGTTTTTTTTGAAATGTTGAAACCATTCTATGTGAAAATCAACCACGCTCGCACCACTTGTTGTAGGCAACATGTTGAATTTGCAATGCATTTTGCTAATTTTTTATGTATTCATTTTGATTTTCATTCTGAAACTATGTTATCGGAATGTGGTGTTCAAGTTCCACCAATATCTTCTAGGGATTTCATTCCTACAATATTTTTTGAAAGAGAAGTTAGAAAATTTTTTATAGTTAGGATTGTTTAGATGGAAGTTGTGGTATGTGTGGTGGATTACCTAAATTGGAAAGTTGCATCCATGAGAAAATTAGAGATGCAATAAGACATAATTTAGTTGAGTTTGATAATTATAAATTAGTACCATACCATTTGAAATATGGAAAGGAGTATAAACGGCATGAGCTAGTTACAAAACATATGCATTTTTTCAATTTATGAGAAAATTGAAGGATGAAATTGTTTATGAGTATGCTAAGCATACACACAGAGATCGATGTTTGGATGAACACTTCAAGATATGCAATGACACATTTCCCATTGGTACTATTGTTTCAGTGGTTGATTTTGCAGAGAATTATACATTACAATAAAAAATGGTGGTTCAATCATAATATTACAACCCAGTACAGGCTGTCATTTTTGTGCATATAGCATTTATACATTCACCTGACAATACAGAGAATGATTGATTTTTTTAAAGAGAGTACCACTTTTATATCAGTGATGATTGTACTCATTCTATTGAATTTATGCAAGGGTATTTCTAGTTATTTTATGGAAACTTATATGATAGTGACATTCACTTCAATCAACATTATATATGGTTAGATATTTACATGTCTCGTTTAAGAATGCACGAATGTTTTATTGGATGAGAAAGATGCACGTCAAGATGGGTGTACAACATATTTGAAGTTTCACTAAGGTTGGACATGGGAAATGAGAGCATGATGGTGCAGTGGCATGTGTGAAAAGAGCTGTTGCAAGAGAAGAGTTGAAGTATAAAGATGGTGCTAAATCGAAAGATGTAAAGAGTATAGTGGAATGGTGTATTGACAACATGGCTCGAAGTTCTCAAGAAAATTCCATAGTTCGCAGATATTTTTGGTTGATAGAGGAACAATAAATTTCTAACTACGAGGAATGTGTGACACTCATAGGGTCCAGTGATGTGCACTCATTTTGTAGCTCATACGCAACTTCGTGGGCCACATGGACAAGAAAGTTGGCATGTTTTTGTGCATCTTGTATCGAATTTGTCACTTCTGAGTGTGATTCACAAGAATGGGTGGATGGATGGATTTGTAGACCTCTAACTCCACTTCCCAGTTATCAACCTCCACAGGCATTACGAATTATTTCTCCAGATGAAGTTGCAACATCCAATTACTTTGAATTTTTTTTATTTTGATGTGACAAGGTAAATGGTTATTTACAATTTTTGTATTGAGTTATGTCCATTGAAATTAATATGTAATTTAAATTTGAGTTAAAACCTTTATTTTTTTGTAGGACATGTGTTTGCAGTTATTGTGATAGAAGACAATGAAGAAGGAACAAACTATTTCTTATATCATTGCATTTAGAAAAGAACGAATTTTAATTCTCCTATTATAGATGGTGAAGATATTGAGTACCCTATAAGGTCAGTGGTAGTTGTTGGAACTTGGTTTCGATGGTATCCATTAAAAAAATTCCTATGTTTGGGTGTTTGAAGACTTTGAGACACATGAAAATACTCTTATATTCGCATCTAGTTCTAGTGACAAATATTTAGTTGTATAGATATCGAGGAAGGTATAATAACAAGATTCTTTGGAAGGTTCGAGAGTCAGATCATGAAGCAATCCTGTTTGCTATTCATAGTAGATCTGATCCCGATGGTTCATTGGAATGAATTTACATGCTCACGTATGGTATATATAATTTCTTTGAAGTGTTTAAATTTGTTAACCAAATCATTCAAGTTCATATATTTTATTAAATTTGTGTATTTGTATATATCTAGTATATGGTTTTGATTCAACTTAAATTTCTTTGAATAACACTTTTATGCAGGTTAGTGGTGCCATAAAAGCTTCCACTTTCACATCCTGATGGTAAACATTGGAATGAATTTACATGAGTTCATCTAGTATATATAATTTCTTTGAATTGTTTAAATTTGTTAGTTCTAGATTCAAGTTCATATATTTTATTAAATTTGTGTATTTTGTATATATCTAGTATGGTTTTGATTCAACTTAAATTTCTTTGACTAACACTTTTATGTAGGTTAGTGGTGCCATAAAAACTTCCACCTTCACGTGGTTGGCACCATTAGTAGAGAATTTTATATTCTCAAAGCCAAGAGAAGCTTTCATTGTTTTATAAGAAAAGAGAAGCAACTAACAACAATTTATGTACATATGGAGGGGGTTCTTGGCTCCGGAGGAGGTAGCCAAGAAGAAACGAGAGTATAGGGAACCAAAATGATGCCTCCCTAAGTGTTTACAAGGCCATCCCTATGCATGTGCACAGTTGGTTCGGTGCCACGACCCAACGTTTGCAAATTATAGCATTTGATAACCTTACACTGGCTCAAACTACACTATTTCATGCGTTTGTAAATAATAGGGCACCAAGAGCACCGATTAGAGATAGAAAAAACTGAGACATAATATTTAGAGGGTCCACTACGTTGAGGTGTAGGATCAGAGATATTAGGTAGGAGGGTAATCACCCGTACTCACGGCTCTTAAGGTGACTATGCCTGATAGCCTAGATGAACGACATCTCTAGTATAGTGCCACACTGGCTCAGTATGAGTTTAATATAGCAGCAAGAGCCCGTTCAAAGAAGTTTGTAACATGCATGAGGTGTAGGATTCTGACGTCTCTAGGCCACAGAGTCTAAGTAATCACTCGGGTTAACTTTTTTCGTCTCACGGCCTTAAGGGACAAATGAAGTAGCCCGGAAGCAACGACCTTGTCGCACACAAAAATCCTTTAGACCTAGCCTCCTGTTAGCATTTTCGGAGCTATGACCACCTTTGTAAAATATAGTTTTTGGTGCAGTTAGTTTGGTTCCATGACCCACTGTTTGCCAAGTTTAGCATTTGACAGCCTTATACTAGCTCAAACTGCACTATTTCACACGTTTGCAAATAATAGGACAACGAGAGCACCGATTGGAGACCAAAAAAACTGAGACAAGACTATTGTAAAGGTCCCTATGATGAGGTTTAGGATCTGACAATGATACATCTGTAGGTGCCACAAAGTCTGAGTAATCACCCTTCAAAGTTGAACAATTTTTGGTCTCACGCTCTTTAGGGACTACGCCTGAACGAAGTAGTCCAGAAGCAACGACCTTGTTGCGTACCAAAATGACACCTCGTCTAGTGTTTACCTAGCCACCCATATGTTTTGGGTAGTCAGTTTGGTGCCACAAGCCACCGTTTGTAAAATATAACGTTTGACAGCCTTACACTGGCTCAAATTGCACTATTTCACGTGTTTACAAATAATAGGCCAACGAGAGCACCGATCAGAGACAAACAAATTGAGATATGCTATTTTAGAGGGTCCATACACTGAGGTGTAATATCTGATAAGACATCTCTAGGTGTCATAAAGTCTGAGTAATCACCCGTCGAAGTTGAACAATTTTTTGGTCTCAGGGCTCTTAAGGGACTATGCCCGAACGAAGTAGCCCAGAAGCAATGACCTTATTTGCACACAAAAATGACACCTTCCTCTATAGTGTTTAACTGACCACTTAGACATGTTGGTGCAATTCATTCAAAGTACCATGACCCACCTTTTACAAAAGTATAGCGTTTGACAACCTTACACTGGCTCAAACTACACTATTTCGCGCGTTTGCAAATAATAGGGCAGTGAGAGCACCAATCAGAGATGGAAAAAACCAAGATAGGCTATTATAGAGGGTCCCTATGCCAAGATGTCAGATCCAATGAGACATCTCTTGGTGCCACGGAGTCCAAGTAATCACCCGTCGAAGTTGAACAATTTTTTGGTCTCAGGGCTCTTAAGGGACTACGCCCGAACAAAGTAGCCCGGAAGCAACGACCTTATCGTGCACCAAAATGATGCCTCCTCTAGTGTTTACTTGGCCACACAAACATGTTGGCGTAGTTGGTTTGGAGCCACGACCCACCGTTTGTAAAATATAGTGTTTGATAGCCTCCCATTGGCTCAAACTGCACTATTTCACGTGTTTGCAAACAACAGGGTAGCGAGAGCACCGATTAGAGATGAAAAAACCTATAGATACAATATTGTAGAGGGTCCCTACACCAAGGTGCAGGATCTAATGATACATATATAGGTGCCAAGGAGTTCGAGTAATCACCCGTAGAAGTTGAATGGTTTTTTGGTCTCAGGGCTCTTAAGGGACTATGCCCGAACAAAATAGCCCGGAAGCAACAAACTTATTACTCACCAAAATAACACCTCCTCTAGTGTTTACCTAGCCACTCAGACATGTTGGCACAGTCGGTTTGGTGCCATAACCCACCGTTTGTAAAATATAGCATTTGACAACCTTATATTGACTCAAACTACATTATTTCACGCATTTGCAAACAATAGGGCATCGAGAGCACCGATCAGAGACAAAAAAAATTGAGATAGGATATTGTATAGGGTCCCTATGTCAAGGTTTAGGATCTAATGAGACATCTCTAGGTGCGACGGAGTCTGAGTAATCAATCGTCGAAGTTGAATAATGTTTTGGTCTCAGGGCTTTTAAGGGACTACGCTCGAACGAAGTAGCGGGGAAGCAACGACCTTGTTACACACCAAAACGATGCCTTCTATAGCATTTACCTGGCAACCCAAATGTGTTGGCATAGTCAGTTTGGTGCCACGACCCACTATTTGTAAAATATAGAGTTTGACAACCTTACACTGGCTCAAACTGCACTATTTCACGCGTTTGTAAATAATAGGGCAGCGAGAGAACTGATTGGAGATGGAAATACCTGAGATAGGGTATTTTAGAGGGTCCCTACACCGAGGTATATGATCTAACAAGATGTCTCTAGGTGCCATGGAGTCCTAGTAATCATGTGTCAAAGTTGAACAATTTTGTGGTCTCAGGGCTCTTAAAGGACTACGCCCGAATGAAGTATCTCAGAAGCAACGAACTTGTCACGCACCAAAATGATGCCTTGTGTAACATTTACCTAGCCACCCAGACTTGTTAGCACAGTTAGTTTGGTGCCACGAACCACTGTTTGAAAAATATAGTGTTTGACAACCTTACATTGGCTCAAACTGCACTATTTCACCCGTTTGCAAACAATAGGGCAACGAGAGCACCGATCAGAGACGGAAAAAACAAAGACAGACTATTGTATAGGGTCCCCACATCAAGGTGTAGGATCTAAAGAGATATCTCTAGGTGCCATAGAGTTCAAGTTATCACCTGTTGAAGTTGAATGGTTTTGGTCTCAGGGCTTTTAAGGAACTACGCCCGAACGAAGTAGCCCGGAAGAAATGACCTTGTCGCACACCAAAATTAAGTCTCCTCTAGCATTTAACTAGCCACCTGGAGATGTTGGCACAGTCAGTTTGGTGCAACAACCCACATTTATAAAATATAACGTTTGACAACCTTACACTGGCTCAAACTGTACTATTTCGTACGTTTGCAAACAATAGGGTAGTGAGAGCACTGATCGGAGATGGAAAAACATGAGATAAACTATTGTAAAGGGTCCCTACCCCAAGGTGTAGGATCTAAAAAGACATCTCTATGTGTCACAGAGTCCTAGTAATCACGTGTCAAAGTTGAATGATTTTTTGGTCTCAGGGCTCTTAAAGGACTACGCCTAAACAAAGTAGCTCGGAAGAAACAACCTTGTCGCGCACCAAAAATATGCCTCCTCTAATGTTTAATTAGACACCCAATATTGTTGGTGCAGTCGGTTTGGTGGTGCCACAACCCTACTGATTCCGTAAGAATTCCTAGTGTTTGAAACAAGGTAGTTTGTAAAGAAATGCTCAAACAAGGAATGCCACAAACTAGTTTCGGAAAATGTGATAACCTTATACTGGCTTGCACAAGTGTTGGCTTAGCACTTATTTGGAAGAATAGATGGGTAACCAAGATGCGCGTAAACAAAGTTTCAAACAATAGGGTAATAGAGAGCCAATATCGATCGGGTGTAGACAAACAAATAGAGCCTGCCATAGATAAAGGCTACCCTTGTAGAAGTGGGCCCCTGACACTCAAGGGACCATGAATTCTCAAGACAATCAGTTATGCCCATAAAGAGATGATGCTTATCTACCATGTAAATACTCCTCTAGTTGTCTGAGTAATCACCCACGAAGTGTTAAGAAATTTTTTTTGGTCCATCAAGGTAAGCGAAGTAAGCAAAGGACAAACTTATGCTCACCAACAAACTGCAATTTAGCTCAGACAAAAACGGTCACACTTGTTGGTCCATCGACAAATAAAAACACCTAACCATGGCCTCTTCTAGTGTTTACCTAGCCCTCACCATAGATTTAAATGTTGGCATTTAGTTGGTTTGGTGACACCTCATCAAGCCATCAATTAAGGCCTTTCTTAGTAAGTTGCTCATAACTAACTAAGGCTTACCCAAACCATAAAAATCAATGCTTACTTCCCACTAACTCACATTCTCCATGCTTGACAAGAAGCTTCCAGTTTCCACAGGTGAGGACTGAGATCCTAGAAAATCAAGGGGATCTGCCTAGTTTGTAAACCTAGGAAATCCCACCTTGACCGACCCATTACCCCTAACCGTTGTCGGTTAGGCCAAAACCGCTATCCACCTTTTAATCCCCAAAACAACCTTATTTTCGAGGTTGGCAAACATTGGGAATTTTCCTGAGAGATAACACATCTTTTTAGAGCAAGTTTCCGTGAGAACACACATGCAAGGAAAGAGATCAAGCATTTTCTCTTGTAGAGACATCAAACAACCATCCAACACTCACCCCAGCAAAGATTTTATCCAATTAGGCAAGAAGGAGAGCACATGCAAGACATTTACCAGCACCTTTATCCATCACTCACAATCACATTCCAAGTAAGTAGAACATTGTACTCCTCTGGTTTGGATGACATCATTGTATTGCCAAGTTGTGATCTTAGCCATTGACCTCCAGTTAACACTCACCCCTCCATACCCATGAAAAATTGACAAAATCCCATGGGAACCAGCCTAATACATCACTCTGACCAGGGGTCCCTTGTGCAATCATAAGGGAGACCCAAAGTGGATTCTGGGCATTCCTAGTTTTCCATAGTAACCTGGCACAAGTTCTCCCCCAATCGGATGTCAGTCACCCTTAACTGGCGGTGGTCTCTAATATTTACCAATACAGCCCACGAATAGTCCCGGGGCATGACTTCTCACATCACCCTTAACGGCCTCTGACATGCAGACCTCTGTAGACTTGCAGACAACCAGTTAACCACTACTTGACCATCAGATCTTATTTTAACCTAGCCTCTTAGATTAGATCTTTCTGATTGTCTTTTTAATGAGATACCTAAATCATTTCAATACACAATAGGAGTTACTTCATTACCAACATTAAATTTTTTTAAATAGTGGACTGACAATCGTCTAGGAAGTATCACACTTCTCGGATCTAGCACATGCTAGGCAGTTCACTGCACATATTGTTTAACTCTTTCTGGTGGTCTTTTGTTCCATTTCAGGTAGTTCCTTCTAAAAAGTGAAGCTCTCACAATCAGTTGTGGATTTAGAAGTCATACGCGTGCAACAATCCAACAACCAGCATTCCAACATGTAATCCTCCTACGCCCATTACCCTATCTGTTTTGTCACTTTCAAAGAAATGTCTAAGAATCAGGTGAAACACTAATACTTAAAAAATAAATTGTAAGTACAATAAAAACATATAAATTGACTTTTAATTTAAATCCCTCAAGACCATTTTTAATTGTGTACATTTTTTCCAACTTTGGAGTATGTTAACCACATACTTAAAATAAGAAAATTGATATAAGTCCACATTTGAATCTCTTGAAAAAAAATGATCTTGCACCTAAGAACCTTCAAAACCATTATATAAAATAACATCATATATCAATTAACAATAACATAACATCATATATCATATGGATAATGGTCACATAATTTAGGCCATCAAATCAAATCAAACATAGAACTAATATGGTTATGAAAACATACATGTAGAAGGATATCATGTGCAATGAAATCAAATCAAACATAGAAGTAATATCGTTATGAAAACTAACATGGATATACCGTATCAAACTATGTGTGCCACGTGTCTTTGAAAATATAAATTCATAATGTATCAAACTAAGTGTGTCATAAATATAGGACCACATGCAGTCACATAAGGCTATATACATGGACTACATGATGAATCATAAACTAGGACCAGATGACATATATATCTATACATCCAAGTCTTATGAATCTAATCATGAAACATATTCCCTCTCTTCACCATGCTAGAAGAAGAATGTCCATGACCTATGGATGTAGTGGAGGGAGATGACACTACGGATTTCATCCATGTGGTCCTAGGCATCTCTAAATAGGTAAGAAACCTAGCCTACACATTCATAAACAACAAGTTTTTAACACCCAAATTTTTAAAATACATTCAAAATTTAGAAACTTAGAATTTATAATGCATGTGAAATCTTACCACAATCTCATGATCCCTATCAATTTTTCATTGATGCGTTGCAAGGTCTATGGTAGACTCATGAGGGATAGGCTACATAAAAATAAATAGTTCAAATTAAATATTTCATGTACAAAATTTGATATTATAGATAAGTAATAAGAAAAAATTCCTCTAAAATTTAACAAATTTGAAATTTTTTACCTGAGTTAGTGGATCTGCAGACGCTATGGCATCATCTACAACAACCTTCACAATTTTCATATAGGGAGGTGTCTCTCTGGCAGTCATAAGCTATACAAAAAACATGTACAGATCAATATTAATCTACATGAAGTTGCCACATAACAAACCCAAAGCATAATCGACACATAATAAACCAATGTATTACTTTGCTAATAGAAACCAACCAAGGCCCTTAATACTACTGTTTATTGTCATATGACCTCCTAGAAGAGTAAGAATCTAGGTTTAATAATCCTAGGGAAGCTTCGATGTTACTTGAGTGTCCAAAATTCCTACAAGAGTAGATACACAACTGAACTTCCACAATTAAAAACAAAGTGTAAAGAGAAACTAACCTAAGTAAAAGTAGCGTGAGGCGTGTCAGTAGCCTCAGTGCCCAAAGAAGATGATGACCTGCCATGCTCCTGTGTATAAAAGACAAAAATATTAATATGTACATGTACACATGAAACATTATACACGAACATTAAAAATGTGTATTTAATAATAAAAGTGCAATCAAATATAATTTGAAATGTAAGTAACTTGAAACTTACGTCTGTAACACGCCCAACTACAGTAGCTAGCATGTCGATGCCAAATGTGTCCTTCACTGACTCTTGCTAATTAAAATAAAAAATATATTAGTTTTTATATGTATGTACATGACATAATCAAATACATATATATTAAAATCTCAAACGAATTAAACTATTGTGTATATATGTATTAAATTTGTATTTGACATTTACTTGTGAAAGACCAAGGTCATTTGCACCAGTTCCAAAAACATCCACCATCATCTCATCTAGAGAAAAGAATAATGTGATCCAACAAATGATGTCTTGCCCGTAGTGCATACAACACCACATGATCTGCAGTGGTGTGGTGTGCTAGAATTGACGCCTCCACTAACATCACCAGATGCAATCTGGTCACTATGTTGGGTTAGAGTGTCAGTGAGCTCCCTTAATGCATGTAGTGTGTCAATCTTCACAACCTCCTTCACTGTAGGAGGGATAATTGAAGGCTATGGGGGTTTTGGGGTATGAGGGATCCTTGGTTGACCAAAGCGTGAACTAGGTCTACTCTGTGCAGAGCCACCTCCTTGCCCACAAAAATTAGAAAAATCAAAATAATTTGGGACCTCATTAAACACGAACTCACAATATAATTTCTTAAAAAAATAGAGAGGAACCTCATTGTTGTTGCATGGTGGATAATAAAAAACCAACCACCATCGGTCCTAAATTTTTTTCTTGATTTGGTCATCGTGGCACAAATGGATTGGGAACCATTTGAAAATAGTTGCAGGGGGGGGCATTGGTTCTTGGGTCAATAAATAATGCACAAATGTGGTCTTTTGTAAGTTTTTTGTCTTTTATGGTTGCATGGGATAATTTATCTGCAAACCACCATGTATAATCACCTCTAAAGGTATTCCATCTGTTTATTTGGTTGGTTGTGGAGTCGACTTCGCGGTTTGTAATGTGTTGGCTAAAGTCATACGGGATGGATTTGTGGCATGATTTTGTCTTATTGTCTGAATATGGTTCTCAATGGCAATTTTATTTTGTCAGATTCTTCCAACAATATCAGCTTGGGTTCCTTCTAGTTCTGTGGGAATAGAAGGAGTCATAAGAGGCAGATATACATTTGGAGGGTTTTGAGGAATATTTGCACAGTTTTCAAGATTACGAGCTTTCCGAACAACTGACAAAAAAAATTTGTATACATAAACGAAAAATTGCAAAACCCATGAAAATCATAAAAATTAACCTAAAATGCAAGAAATTTGATCAAAATCGAGGGCTTACCTCTTCATCTTGGTGGCATTGTTGAAAATTTCATGATCTAGAGGTCTAAAGAGTAATTTACAGGGTGTTTTCAAAGCTCGAGTGCCAACAATCGAGGATAAATCATGGTTTATAGGGGAAAATAGGGAAAATGACGGGTCGCGGGTTTGTTTTTTTGTCTCTGAGGACCATGATCATGGTTTTAGGTTTGGAAATTCCTAAATCTATAAAAAATAGTCCTGCAATCACAGTTTAAAAAGTGTGATCATGGTTTAAAAACCTCGATCGTGGTACATGAATTTTAGGTTTTTATGTCCACTTTTTTGTCCACCAACTTGCTACACTTACCCAAATCAACTGCCACAATTTTTATGCTAACAAGTTGTCTTATGATGCAGTGAAGAAGAAAAAATAAAAAAAGACAAATTGTGTGCATTATTTACTGATCCTAAAAAAATGCATTATTATGATTGGATTGCAAAATATTCCTTATCCACTGGTGTAATCATGAGGGGATAAAACAAATCTTTGGGATAGGTGGTGGATGGTTTTTTACCAACCACCTTGTAATAGTTTTGAGTTGCCAGAGTATTTCTTCAGGAAAATCTATTGCACATTCGTCCTCAATGAAATACCTAACTAATATTACATTCAAGATTTTTAGGGTAAAGGAAAGGACTCTGCATAAGATAGAGAGGAGACATAATGGTTGCAGAAGAGGCTAGCTGATGAACCACCATTTTGTTTTTTTAAACCATGTGAATCCCCATACTATTTTGATATCATATTGCACGATGTATAATGTTAATTGGTTATACTATGTATTTAAAGGAAATATTGTGCATACGCTTGTTATTTTTATCTTGTTGTTTATTCCTAAAAAATGTCTTGAATTTATATTTTTATAAGAATTACTAGTACCTTTGGAAAAGTATATGTTGAGTTATCACAGGAGTAAATTACAATACCACGGGACTCAATTAGTGCACCGCTGAAGGACTCAATTAATTCCTTTACGTAGGAGTCACCTCCACATTAATATAGGACTCACAGTACAACACTGCAATCATCCAAGTCATCAACTATGAATTCCTTAAAATAAGGGATTTTCACTACAAAATAAATAGATCAAACTACGGGTGATACGACTGGAAGCAAAAAAACATGAACAAGAAATGTGCGTCATTACCTAAATCTAAATTCATGAATTTTTTTGAGGTTCAGTTACTCCAGTTACTGGGAGATGTGATGTGGTCAACACCTAGATATTTATTATCACTGCAATTCCCTACAATTAATTGAAGATCTGAATAATCATCCAACACTCATTGACTCCTTTAAATGATTCAATCGCGGACCTTCTCTGCAGTTAGAAAGATTAATTCAAATCCAGACACCTCAGAGACTACTCCTTCCATAATTGTACTCCTTAACATAGATAGTCATTGTTTCAGTCAACATTTATTTAAGTAGATGTTAGTTATTGAGAATAACTAGTTCTCTCCTAGAGAGGCTGGAATTGATCTTGTATAAAAGAGATAATGTACATAGATTTATCGGTTTGATTCAGTTATTTGATTCAATGTACAAGCATACTCTTTCAATTAAATAAATATTGTGGATTCAGGGGAAACTTATGTTATGTGACTTTCAATATTAAATTGATCAAAGGGAAGGGGAAAGAGACATTCATATATTTCCTTTCTATTATATTTGATGCATTTAGCATTTCAAGAGTTAAAATATATTAGGAATCTTTAGATCCTGTCTTAAATATTCTTTTTTTTCCATGCATTACATTTTATAATCACAGTCAGTCATTATTCTGTTAAGTACTTTAATAAGGACCTGCTGAGAGAAATTCCTAATATTCCCTTTGTTGTAAACATCCATGGAAACCTCCTTGGATTGACAAATATATTATCATTAAGTTATGAGTATCAAATATGCTCGTCACTTTTTGACATTGTTGCTAGGGAATTTATGGTGTTATCAAAGGTTAAAAGTGCTAGCTAGAAGTATTGTCTTCTAGTCTGCTAAGTTTCCAGTGAGAAATTTTACTTCCATAACTCTTTGTTATGAAGTAATTAGACCTTGTAGTGACAACAAGAACCCTCTATGATTTTGAGTATTTGGAACACAAACAATCAATTTAAGCGTTGATGGTTAGGGAACTATCCTCACTATGATAGGATTTTATGTTTAGACCTAGAGATCGTAGAGGTAGATTCATTAGAATAAATATTCAAAAGCACCCTCAAAACCATCATGTGGAACAAATTGTTGAGAAAAGAAGGATGACTGATGAAGTATAGAACCCCAATGGTGCAGACAATGGAAACCCACTAGTTGGAAGAACATTTACCTATCCCCTATGACTGGATCCTAATGATCAGGATCCTATGAAAAACATATCCCCCTCCATACTACCAACCTTTAGGGGATTATTTTAAGAAGACCTAGAAAAATTCCTTTTTGAATTCAAGATTTTATGCCAAACTTATTACTACACTTCTGATTCCCATAAACGCAAGTTATTTCCCTCCACTTTAAAAGAAACGACTATGAGATGGTTCATGGTCTTAACCCCTGACTCCATCCACAACTAGGAAGAGATGAAAATGATTTTATTGGACAAGTATTAGGATTACTACAGAGTTAGGGATAGGAAGGAAAAGATTTTTAGAATTCAACAAAAGGAGGATGAAATTATAGAGGATTATCTAGATCGGTTCTTCTTCCTTCATAAGAGGTATGGTACTGGTCTAGATATTAATCTACTTAAAACTCTATTCCTTAAAGGTTTGGACAAGGACACATAAGAAGCCTTTAATATTATGGGAAAGGGAGACATGAAAAAATTAGAATTAACATAAATCATTAATCTCTGTAGGAAAAATGGCTAGTGGTGATATATCAAAATTAAGAGAAGAGACTACAAATTTGGGAACAAACCTTTTGTTTCAACTCAAAACAACTATGGATAGGAAGAAATATAGGAATAAAGATCCTTTATTCATCTACTGCCCAAGATGTAGAGAAAAACATGGACTGAAAGATTATCCCTTAGAAAAGATAGACAATTATCTTCTTTTTAAACTCAACCATGGCACAAATCAATGTGGATTGCTTCCTTTATTGAAAAATCACCTAAAACAAAACACTCAATATGAATATGAGTTGAACTATATGGCTCAGAGGAAAGGGGGAAATTTTATGTCCAATGAAAATTAGTCCTACATCCCAAAATCAAAATTGGCCCCAAATCAATAGAATGCACCATGGCCATATCCCTAACCTTGGGTTAAACAAGCCCCATAGGATTTTAGCCCACAATGGAATGCCCCACCCAATTATTATCAATAACCTTGGGCTCCACATACCAACATTCCACCATTCCAACAGTTTAATACTTAGTGCCAACAATAGTAGAATGTACCTCAAGGATTTGGGTAGTAGTATTATAATAAGAGAATACCTCAAGGTCAACAAGCCTTACTGACTGGACCCACTAATGCTACCTAACTTGATCAACCTACCCATCCAAAAATACCTACAAAAACTATCAACATTCCTAAAAAAGTGAGACAGGGCAACCCATTTTATATTGTGGAATTGTAAAAAATCCCACACTAAACTTGGTGGATTGTAAGAATATCTTACTACGTTTAGGAAAGGTTATTGCAAAACCTTCCTCTCCTGTGATAGAAGAAATCCCTAAAGAAATAGAAAAACCAAAAGAAATGAAACCTAGTTTTGTTGAAGAAACTCCTCAACCAAACAATGATATTCCCTTTCCATCCAGACTCTTTGAGAAACCAATTACTGCAGTTCCTAAAAAACCAGAGTCATAATTAATCCAAGGACTGAGGAAGTTGAGTATTGACATTCCCCTGTTGCAAGCTCTTAAATAAATCCCAGAATTAAACAAAACCATTAAAGATCTTTGTTTTAAGGCTCGAGGAAGAAGGAAGAACCAACCTAAAACCATCCATGTTGATGGGAATCTTGCTAGTATTCTAGAAAGGAATATCCCCCCTCCTAGATACAGAGACCCTGAAATTCCTATTGTAACAGTATGCATAGGAGATGTCCAGATTCCTAGTGTCCTAGTTAATCTATGGGCTACTATTAATGTCATGAAAATGGATAGTCTTTCCACGTTATCACTTCCTGAACCTCAGTCCACATCCATAGTTTTGTAAATGGCAGACCAATATGTGAACAAGCCAAAGGTAATTATAGAAGATGTCACTGTCACGATTGAATCCTAGGACTATTCGGTATATTTCATGATTATAAAAATGAAGAATAGAAAAATTGGATACCCTATAATCCTAAGACACCCTTGGTTAGCAATAGTTGCTGCCCTCATTGATTGTATAAAAGGGAATATGGTGATTAAAAATGGTCAAGATCAAAATAAATTATCAATTTACCCCACTGCAAAACCTTTTGTTACAGAAAATAAACAATGGTGTAAGGAAAATCAAGATAATTTAGATAATACAGATGATACCATCTCTTCTCTAGCCATGGTCATAATTCAAGAACAATTAGATCAAATCAAATATGTTGACCATGAACCTTGTACTGGACATAATATAAGTCTTGTGCTAGATTCAATTCAAGTCCTGCACTCGAGTAATATGTTGGATCTAATTCAAGTTGTGTGCTACAACTAACGGAAAAAGAGATGATTATATGGATGAAAACAACCAACTCATCATCTGTACCTTTGTATGAAATATAGATTTGACCGATTCCATCTTTCAAAACATTGCTTTTGTTCATAGTTTACTACCAAAAATGTTTCCGTTAAAGATATTTTTAAGAGAATACCCTGATGTAGATTCTGTTCATCCAGCTACCAAATAATTAGGTATTCTTCTAGGAAAGACATTGACAATTAATAGTTGGTTAAGTAATTAGGAGGAAAATACCTTATTTAAACTCTTATGCTCTCATCCTCAAGATTTTTCTTGGGAATATAGTGACATGAAGGGTATTCATCCTGGTATTTGTACACATCACATCTATACTATTGATTCCAAACAAGTTAGGAAACCTCAAATAAGGATAAATCTTGCTTTAAAAAATATAGTTAAAATTGAGATTGAATTTTTTTTGGATCAAGGGTTCATTTATCCAATATTAGACAGTCAATGGGTTTCTCCATTAGTCATAGTTCCTAAAATAATGGGAAATGGATATTTCATGTGGACTATAGGGAATTGAATAAGGTAACTCATAGGAATTATTTTCCATTAAATTTTATTGATCAGGTCTTAGAAAATTTATCTAGAAAAAAGTGATTTTCATTCCTTAATGGGTTTAGTGGGTACAACCAAATAACAATGGCTACTAAAGATCAAGACAAGACAAATTTTACCCGTCCCTATGTAACATTTACTTACAGGGTGTTTCCTTTTGGGTTATTCAATGCTCCTGCCACTTTTCAAAGAGCCATGTTGGAAATATTTTTTGATATCTATCATGATTGTGTGGAAATTTACATGGATGATTTCACAGTTTATGGAACAACATTCTATGAGGCAGTTAAAAATCTAGACAAAGTTCTTTCTCAATGTGAAAAACATCAATTATCCCTTAATCACGAAAAATGTTTATTTATGATGGAAAAGGTATAGTTTTAGGCCATCATGTCTCAGCTGAGGGAATTAAGGTAGACACAAAAAAATTTCGATATCATGGTAAAACTACCATCTCCCACAAACCAAATAGACATAAGAAACTATCTTGGTCATGTTGGTTACTATTGAAGGTTTATTTCATATTTTATCATAATTGCTTCTCCATTATTTGCTCTCCTAACTAAAGATTTTGAGTTTGAATAGAAAGAAGCAAGCCAAAAATATTTTTAAGCTATCAAAGGTAAGTTAACAATCACACCAGTGTTAAGAGGCCCTAATTGGAAGCTTCCCTTCCATATACAAACATATTCCTCCAATGAAGCAGTAGGGATTATCCTTGGGTAGCAAGAGGAAGGAGTGTATATGCATGTAACTTACTACATTAATAGGAAACTTTCCCATACTGAAAGGAATTACATAACAACTGAGAAAGAATTTATTGAAGTATTATATGCAATCAAAAGTTTTTCCATTATATTATAGGATATGAACTTATTTTTCATACCGACCACGTTGCTATAAAATAGATAAGGAAAAAACATTTAGTACATGACACGATTGTAAGGTGGATTTTTCTACTGCAAGAGTTTAACATTAAAATCATTGACAAGCCAAGAAAATCCAATGTGGTAGCTAATTTTCTTTCAATAATTACCACTTCAGAAGAGGAGGAACAAGTCATTCATGATTTTCCAGATGAGCATTTGTTTGCAATTTCTACTACCTCTCCTTGATATGTAGATATGGCTAATTACTTGGCTACAGGGAAGGTTCCAACCTTTTTCGCACAAAAGCTAAGAAAATAATTAATCAAATAAAGTGTGATGTATACTTGGTTAACTGGATTTTTGTTCAAATGTGTACCTGATCATGTTATACACATGTGTGTAGCTAGAAATGAAGTATTTGACATACTTAGAGCATGTCATGATGAATCATCAGGAGGGTATTATTTAGTTCAAAGGATCATTCATAAAGTTCTAGGAGTTGGTTACTACTAACCTTCCTTGTTTAAGGATGTCTAAAATTATGTATGGAGATTTGATCAATGCCAAAGGATGGGGAAACTGAAATTTACATTTGAAATTCCACTCAAACCCCAAGTTGTCTTGGAACCATTTGAGAAGTGCAGGTTGTATTTTATAGGGCCAATTGGCCCAACCTCTGAAGGAAAAGGAGTACATCGTGGTTAGTACTGATTATGTCACCAAATGGGCTGAAGTGCAAGCACTAAAATATGCAAGAGATGAGAAGATTGCAGATTTCTTATATGAGCATATCTTTAAGATATTTGGAGCACCAAGATCCATTTTGTCAGATCAAGGACCACAATTCATATCAAGAGTAATTAGTTTTTGTGGAAACATATCGACTGAATCATAAGAATTCATCCCCCTAACATCCATAGTCTAACGACCAAGTAGAGGTTACTAACAAAGAGTTGGAAAATATCCTCACAAAAACACTGGATATCTCAAGGAAAAATTGGGTTAAAAAACTACATGAAGCAGTATGGGCCTAAAAATCTACTTGGAAACAACCACAGGGTTTGCTCCTTATGAATTGGTCTATGGGAAGAAGCCAATTCTCCCTATAGAATTTGAGATTCAAACCTTGAGAAAATGAAGTTGAAGTGGGAATTGAACTATCACGGGCACAACAAGAAAGGATTGTTCAATTAAATGAGTTGAATGAAATGACTCCAGGAATTACATCCTACTGAAATCATCCAACATTAGAGGTAACTTTGGCATTATAAGCAAATAAAGCTAATGAAATTTCAACAAGGGGATTGGGATTTGCTATTTGATTCAAAGTAAAAGTACTTTAAAGGGAAGCTGCAAATGAAATGGATGGGACAATATCAGATTACACAAGTATTTTACAATGACATTGTTCAACTGATTCCAATAGATGGAGAGAAGAAGGTAATGCTTGTTAATGGGCATAGACTGAGGCTGTACCATAAACCAACATCAAGCGAAGAGTTTCAGAAATAACTTAAAGAAGATGAAGCTCTAAAGTGTGTGAAAAAATTCTTTTTGTCCCTACACAACTCATAACTGAGCCATCTTCTATCAAGGAATAAATAAGAGATGACTGAAAACCAAAAATGACAGTCATCATCCTCTGGGGAATCAGATGAAAACCATAAATGGCGGTAATTACTCGTAATTTTTTTAATTTTTTTTGGAAAAATATATAATAAAATAAGGACCACATGTGGAATGAGCATTAAACTAGAATGGAAATGGTGGATAGGATGTGACAAGCTCATTTAAAAAGGTATGCATAATTAAATTACTTCACAAATATAAGAAAGTTTTAATATATGAGCCATTAATTATTATCATCATGCAACTTGATTGTCTCTCCAATTTCCAATAACCCTGCACACTTTACAAATCCTAACAAAATCAGAAACTCTCCTCCATAATAATCTCCACATGTGCCCAATCATTTTCTTTGGGATTCCATCACACCTTTCCCAATTTGGTGATATTCATTTCAAACCATTTCCACTCCACTATTACATTCCAAATTTCACCCTCTCACTCTTGCGCCACCATTCACTCTTGTGCTTACCGACATCCCTACAAACATTGAATTTCCATTCCTGTTACATTTTACTGTTCACTAATTGTTCAAACTCATATATGGGTCCTCGATTGAGACATGAACTAACAAGCTCTACGGAACTCTTGGCCAGTGCAAAGTAAGTTGAAATCTTTGAAGAAGCAGGATGGCTGAACTTTCTGCTAGCTTATGAGGAATTCAACATAACAATAACTGAGGAATTCATTAGAAATATGGAGGAAGGACACTCTACGGTTCAATGTAAGAAAATTCCCTTTAGCCCAACCATTATTAGTCATCTTTCAGGAATACCTGAGGCAGGGTTAACGGTTTGTGCCAGAACAATGTATGCTGAAATAATTAAAAGATTTTCAGTTGGAAAGAAGGAGAAGTTACAATTAGTCATAGATAATAAGGGTAAAGCTAAAGGTGTTAAAATAATAACCCTTCTTAACCCTGGGAAGAAGTGGCCACATGGTTGATAAAGTACTTTACATGTGAAGGGAAATATGTAGTTGTGTTGGCTCCTATGATAAGAATATTAATACACCTCCGACATGGTCAAAATAAACTCTAGTATAAGATCAATTTACCTCAGTTTTTAGATGATTCCATTTGTTTTGCTATAGAAATTTTTTATTGGGGTGCCTCATATTTAAAATTTCCAAGGTTTAATTCATCTAATTTACAAGCATCAATTTGTTAAAAAAGAGACATGGAGTTACCAAATGGATTAATTTTCAAAATAAATGGCGGTAAATCCTAAGGTGATTTTAGAACAAGCACCCTAAACCTCTGAGAGACCTCAAAAGTGTTTAAAGACTTCTAGGCATACATATACCCTGAATGAAATGCTAATTGAGAATCCTTCTTCCTAGGAAGAACAAGAGGTAGCTGCAATAATGAAAACCCTACTAAAACTCCACCCGTGTCTCCTCAAAAATATGTGTCAATGTCTATCCCTAGTATAGAAAAATAAGTGTTACTTCTTAAGGCCAAATAAGCCAATTTATCCCAGCTGGAAAATGCTAAAAATAAATAATACAATAGTTGTAGAAAATTGTAGCACAACACAAAGAGGCAATTTATCAGCTACACAAATCCTTGGAAGAGAGGGAGAAAAAGATACAATCCCTTCAGGCCACAAAAGGGGATCTTATAACAAATCTTGTAGTCTTGCAAGAACTTAGGGAGGAACTAGAACATGTGACCATGGAAGAACATGTCGCTGAAACTGACTTTGTCTTTCACCAAATTGTTTTTTTAAATTGAATGGTCAAGTGGATGGATGAATGCTACAAGCTTAGGGATTTTTTTGAGAAATAAAAGATTTTGAAAGATGAAAACAAATTGCTAAAAGAAAATTTTGTTATTTTTAGTCATCTATATGACCAAGTTATTTCTTGTAGACCTCCAAATTTTAATGCATTATTTCTAAAAGCACAATTTTTCAAATGGAAAATATTTAGGGGTCATGCCATGTAGGACATTGAATTTGATGATGATAAATAGTTTGTGGTCACATATACAACAGAGAATGATAATGAGAAAAATTTTCTATGTGAATTCTATGTGCTCAAATTTCTTCTCCCTGAGAAAATTCAAATTCAAATAAATTTTATTGTTAAGATTATTCATTTCTACTCTCAGGAACCAAGAGGAATGGAGGGACCAGAGGGGCACATTTCTGTAAGCAGATTCTATAATAGGCCTATTTATGAGGCATGATTTACCTGCCCCAATTTGGTTCTTTAATAGGTTTCTATCACAAGTATATTGTTTACATCTAGTGGACATATACATAGATATCCTTAAAAATTGTGTCAAAAATTTCAGAGAGCAGGTAAATCCAACATTCAATGTAAAATTCCTCATTTGTCAGGTAAGATATACACTTCTTGTAGAACCATACAATAGAAGGAGATAATTTCACCAAATAACCTCTACTTTTCACTCAAGAGGGCCAAGGACCTCTATTGATCCATAGGGATCCAAAATGAATCTACTTCATCAAAACAATCAGCACGAAGAACGAAAAATGAAACAGAGAGGTTCTATCTTTTTAGTAACAAGACCGCCGATCTGTGTAGAGCAACGGTTATAGAACCGCTAGCCAACTATGGCGATGGTCCTGGGACCACCGATCTATATTGGGTGGTGGTCCTGGCTCTTTCGGATAGAAAACAAAAATATGAAATGAACAACCCAGAATTTAGACAGTTCGTATCTTTTCTCCTCCATGACCTTTCCCATTATCTAGTGCACGAGAGGATATGGGAGAAGCTATAAATACATGTTTGTAGAAGAGAATAGGATCATTGTAGCATAAAAGCAAGTGAGCAAGAAGTTTTTAGTGCTGGAATTGTGTTTTTTAGAAGAAAGGAGTGTTGAGACAGAGGAAGTAAGTATTTGGGAGGAAATGTGAGATATTATCTACTTCTATTTCATACTTATTGTAAATTTTATACTTGTTATTTTGAATTGGCCAATAAAAGTGGGAAGAAAGAGCAATTTCCCTTCCCAACTGGTTTTTCCTCCTCTGGAGGTTTCCAGGATAAAATTTGTTGGTGTTTATGAGCTTAAATTCTTTCCTTTCCTACAATTGTGGATTCTAAGCATAAGCATAGTTCATTCACTAGCTATCTTTGTCATTTTCTAATAGAAAGTAGAACAACAACATTTATTTGTGTTTTTGTGGATAATTCCAAAGTTGAAGAGTTTACAGATCATTTTGGTATCAGAGCTAACAATTATCTAGGACTGTGGTATTCGTTCTTGGATTTTTATGACAGTGACAAGATCTAAAGGTGAAGAGGCTTTACCTTGTGATCCAGAAATTTCTACAAAGAAGTGGAAACAGAGAATTTGGGGAAAAATGGAGGAAGAGAACTTGGTCTGTAGAATCGAGATGCTGGAGACTATGATGGATAGGATAATTAGAAGGCAAGAAGAGGTTGTTAATTTACAGAAGACAACTTTTGTCAAAAAATACTCCATGGACTCAGTGGTTCAGGGCTTAGCTGAAAATTTTGGCATAGGAAGGAGCCACCATGAGGAAAGTTATGGGGAAGAGCATGAAGAAGAGACTTCAAACACAAGAGAAAAGGTAAAATCTGATCATACTCCTTTTAAAGTTGAGACAAAATTTGATATTAAAAGCTTTAAAGGACAAGTAGATGCAGAGTTTCTTGATAAATTGTTAAAACAATTAGAAGTCTACTTTAGCATCCATAATGTCACTAAGGCATAGAGGATCACCTTTTCCTATCTCAAAATGGAGGAACATGCTCTGGTTTTGTGGGAAACCCATCTAACCACTTGCGAAAATAAGAAGCGTCCTATTGTGAAATCTTGGCAAGAATTTAAAGAATTAGTTAGAGATAACTTCTCTAAGTATTTTAGACCACAAGATTGACCAAATGATTAAATGGCAGTATTTTAGACAAGACAATGGTCACAGTGTGTAGGACTATACTATGGAGTTTCAGAGGTAGGCCATGTTGCTTAACATGGACTTGGAGGATGAGGATATTCTAACTAACTACTTGGGAGGACTTCACCCTCACCTTCGAAGAAAATTCATCTCCACCAAGCCCAAAGATCTCAACGAGGTGTGTGCACAAGCATACTACATAGATGATGACAAGAAGCAAGGAGAAGAAGAGCCGAGGGCAAAACAGTCGACAAATCAGAAAAAAAAGAGTATGGGCAAACAAGTAACAAGGGTAAGTGGAAAAGGAAAGGTAAACAAGATGCCAATACTTTAAATACTTGTAAAGATCTAAAGAATTTTTGCAAGAACTGTGATATTAATGGTCATACTGACGCTGCATGTTGGAAGTTACATCCAGAGTTGCATTCGAAGAACTGAACTAAGGACTCAAAGAAGTCCATGATGGCTGTAAGAACATAAGGGGAAGTAGAATTCGAGGATGACTCTGATGTAGACAAAAGACTTGGATGCACGGCCACCAACATGGATAGCCAGGAAGAGGAGATGAGTAGACTATTCCAGATCAAAATCCAGATCAAGAGAACTAAGGTAAATGCTTTGGTTGATACCGATTCTCAGTCTAACTTGATTTTTGAAGTAGTTGTAAAGAAGCTTGGTCTTGAGACTTACGAGCATCCACACCCTTATCCTTTGGGTTGGGTGAAGAAGGGTGTTGAAATTCAGGTAACAAGAAGATGTAAGGTCAAGTTTGGGATAAATTCCCAATATATTGATGTTTTGGAAGCTGACGTTATTCCACTTGATGCTTTTGATTTTGTATTCAGGAGTCCTTACTTGTATATATGGGATGCTATATTTATGAGAAGGGAAAACTGGTACCGATGGGTCAAGGATGGGATCAGCTACAACATCCGGGCACACCAACGTAAGACACGAGTTACTATGGTGAGTGCTAACCAAGAAAAATGACTTATTCAGGAAAATCATAATTAGTTTTGTTTACTTTTGTTAAAGGATAAACAAGATGGGGTAGAAGTTTTGGAGATTTATAACTAGGGAAAGCATGATTTGGATAGTATTATTAAATCCTTTTAGGAATTTTTTTAGGCTCCCAGTGGGTTACCACCAAAATGGGAAGTAGAGCATGAGATTCAGCTATTGCCAGAGTCCCCTCTACCGAACATCGGATTGTATAGGAAATCCTTGCTCGAGAGTACTCAAGTAAAGAAACAAATCCAAGAACTACTAGACCAAGGATTGATATGTCCGAGCACCTCACCATGTGGTTTGCCTATTGTGATGGTGCCAAAGAAGGATGTTCTTGGAGAATGTGCATCGACTACCGCGCTTTGAACAAGATCACCATAAAGAACATATATCCACTTCCTTGCATAGATGATCTCTTGGACCAACTTCAGCATGCCAAATTCTTCACGAAGTTGGATCTCAAGTCTGGTTATCACTAAGTTAGAATGAAGGAGGAGGATATATGGAAGACCGCCTTCAAAACAAATCATGGTTTGTATGAATGGTTAGTAATTCCTTTTGGGTTATGCAATGCACCCGCTACATTTATGAGATTGATGAATGATGTATTACGGGATATCATAGATTCATGTGTCATTGTATATCTAGATGATATTATGATCTTTAGTGCCACATGGGAAGACCATCTAACTCATTTACAACAAGTCTTGCAAGTTCTTAGAGAGAAACAACTACTTTGTAATATGAAGAAATGTGAATTTGCCAAACAGTCACTTGTCTATCTTGGGCACGTGGTTAGAGAAGGAGAGCTACAAGTGGATCCAAAGAAGGTGGAAGCCATCACCAACTAGCCAACACCAGCAAGAGCCATAGAGACTAGGAGTTTTGTGGGAGTAGTACAGTACATACGGAAGTTCATTCCGGGTTTCTCCACGATTGCAGCACCTCTACACACAGTGGCCGCAAAGAGTAAGGGTTTTGACTGGGGTAATGTGTTGGTGCTCATATTTGTCTCGCCCCATTTGCCATTATTTTCCTCTGATTTGCGTGTTGTGAAATGTTTTATCTCTCAATGTGGATGTTTTGAAGCCTTCACCTTCATTTGAATGCCTTGAATTGTTTGCAAAATCCATTGTCATGTCCCTCCTTGAAGAAGTCTCCGAGTTTGCCCTGTTTTTTCCCTAATTTCTTCAAAATTTGCGGGCCTTGCCATTTTTCCTATTTTTCCTCAACCATGGAGGCTCGAGAATGGTTAATCTATATTTGTATTCCTTTGAAAATCCAAATCCATGGTCGAAATAAATGCTCAGAACCATGATTCACTTGTTTTTGTTTCAAAAGAATTTTCATCCTTAGCGAAAAACCTGGTTTTGGGCGCGAATGGTGATCTCCTATATTTTTTACGGTCTGACGGGTGTCTTTTTCCTATCAACGTTATTCCTCAGTGTTTGATAGTCACGTGGATTCTTTTGGTTGGTCGGGGGACGACAAGTAAATGCTTTAACGTATCGCTTTTTACTTTTTTGGCAAAAAGGAAAATTTGGTCCCATAGCTCCGCTCAAATCTGATTGGTTCTTTTGGTGCTTACGTGGCTTCTTCTAATTGGATGGGTTGCAGCAGGTTAGTTTTCTCAACTTGATATTTTTGGCTACTTTGGCAAAAATTTTGAACCCGCCCCACGGCCCTACCAGGCTTTGATTAAAGCAAATTTTTAAGTGACAGGGAAAAAGTCTTGTCTTGACCTCGTAGGAGGACATGTGGCAAAGCTAATGGCAGAGATGCGGGCCTTCGGAGGTAATTGGATGTTTTTCCCTTTTGGAAAAATGGGGTAAAATTTTAAAAATGGAAGCGCGCCCCCGCCAAATCATTTTAAAGCCTTAAGGTTTTTGAAGTTGCGCCATAATGACATGTGGAGGTCTCTGCCGGGTCTTCTTTCCTTAGAATTTTTAGCAATTTCTTAAAGGGCCTGAGACACATGGTGAGCCCGCGCTCATTCAAGGTCTCAAATTTTGGGGACCATCCAGGATGTGCCATTGTGACACGTGGCAGTTTGAAAAGTCAAAGGGGCAGGGAAGCAGACCATTGGAGGCAACTTGGATTTTTTTCCTCTTGTCTTCAAAAGGATCAAAATATAAAAATGGCCTGCAAGCCCAACAGAAAGGAGGATAGGGTTGGCTTTGAAAATGTTAAGAGGCTGGGAGGCGGGCCATCGGGGGCAACTTGGATTTTTACCCCTTGATATTCAAAAGACTGAAATTCTCAAAATGACCCGCAGGCCCAATAGAGAAAAGTCAAAACTTGTTCCGGTCAATGGTGGAAGTGCGAACCTTCGGGGGAAAATTGGAAAATTTTCCTTTTGTGGGAAAAGGAGTTGAAAGTGCAAAAGGAAGCATGGTCCCGCTGGGACACACATAGGGACATGTGTCAGGCCTATTTTTCAAGGGCGGAGATGTGGGGAAAACTTGGAAAATTTTCCCTTTTCTAAAAAAATGGTGAAATAACAGAATTTGGCCACGGTTCCTTTGGGACTCACCTTAGGACATGTGTCAGGCTCATTTCTCAAGGGTGGAGTTGTAGAGTAAAATGTGAAAATTTTACATTTTTCCAAAAAAATTGTAAAAGGAAAAAAGGAACCCGCAGGCCTGCTCTAAATTGGATCTCCCACGTGGACGGTCAAAAATTCAAAATAGAAATCAATGGCAGCTATGCATCTGTATCTGATTTTACCACCATTTTCACTCCAGAGCTCCTGGAAGTGTGAGTCTTCATGATTTCTTGATATTTCTTAGACGCGAAACATGGAAGGGGAGTTAATTTGATATCTGAGTTTGGTAAAGAAGATCTGGGGACATCTTTTGCCATTAAGATGAGATCTAACCTCTAGGCTCGATCCAATCTTCCGTTTTTTCTTCCCGAGCACACAAAGAACTAGACTCGACAGATTAGGGGTGGAAGTGGTTGGCAAGTAAAGGGAAAAATGATCTACCAGAGGAAGGAGTTGAATGCGGAAGATGTTTGAAGAAATCTGCCCCTTGAGCACCTGAAATTTTTTTACAGATTTGATTCTAGGAATCACGATTGAGATCATGGTGAGCACTTGTGCATTCAATGTTTGGATTTTTTTGGGGAAAGGCCCTAATTGTAAAATGTTATAAATAGACATGCTTTTTCCGTGAAAAGGGTTAGAGGTTGGAAGTTTGTAGTGTTAGAGATCAGAACTAATTTTCTAAGAAAAAGCTTGATAGAATCCGTCTTTCTGAGAAACTATCTGAAGAAACCTGTTTATCTCTTTTGTGTTAAATTTGATCATGTCAAGGTTGTTGCGAGTGTACAGCCATTGAAAAGCTCTAAGATTGTTCGAGAAACTTTCCCTTGCTGATAAATTTAATCAGACTTGAGTTAATCTGTGTTATTTTTTGGCAAAATTTGTGTCTTCTTTGTTCCTGAATGTCTACAAGTAGTTTTTCTTGTTCCCATTACATTATTACATTGAAATCTGTGTGAATCACACAAGATCTTATCCTTGTGATAGTTTGGTGTGATTTGTAATTTCATTCATTAGAATAGCTTTCATTTGATAGTGAAATAAAAAAATTTAAAATCACTGTGACTCCTAGCATGACTATAAGATTGTTTGTTAGCCTTTGAGGGTATCTTAGGCATGATGAAACAGAGATTGATAATGTTCAGTCAAGTTTTCCAATTTGAGCCTTCATTTTGGATCCTTCAAGTTTGTGTGAAAAGTGTTGATCTAGGCCTCCATTGAAGCACATATTCTGGTTAAAGGAACATCTTGACCACTCTGAAGCATTCTGCTGTTCGAGCTCTCCATTTTTGTAAAATTTCTCAAAGATTTGGTATAATCAACTTTATCCTGCTTCACCTCCCACCAAAATCATTCAAAAACAATTAGTCCTACCCATACTACACTTGTTTGTACTGTGTGTATACAGATGCACAATATCTATTACCAAAACATACAGAAACACTCAGGTTTTCATTGTCTTTAGTGGCCTGAACCTTGCTTAGAAAATATCTCCATTATCTAGAGTGACAAATCATGAGAGTTAGGTTTTGTTGCATTGATCATATTTTCTTCAAGGTCCTTTTAATAACTTCACAAGGAAGGATATATTCATCTCCTCCACAAACAACAGGCTACAAAACGGGTCCTCTCACCATATTTGAAAGGAAAAATCATAAAGTATTGAGGATAGATCAAATCCTCTTGAGGGTGCTACACATTTCTCCACATTTGAGTGACAAAGAGCAAGCTGCATTTCATCCTCGGATACAAAATGAAACACTACATGCTCTACTTGTCTCTAAGCTTCCTGTCAAACCTATGATGTTGCTCAACTTCTAAAGGAGAATTAATTTCGGTACCAACACCTTACTAGCACCATTTCCGTGGACCTGATTTGAGTTGTTGAGATAGATTTTTGATCTGTTGCCCGTTCATATCTATTTGGCCCATCAACAACACCCTACTGGCACCATTGTTGGGGACCTAATTTGAGTTGTTGAGACATATTTGTTGATCTGTTTCCTGTTCATATCTATTTGGCCTGTCAACAACACCTTACTGGCGCCATTGCCAAGGACTATTTTAAATTACTGGGAATTGATTTACATTGCTGAGACTAATTTGCTGATTCATTTCCAGTTCATATCAATTTATTCCGTCAACAACACCTTACTGGCACCGTTTTCGGGGACATAGTGATTGCAGTTCATATTCAGACCCTGGTAAACACTTTTTGTATGCTCAAAGTGCTAATACATCTTTGTAGGAATCATCCTGTGTTCAAGCCTGTAAGAAGTGTTCAAAGTTACAAGTGCTATGTGCAATATTTCCATTTTCTATAGTTATTGCACTAAGTTTCATTGATAAATCTGGATAAAGAAGAGTCAGGTCTTTCCATTTCCAGTTGCTAGTGTTGACAGACATTTGACAGATCATATTTTAGTGCATTTTCACAACTAAGGTGGAAATCCTTAGTGGAAACTCCCTATTGATTTGATTCTTGATGAGTACCAGTGTCTTAACCTCTGTCAAGTGAGATTTGTTACTAATCTTTGTAAAGCTGGAAAGAAGAAGATATTTGTTTGCTAGGGATCTTGCTAGGACATTATTTCCCGAGCTAGGAAAAACAAAGTCAAAAGGAAGAAAATCCTGGAGAGTTGTTGGAGATCAATAAACAAAAAAAGGGATCTCCATTGATGAAAGTGATCGGCTTATTATTGAAGACTACCATTCAAGTGCTTCTGAATTAGGTAGCCTCTTTGTGGAATTAAATTCTCCAACTAGAGAGGGGCCTTCATTTGATTTTGAAAAGTTTGCTTCTCATTCTACCCCTGTCTTTTAAGAAGTTGAGGGGGTTTTCCAAGAGACAAGGCCTTTAGGGGATACCCATTTTGAAAGTTATACTCTTGTGTTTCAAAGACCCTCTGCCCCTTATCAATTTGTCAACCCTCCAGGGTCACCTCCTCAAAACAACATGGCCCTACCCCCACCCAGACCCCCTTTTGTTGTAAACACCTTTGGTCCCATAAATTTTACAGGGATGGCTGGTTACCCAAATACAGTTCTCCAGGATGTAGAAAAATATTACCAAAATTCCGAGGAAATAATGCCATAACTGGTGATCAACATTTAAAGCTTTTTATCAATATGATGGAAGACTTTGAGATTGAACATGAAGATGTATATATTAAATTGTTTATTCATACCTTGGAAGAAGATGTCAGGAACTGGTACAAAGATTTGCCAGTTAATTCCATAGATTCCTAGACCGAGATAAATAATGCATTCATATTACAGTATGGTGACAGAAATGACCCTAGATTTCTTCTGTCAGAATTTGAAAACATCAAGAAGAATCATAATGAGTTAGTACATGATTTCAACACAAGGTTCAATAATACCTTGAGGAGATTTCCTGTTAGGATAAGGCCATGTGATGAATCATGTTTGATCAAATATTCAGATGCATTTGATAAAAAGGTTGCTTACTACTTGATGGAAAAAAACCCTACCAATTTGAGACAGACATTCAAAATGGCTCTGCCAATAGAGACCAACATCAAGGAAATTGGAAAGCCTCCAAAAAGAGAGGGTGTAAAACTAATTAACTTGGAAAATCCTCAAACAAGTAAGGCTACTAATTTGGAGGAAGTTGTGAAAACTTTGGCAGGGGCTGTCAAAGAAATATCATACAAATTAGCCCGGGAAGAAAAGGGAGTTGGGAAGAGTTCACAAGGTCAACACAAACAACAGGGCCAAGACAGGTTTACAAATCACCAAAGATCTGATGATAGAGGTAAGGGACCTGTTGGATTTGGAAATAAGTAGTCCTAGGCCAGGGAAAATAGAATGGTACCTGATCCTTTGGCTTTCAGAGTTGATGTTGTGGAGGAGACATATGTCATTGATTAGTGTGACAGATGTTTCATGCCACATGCTCCATGTGAGGAAGATTAGCAGGAAGAAGAAGAAGAAGTAGATGATGACAATGATGATGATGTTTGCATGATGGGTTGCTCCACAATCTCACAACAAGGGGCAAATTCAAACGTGGTAATAAGTGCTAGAACCACTGCTGTTTTTATGGATTGCATCCACCGGGTACTTATTCTTCCTCCCTCTCATACTTTAGAAGTAGATACCGTACAAGCTTTTGAATTACCCAATAATGCCTTTGAATATTTGAGGGCTTTAAGGATAAAGAAGTATGATGGAGGCATCCCATCTGAGGAGGACAAACAATTGTTGATGAATGCTGTTGTGGCTCAAGAAAAGGAACACAACACAAGAAGTAGGGTTGATAAAGGGACAGGGCCTTAGGCCAAGCTAAAAACTCCACTGCTGTCAAATGTTCATGTTATCCAAAATAAGCCCATGCTTATTTTTGGCTAACTCCTCTTTTTCCTTGCTGATAATTAAAATGAATTTTTGGCATGCTTCAGGGACTCAAATTTTTCTGGGTATTGCTTCATCAGATAGAGAATTCTTCCACCTTTCTAGAAAGGTAAAGAAGTCCTCCTAACTCCTTGTAGTTTTTGATTTATGTCTCGACAGAGTTTATAGGGGAAATTTTCCCTAGGTAGGCCCACCGTTAATTGGAAAGTGCCACGTGTCATCGGTAGAGAGGTGGGCATCGGGGGGATTTCTATTTTTGGTGTTTGGTCAAAAAGGCACAAAGGAAAAATTTGGCCTGAAAGCCTGCAAAGGAAACACAATTGGTTAAGGCCCCGCGGTGATGAAGTGATGCCACGTGTCAGGGCGGAGCGGTAGGGGCGGAAGGGATTTAAAGTTTTTGGATTTTTGTCAAAAGAGCACAAAGGAAAAAATGGAACCATATCCCCGCGGACTAATCAAATGGCGGCATGTGGCCACATCAGTGGCAGAGGTTGGGTCGACGGGGTATTATTGAAAAATTTACCAAAGTGGTTAAAGGGGTAGGATGTTGTTTTGAAGTATGCATCCCATCAGGGAAGCATGCAATGCCATGTGTCTCGGAGTGGCATAGGTGCGGAGATTTTTGGGAAATTTTTCCAAAAGGGAAAATTTTAAAGTTTGACCCTGCCGACCCCAATTTTGACTTTGTTTTTTTGCCAGTTTTGCCCTGAATCTTTAGAGGGCCATATCTTTTGAACTAGAGCTCGATTTTTTGTGATTTTGGTGTCATTGGAAAGGTATTGAAATTCTCTACATGATGAATGGTTCAATTTTGATTTTTGATGGAGATTTTTGTGGGAGAAAATTAAAGAAATGTCTAGCATGGGAAAAAATGTAGAAAACGACCCCAACCACCAAAAATTTAATGCAGTATGGCACCCATTTTTCTCTAGCATGGCTCAAATGCATTGAGAAGTGGATTTACAGAGGTGCCCTTGCTGTTTTAATGGATGCTGTTAGTTGGTGGGTGTAAAAAATAAAAATCCCACGTTTTTCATCTTTCTTGATTCTGTTTGATCTATAAAATCCAGATTTGGCTCATTTTGTAATGTTGGATGTTCTTGCTCTTGCAAGCTCTTCTTTTCTCCTTAGCAGGCGGATTTGAAGGAGTTTCAGACCTCCCATGGAGACTGCAGTTTTTTTTTTCCTCTTTGCTATTGTAACGTATTGTATCAAATTTGGAAATGATAATGTATGTTTTGTGATCGATTTTCAATCCTCTCATGCATTTATCATTGTCTTCTGATCCTTCATTGTATTCTGGTAATCTGTGCATGTTTTGGTGCTGTAATATTCATGATCTGTGTCTAATTTGTAAAGCAAGGAGTTCAACACTCCTTTGGTGTATCACCTTTCTGTTTTTTCCTTAGTTTTGTTTCCATTTCCATGTTTTCTCTCAACCCTGTCTCCTTGGTAGTTTTAGAGTAGGATTTTGAATCAGAACCTCTACAAAAATTACATGCATACACCTAAATAGAGGAGTAGGAACCAACTTCAATCTGGAGATTTTTCCCAATTTGCAAGGTCCCACACTTAGGGAAAACTCAATGTTGTGCATTCACACCAAATTTACCATTTTCAACAGTAGATCTGAAGGTAATTTTAGGGGTGCTATGAATTTGCACTAACAGTTTTAGCACACCTGGTGGGACACCTTAGAGGTCTTCCACTTCATTTTTTGCAGGTTGATGTGTTCCTGTGAAAATTTTAGCCTTTGGAGGCATTCTCAAACACATCTGGTGACTCCATCTGATCAGCAACCCATCTTTGAAGTTGTAGACCTTCTTTCCATTCATTTCCATTCATTTTCTTTCATTTTTCATCCCATTTTTCTTCCATCTCTTCATTCTTCTTCAATTCCATGAAGTTGTGCAATCATGACTTCATTTCCCTCATGGAATTTGCATTTACAATAGCAGCAATGTTTCCCACCTCCAACATGTTTTTAAAATCCTCCAGATCAACATTTTGATCAAATTCAGAACCAATATGCATACCCATTTGAGCAATGCTAAAATCAGTTTGGCTATGAAGCATGTCAAGCACAAGGGTATGCAAATTGTGAGGGTAGTCAAGAAGAAAATGCAGATTTGTCAGAGAAGATCCAAAAGATGGAGGCAAACATGGTGTAATCCAAGGATCAAGCACAAATGAATGCATTTCAGATTGGCTTCAGAGCACCCTATCCATGGGGAGGCCCTTTTCCAAGACATTATAGCCCTCAGGAGAAACTTGACTTCATGGTTGAAATGCTGCCCTAACTTGCACAATGGATTGAGGAGATAGAAGTATATGAGAAAAGTTTGAATCAACCTTGTCAATGGGTAAGTCATTCAATAGCTCCTTGTCTTTATTTTTCACCCTCTCAAGCTTTATCATTTCAGCAGTGTCAAGTTTCAAGTTTCCCATCTACTGTCCCAAGAATTAATTCCATTTCTCCGTCTCCTAGTCTCCCATCCCACCTCAATTTCTCTACTCTTTCCCATTCCAAACAAACATTCCCTCCAAAGAAAATTTAAGTTCTACCTCCTCCACCACCACAAATAATTGCAAAACCAGTTGAGTTGCAACCCACCCATCCTCTTTTCCAAAATCCATGTTGGGAACATAAAACATCAAAATGCCAGTCAAGGAAACAGAAAGAAGAGGATCCAACAAAGAAGAAATGATAGAAAATCTGAAAGAGTTGGGCTGCTAAATTTGAGTTTTCAAAAATCCCCTTGATGGTGAAGCCAAAAGAGGAAGTTGGAGTTGAAGAACAAGTGGTAAATGAGGCTGATTTTGCATAGCAAGAAGTGAAGCAAGAAAAAGAATCAATAGTTTGTTGGTGATGAGTTGGGTGTCCATGTTGGCACTTTTCCCAAAGAAAATTCTGATCCAATTTGCACTGCAAAATTAGTCATTATGGAGGAAGAAAAAAATCAGCTCAAAATCCCATTTTTGAGGAGCAAATGGATGAGATCAAGTTAGTTTTTGCAACAGTAGAAGAAGGAAGCATTATTGATACATTTTTGCTTTCATTTGAAGGGGCTGATTTGATCAATGAAGCCATTATGGAGGTGAACAAAATAGGTCCAAATTGTGAACAAGATGCACAAGAAATTTCATGTTTCTCTCCCACTTCATCTCTCCAAAAATCTGATTTTTTGGATGAGTTCGAATTGACAAGTTTCATGTTTGAAAATGAAATTACACTTGGTGAAGAAAATGCAGATTTGAAAGTCACCATGTAAGAGGAAGAGAATTTGTTGCAGCAGGACATTTAATATTTTGATTTCTTATCAGACTTAGAAGAATGTTTGGATGAGGAGCCAGCTGAAATTACAACATTTTCTTCTTCACCATTCATTCTCCAACATCAAGAGCCTGCTGCCACAAAGGAGAACATTGAAAAAAAGTAGCTTGTGTTTTGTAACAGCCTTTTGGAGCCAAGATTAGAAGATTTTAAATCTTCCATGTTCTTCATAGGAAGAGGAAGGGGAAGAGCGAGAGATTTTCACCACTTCTTCCATAACATCCACCCAAGAAGGTCCACAAGAAGACTCCATTTTTAGAGTATAAAATTAGAGTTATGGGCATATCAAATGGACCAGACCTTTCCCAATAAGGTACTTGGCTTCATTGGAGCCAAAAAGGGAGTTTCCACCAGTCATTCTTGCTTCTAGGCATGAGTATGAGATACAAAGTACCAAGGATCAACTGCAATGCCTCTTCAATCCAAATGCAGAGAAACTAAAAGAGGTATTTGATTTGTTTCATGTTGATACCTTGATGATTTTGGTGGAGGACCGGGTTCTTCTTAGTTTTCCACTCATACTAATAGCCATGATCAACTCCAAATCATTTGCATGGCTGCCATTCTTGAGGAAGGGAAGCTATTTCTCCCTGCTAGTTGCAGGCTTTATTTGAGCTCCCTTTGCTCTTGGTTAGAGTAGAGTAGGTAGGTTTGTTTTTAGCAGAATAAGTGCTTGTGCACACTCTACATATTCCACTTGGGGTATGTATGATTTCAGATTTTAGACATAGTTTTTGTGGTGCTGGTTTTTGCTCTTGCACAGTGCATTGTCTTGGCATTTGGTCACAATCGGTTTCAGTTTTTAGTGGTTTCCAAGAGGCCTAAAAGGGATTTTTTCAAGTAGAGGACCGGTTTACAGGCTATCTATCATGACTCCATGCCCAATGGATGTTTCTAGGCAGCTAATATTTTCATCCAGTAGGCAGATGACCCCTCTGAGTCGCCAAAAGTGTTATCCAAAATAAGCCCATGCTTATTTTTGGCTAACTCCTCCTCCTTTTCCTTGCTGATAATTAAAATGAATTTTTGGCATGCTTCAGGGACTCAAAATTTTTTGGGTATTGCTTCATCAGATAGAGAATTCTTCCACCTTTCCAAAAAGGTAAAGAAGTCCTCCTAGCTCCTTGTAGTTTTTGATTTATGACTCGGCAGAGTTTATAGGGGAATTTTTCCCTAGACAAGCCTGCCACCAATTAGAAATTACCACGTGTCATCGGCGGAGCAGTGGGCGTCAGGGGGATTTCTAGTTTTGGCATTTGGTCAAAAAGGCACAAAGGAAAAATTTGGCCCGAAAGCCTGCAGAGGAAAAGAAATTGGTTAAGGCCCCATAGCGATGAAGTGATGCCACGTGTCAGGGTAGAGCGGCAGGGGCAGAAGGGATTTAAATTTTTTGTCTTTTTGTCAAAAGGGCACAAAGGCAAAAATGGAACCACATCCCCGCGAATCTAATTGTATGGTGCCACGTGGACACATCAGCGGTGGAGGTCGAGCCGATAGGGTATTTTTGAAAAAAATTTCAAAGTGGTTAAAGGGGTAGAATGTTTTTTTGAAGCCCGCATCCCATTAGCGAACTTGGCAATGCCATGTGTCTCGGAGTGATAGAGGCATGAAGATTTTTGGGAAATTTTTCCAAAAGGGAAAATTTTAAAGTTTGACCTCATCGACCCCAATTTTGACTCTATTTTTTTGCTAGTTTTGCCTGAAATCTTCAGAGGGTCATATCTTTTGAACTATAGCTTAGATTTTCACGATTTTGGTGTCATTGGAAAGGTATTGAAATTATCTACATGATGGATGGTTAAATTTTGATTTTTGATGGATATTTGTTGGAAGAAAATGGAAAAACATCTCTGGAATGCAAAATATGTAGAAAACGACCCCAACCACCAAAACTTTAATGCAATATGGCACCCATTTTTCTCTAGCATGACTCGAATGAATTGGGAAGTGGATTTACAGAGGTGCCCTTGTTGTTTTAATGGATGTTGTCAGTTGGTGGGTGCAAAAAATGAAAATCCCACGTTTTTCATCTTTCTTCATTCTGTTTGATCGATAAAATCTAGATTTGGCTCATTTTGTAATGTTGGATGTTCTTGCTCTTGCAAGCCCCTTCTTTTGTCCTTAGTAGGTGGATTTGAAGGAGTTTCAGACCTCCCATGGAGACTGCAGTTCATTTTTTGCCTCTTTGTTATTGCAACATATTGTATCAAATCTTGGAAATGATAATGTATGTTTTGTGATCAATTTTCAATCCTCTCATGCATTTATCATTGTCTTCTGATCCTTCATTGCATTCTGGTAATCTGTGCATGTTTTGGTGCTGCAATCTTCATGATCTGTGTCTAATTTGTAAAGCAAGGAGTTCAACACTCCTTTGGTGTATTACCTTTCTATTTTTTACTTAGCTTTGTTTCCATTTCCACGCTTCTTCTTAAGCCTGTCTCCTTGGTAGTTTTAGAGTAGGATATTGAATCAGAACCTCTGCAAAAATTGCATGCATACACCTAAATAGAGGAGTAGGAACCGACCTTAATCTGGAGAGTTTTCCTAATTTGTAGGGTTCCACACTTAGGGAAAACTCAATGTTGTGTATTCACACCAAATTGACCATTTGCAACAACAAATCTGAAGGTCGTGTTGGGGGTGCTGTGAATTTACACTAACATTTCCTAAAGAGGCTCCTAAGAAAGATGCTTATGCCAAGAGCCTTGCTGTCCCAAACAAAAATCATACCCCTCCTCATGCCCAAGCTCTCAAAAATCCTGTGTCATCTAATGAGCATGTCAACTTTCTTCCTTATGCTGCCTTGCCAAAGTCTGTCCCTATGATAATGCCTAAGTCTTGAGTTCCTTGGCATGGTTAGATTAGGATTAGATTAGCTTGCCTGCACTGGAATAGCTTGTGGCAGGTAGTTTAGGAGCAGGAACCAGCCTTCTCTGGAGATTCCTCTCTCGGTTTTACAAGTCCCAGTCCCACGCTTGGAGAGAGGTTTCCATGTATCTTAGCTTCCATTATTGTAAATTGTTCCCACATTAAGTGGAAAATGTTGTATTAAGATTTTGAAGGAGATTTGTAATTATCTTCATTATTAATGTTGTAATGTGGATGGAATTGAAAGTTGAAGGAAAGACACATTATTTTCCTTAAACTTGGCTTGGAACCTCATATGAGTGTGTTGATCTTGTTGAATATTAGTAGTTCTTACTCTAAAACTTATTGGAAATATTGTTGCAACTCTCTTGTGGAATGTTAGGAAATTTAAAATATATATATATATATATATATATATATATATATATATATATATATATTAAATTTTTTTTTTTACTTAAAAGAGATGTATTGGAAAAGTTGGAATATTAGTGCATTTTCTCTTCTTCTTATTGTTGATGGAAAAGACTTAAATTTTAAATAGTTTTCAAAATGCCAATGAAGTATTTAAGTTCTAGCTCTAGTATGTTTTTCCTCATTTAAGAATTTATTGTAAATCCATTTGCAAATTATTAGGGAAATGAAATCAAACCTATTTTGAAATCCCGTACAATGCCTACTATTAAATTGTGTAGAAAGAAATTTTAATGCAAAAGCTCTAAACTTATTAAGTTCATTACCCATATTTCCTTAATGCTTAATAAGGAAACTAATATTTTAAATATTATTCATATATTAGTAATATTAAAACTAATGGATTTATTAATATTAAATTATATTAATATTAAAATACTATTAATAATTTTCTTTATATTAACAAAAATATACTAATATAAACTATAGCCAAGGAAATAATATTAATTATATATATAAATAAACCTACGTATGTATATGTATTTTAATAGGCCTCCAAAGACCAGGACATGCCGAAACAACGAACCAACAGGTTTTGTGAGTTCATATTATTGCAAAACAAAATGTGCTTCATGAATATTCTGATATGAAACAGATCCACCTCTATGAGATTCTCTTCCAAGAGTTACATAATAAAACAGGTAAGGTCTCAATAGAGAATCTTTGTAATAAATTTCATCAGGTCTCCTGGTAACACTCTCACTATCCCTTAATCGATTTTGGTAAAAATATCTTGAAGGTGAATCCTGAATTTGAGGATGCATTTGATACTGAACAGATAACAGCATGGTTGGACAACCTGTTTGTTTGAAGCGCTCAAAAAGGCCCTTTTTTTTCTACTGCGACCTGCCTGCTGCCTGGCCGATTACTGTGGCAGGCCGTGGCCGTGGATCCCTGCCATGAACACACCTCGCAGCACCCAATTAAAGTGGAGGTAAAAAGCCTGCTTCACTAGCTGTATCTTCATCTATAACCACCCTATCAAACCCGCACGGCCAGGGCCGAGAAAAACCTGCGGATCCAAAATACAAAATACAAGGGGGGGCATAAGATCTGCGGATCCAAAATACAATAAATGAAGTGTACGGCCCAGCAGGGAGTAGTCCAACATGCAAGGGGATGGAGTTTTAATGATCTGGCAGATGGCTATTAAAGCCACCCACCCCCAACCATAAAATCAAACATAAATTGGAATGTTATACCATTGATAAAACTCTTGTCAATTTGTGCAAATTCAGATATGAATAATCTACATTAAGGAAAGTAAATTTGAATGATTACAATATTATAAATATTTTCACATTTTTAGTACATTTAACCTAGTATAAAAGATGGATTTTGAACTTCATAATTAACAATGAAATATGTATTTAGCTAAACTTACATTATATAAAATTATATGATTAAATATAAATTTGAAATTTTATATTCCTTAACACTAACATGATTTATATGATAAAATATTAAACTCTTTTTTTTTTAGTAAAAGTACAAGTATTTCTATTTTAAAATTTTAACTATAAAAATTAACATAAATTATATCCTAAAATTTATTTTAAATAAATTATTATACACCAAAATATAAAGATGTATTATTTTAATATAGTTCAAGGTTAACCATGTAAATAACTAAGCTTAATGGAAAGAATAGAAAACATTTGTTAAATTATTTTTAACCTTGTTATCTTTCTTAGAACGGTTGATTAATGAACCCTGAAAGTACTGTGTTAATACATACTCTGTATCTGGATCTGGTTCATCAATCTTGAACCTAAGTTAAGTAATGCAAGTAAGTTAATGAATTGTAAAGGTTGGAAAACCCCTTCATTATTCTTGTATTGTAACAAAAAAAAGTTTAGTCGTAGTTTCGGTTATGTGTTTAGTGGAAGCAAGTTCCTAGAACGTCCTCATTTTTGGTGGGAGTCACACTTGGTATCAGAGCCATGGGTTCAAAGCTTGGACCCTTGGGCACACTTAGAAAACGTGAAACATGAACATTTAACCTAGTGCAGAAATGATTCTTTTAAACTATAAAACCACAATGTTGATAATTATAGGAAACAACAAATTTAGAAAAATGGCACAAGACCTAGAACAATGAACTAACTCACGCCTTGATCTGTGCAGGAGGCGTGGATTAGGCGAGGGGTCTCTTCATATAGACCTAGATATACCACCGCCAGAGCAGGCTATAGTAGCCATTCTACCTCAGATCTTACAGACACTCCAGGATGTCAATGTCACTATACGCGAAGAGCCCTTGGGAGGACGATTTGCAAGACATAGTTTGGAGCCATCAGTAGATGCCCAGGTATCCCCTCGACACAGCGAGGAGCACAAGGCATAGAACTTCTGTGCAGAGTCGGCTAGGGCAGAGTCACCATAGAGAGGACATGGGGAAAGGATCTCAGGACATAGGGACAGGTCTCGGAGCCCTAGACAGAGGGAGGAGCATACAGATAGACCTAGGATTCGTCATACGTCAGCTACAGACCATATTAGGGAGATCTTAAAGCTACGACCATCTCACTATTCAGGTGATACAGGCGGTTTTCAGGAAGAGGTTTGGTTGGTGAGCTTGAGCGGATGATTCAAGCTTTGCCCTTGTACTAGCAACACAAAAGCTCGTGTTGCGATCCATCTTTTGAGGGATGGAGCAGGAGTATGGTGGAGGACCGAAGAGTAAAAGCTCCATGTTGACTCGGAGACGATTACCTAGGAGCTATTTGAGGAGCGTTTCAGGAGCAGGTATTTACCCAGGAGATTTATACAGCAGCGGATAGACGAGTTTCATGACCTCCGTCAGGCATCGATGACAGTAGCTGAGTATGAGAGTCAATTTTTGGACCTACTCTAGTACGTCGACTATATGCAGGATGAGAAGGTACAGATTCACAGGTTCATCTGGGGCCTAAACTTGGATTTAGGTGGCGCAGTGCGCATTCACTGCCCACAGACATTAGCAGAGGCCGTGGAGAAGGCCTATATTGCAGAGGAGACATGGGGGAAGACAACAGGCTAGAGACAAAGTTCGGAGCCGTATCCAGTAGATGCGGGATGGTAGGTCGAAGGGTTCAGTTCCTCCTCCACGGGGTGGACAAAGTTCAGGGAAAGCTTCATTCAGGACACCACAGCAGCAGCAGTAGTAGACCCGCCCACCTTACCGACCTCCTCATAGATTTGATGCGCAGAGAGGACGTATTATGGGGCCTCCTCCTAGGGGTCCCATCAGGACACAGGGTGCGCCGAGAGCTCAGTAGGAGCTCATCAGCGGAGACCTCAGCAGTCCATAGCCGGATCATCAGGATCTGTAGCTCAGACATCTAGAGTACCAGCTGGAGTTGCTTCTCACTGGGGAGGACCAGGCAGCTGTTATGGTTGTGGTGTTGTTGGACATCATTAGAGAGATTGCCCACAGAACCCTAACAAGGGTAAGACGTAGAGCTCAGAGCCTACTGTTGGAGATATGGCACAGATTCATCGGATCTACGCAGCAGCCGAGAACCGCCAGGCTGAGCACCAGAGTACTGTGATTGAGATGACAGGTAGTATTGGTGGTATTTCCACCTCTATATTATTTGATTCTGGTTCTTCTGATTCTTTTATTGCACCATCCTTAGTAGAGCATTGTAGGCTGGTGGCAGTTAGGCAGGGCCATAGTTGGGACGTTGAGAGATGGCTTCTGGAGCCAAAATTTCTATAGACTCCTTAGTTAAGGAGTGTGTAGTGGATTTGGGACCCTTCACCACTACTCTCTAATCTTCGGATCCTTCCATTAGGATCTTATGGCATCATTTTAGGCATGGATTGGTTGTCCGCTCACAGAGCTAGAGTGGATTGTTACCATAAGACTATTTCTTGCATAGATGATCTTGGAGTAGAGTCAGTGATATCAGGAGTTAGGAGGGCCATTTCCATTCACACCATCTCTGCTATGCAGCTTAAGCGGTGTGCGCGACGAGGTTGTCAATTGTTTGCTATTACGGTCAGTGACAGATCAGAGGATGAGTCAAGAGGACCTTCCCTCGATGACCATCCCATCTTATCAGATTTGTTGATGTGTTCCCAGGGGAGCTACTGGGGTTACCTCCCCCACGTGAGATAGATTTCCATATAGATCTAGTTTCGGGCACAGAGCCTATCTCACGAGCACCCTATCGATGACTACTCCTGAGTTATGTGAGCTCAAGTTGCAGCTTGAGGGCCTTCTAGAGAAATGCCTAATCCCTCCTAGTGTATCCCCTTGGGGTGCACCAATGATCTTTGTGAAGAAGAAGGATGGATCTCTTCGGTTGTGTATTGACTACCCATCAGCTGAATAAAGTAACGATCAAGAATCGTTACCCCCCTTCCACATATTGATTATTTATTTGATCAGATGAAGGGGGCTACAGTTTTCTCTAAGATAGATCTTAAGTCAGGGTACCATTAGCTCAGGATTACGGAAACGGATATTCACAAGACCGCATTCCGTACGAGATATGGCCACTATGAGTTCACAGTGGTACCTTTCGGTTTGACGAATGCCCCCACGGTGTTTATGAGTTTGATGAATGGGGTATTCAGGACATTCCTTGATCATTTCATGCTCATATTCCTTGACGAAATTCTAGTTTTACTCATGCACACGTGAGGAGCACGAGGAGCACCTTCGCCAGGTTCTTCAGTGTCTTCGCGAACAAACACCTTTACGGGAACTTGGAGAAGTGTGCGTTCTTTCAGACTGAGGTGTAGTATTTTGGACACATCATTTCTGGGGAAGGTATCGCAGTCGATCCTTCCAATATTTGAGGCATCATGGACTTTCCAGCACCCACTAGTGTGACCGAGGTGCGTAGCTTCATGGGTCTGATAGGGTATTACAGGAGGTTTGTTCAGGATTTTTTCTCAGATTACGCACCTCATCACTTCCCTTCAGTGGAAAGGGAAGAATTTTTTATGGTCAGATATATGTGAGAAGGCCTTTAGTACACTAAAGGAATGCCTCACAATAGAACCTATTCTTGCAGTGCCAGATCCTTAGGGTGAGTTCTACATTTGCACAGATGTTTCCTTGGTAGGACTTGGAGGTGTGTTAATGCAAGAGGGTAGAGTAGTTGCCTTTGAGTCTCGCAAACTCAAAGATTATGAGCTCAATTATTTGACCCATGACCTTGAGCTTGCAGCAGTGGTACATGCCTTAGTGCGGTGGAGACATTTTCTTCTTGCCAAGATTTACACTCAGGACTTGATCACTTGAGTCTTCGCCACCTCTTCACGCAGCCCAATCTCAACGCTCGTCAGCGGCGTTGGATGGAGTTTACTCTGTGAGTATGACATGGAGATAGAGAATGTGAAGGGAAGGAGAATGTGGTTACAGATGCCTTGAGTAGGGAGAGACATGTGGCTATGGCCACCTCAGTGGGCACACAGATTTGCGGAGTAGGATCTTGCAGCAGCTTCCTCAGGATAGTTTCTACCTTGCAGCCAGAGCAGAGATTGAGTCTCAGAGACCCCTTGAGGGAGATTTGATGGATTTTCATTAGAGGAAGATGGTCTTCTTAGACACAAAGGTCAGATATACGTTCCTTGAGATGGAGGCTTGAGACGGGACATTTTGATAGAGGCTCATCGTGCACCTTATTCAACCCATCTCGGGGTGAAGAAGATGCATGCCCACCTTGAGACAGTTGTATTTTTGGAGAGGACTTCAGAGAGACGTGGCTTGTTTGTGTCACGTTGTTTAGAGTGCCAGAGGGTGAAGGCCGAGCATCAACATCCAGCTGGCCTTCTCTCTATCCTCACGCCATACGGGAGTGGAAGTGGGACACCATTTCCATGGACTTCATCGTTGGGTTATCTACGTCGAGATACCACCATGCCGCCATCATGGTCACGGTGGATAAATTGACGAAAGTAGCTCATTTTTTCTCCGGTAAAGACCACCTATACAGCTAGTGCTGTGGCATGAGTATACCTTGATGAGATTGTCAGATTACATGGGATTCTGGAAGATCATTTGCGACCGCGATCCTTTGTACACTTCCCATTTCTAGACCACCATGCAGTATGTTCTGGGACGAGGATTAATTTCAGCACAGCTTATCACCCTGAGACAGATGGATAGACAGAGAGGGTGAATCAAATTTTGGAGGATATGCTCAGGATGTATGTGATGGATCATCAGTCAAGATGGGAGGAGTATCTGTATTTGGTGGAGTTTTCCTATAATAATAGTTTTCAGAGTTCTATAGGCATGGCTCCTTTTCAGGCATTATATGGTAGAGAGTGCAGGACACCTCTCAGTTGGGACAGGATTGAGGACAGGGTTTCCCTTGGGCCATCTTTATTACAGGATATGGAGCAGTAGGTTACCCTGATCAGACAGAGATTGCATGAGGCACAGGATAGACAGAAGAAGTATGCAGACCAGCATAGGACAGATCGCAATTTTGAGGAAGGCACGAAGGTGTTTCTTCGTGTCAGACCGCATAAGATCCCTATCCGTTATGGAAAAGGTTCTAAGCTTGCTCTTAGGTTTGTGGGACCCTTTGAGATCTTGGAGCGCCTTGGTCCCTTGGCCTATCGTCTAGCATTGCCACCTAGCTTATCGTGCATCCATGATGTTTTTCACGTTTCTGTGCTTAGGAGATATGTTTCTGATCCTTCTCATGTGCTAGATTGGACTGCATTCCAGGTGCAGGATCAGGGCAGGTGATGGTGGAGCCCGTGCACATTTTAGATCGCAGGACCCTGGGCCTTCGCGGCAGAGAGATTGATCAGGTTCGGGTCCAATGGGACAGGTACGATGAGACTGCTGCTACTTGGGAGGATGCTACATCATTGCGAGCTCAATTTCCACACTTATTTCAGTGACTTCCAGGAGGAAGTCTAGTCTAAGGGGAGGGGGATGTAATGCCCACTTCCCTATGACACTTAGTTGATTATCATTTTGAGTTATGCAGACTTTAGATATGGACATGACTTATACTTATGTTGATTAGCATGATGTTTTGTGACTAGATGCATTTGGATTATGGTTGGATTTTGTTTTTCAGTATGATCTACACTGACTCATGGACAGACTATTGGATACTGATATTATTTTTATATGGATATATTGCATGTGTTCTAACATTGGATTTATTCACCATGATGAGTAGAATGTAGTTGTTAAATTTACATTTACTATAATTCTAGATAATGAAATGCATAATTAAGTTGTGATTTAACCTAGAATAATGGATAATTGAATTACGTATAGATGTTAATAAATTTCATGCATATGATTATTTTGGATATTTTGACATGGCCGCAAGGCCAAAGGAGGTATTTTTCATTTTACAGGAAGCACAACCTGATCACAACCATGAGGGGGATTGGGAACCAAACACAACAGGATGTCGGGTGGTTACAACATTTGGTCGTCAAGGCAACTAGTAAATTGTATTGTATTACCTTTATTCTTGTAGGTGTTAAGAAAATTTCCATGAGGGGGAAATTTTCTAATGTGACCAAGGGGGGTAAGAATTTTATTACTTGTTTTAACTTGCTTTAGTAGGTGATTTCTTTTGTGATGTCATTTTGTTAAATTACTTTTTTTAAGTATGTTTAGATTAATTTAACAACTTGTTTTAATTTTTAAGTTTTGGAGGGAAACCAAGTGGGTGTAATTAATTTTTATGGTTGGCTCCTTGAGCCTTGTGTTTCCTCATGTATTGAATGTTTGGTTTTGAGTGTTGACCACTCCAAACCCTTTGAATCTCGAATTTGAGATTTAGGGCAATTTGGGAGGACTTGTGGGACAAGTTAAACTTGTCCCACACTTCCCAAAACCCCTTACCAACCATATCTATGGGTTGGGAATCCAAAAAGGGGATTATTTATTGTTTTGGGAAGGGAAATGTGACTTTGGAGTGCACTTGTCTTCTTTTGCATTTAATTGTGCCTTAGGACACATGGGGACGGGATGGGTTTGGATTAGAAGATGTCATTCAACCCAACCACCCATTTATGGTGTTTTGGGATTTGAGTTGACTAAAGGGAGGTGGTCTTGAGGATGTGTGATGTGGCATCCTACAAGGAGCCACATCACCCTCACTCTTCCTCTTGTCTATTTATGGAATATTCCTCTCTTGTTGAGGGGGTTGGAATTTTGTTTTTGTTTTGTTAAAGAGTTCTCTATTGTCATTTTTTTTGGAGAGAAAAGAATTGGGAGAAAGATAAAAAAGGAGAGTGCTTGGACTTGCATGCTTGGATTGTTTTGGGAAGGAGCTTGGACAAATTTATTGGTTTAGGCTTCTCCAATGGAGAGGTAGGAAACCTTCTCCTTTGTTTTGCTTTCATTTTGTTATTGCTTCTATGCTAAAATTGTGAATAATGTATGTTTACCTTGGTGTATTGTGAAAATGGATAGAATGCTTAATGTGTAGTGTAGGAGAGGTCTATGGGAAAACTCATGAGGGAGGCATAAGAGTAGAATAGGATATTGTGGAGGGAGTTTGAGAGGGATGCCCATCTTGGGTAAGAATGTACACATTCTTACCTTGTTCTTGAGGGAGCCATAAGAGGAGGGAGGCATAAGAGTATGGGAGGAAAAAGGGGTACTTGAGGGAGGCATAAGAGTCATAGGGGCTTGATGTTTTATTGTGGAGGGTTTTGGATGGGCATCTCATCTCAATGGGGAGTCATAAGGAAAACTTTCCCATAGTTCCTTCTCTTGTTGGCTTGGATGCAAGCCTTGTTGTGAAATGTTTGGTGTTATTTGTGTGTCTCTTTGTTTCTTCTATTTTAGCTTTGAATGTTGTGAAGAAATTGTATTGTGGAAGCAAGTATTGTTGCCTTGAGTTGGAGACCACCCTTCTTTGTGTTGTGTTTGGGGCTCGGGGGTCAATGGAGGAGATTGCTTCTCTTCTCCATTGAGTTTTGGTTGGGAGGAGAGTGTTGCCTCTCCCCCTATCTTGGTTGTGATTTGAGCTACTTGGAACTTGGAGCATGGATGAAGAACATCTTAGAAACACAAGAACCTTGTTGTTGACAATGTAAAAACATCATGTATTTACCCACCTTGGGTGGAGGAAAATGTAATATTGCTTTACTTCCTTTAGCTTACATTATTGCAAATTTATTTCCACAGGAAATAGAGAGTGTTGTAACAATGTTGAATGAAAGTTGTTTTTTTTGAATTCCAATAATAAGTATGTAATATAGATGGAATCAAAAGTTGAAAGGATGACAATCTATCTATTCTCCTTCTTACTTGACTTGGAACCTCTCATGTGTATGTTAATCTTGTTTACGTGTTAGTAGTTCTTGCCTTAAAACTTAATGGAAGGAATTTTGGAACCCTCTTGAAGGGTGTTGGGAAATCTTACAAGAATACATATTAAATTTGGTCTTAATTACTTAAAGGATATATAACGGAAAGTGGTAATATTGGTGCAATCCTTATCCTTGTAACATAGATAAAAGTAGTTTATGGATGATTGGTTGCATACATGACAAATATTTTATTCATGCTTCTTTTATGTACAATATTTTAATTTTGATTTTCAATTTTCCCTTGAAAATTTAATTACTTTCCCATCCTACATCAATACATGTTAACTTACTATTTTTTTTACCATTATAGTTTCAAAATTCTCCATCTTCTTTGATGAAAGGAAAAACTGTATCAAGCTATGCTACGAGTTTAGTAGCATTTTCGTTTTTTTTTTTTTTTTTGAAGGATACCCGCCCCTCTCGCTTCTAATCGAAAGTTAGAAACAATGGAGTCTGGTAAGGGAGGAAGAAAGGGAGGTGCCAAGAAGAAGGGCGTTTCCAAATCTGTGAAGTCAGGGCTTCAGTTCCCTGTCAGCAGGCTCAGAAGATATATGAAGAAGGGTCGATATGCAAAGAGAGTTGGTGTCAGTGCTCCCATTATTTGGCTGCTGTCATGGAATACTTGGCGGCCGAGGTTCTTGAGCTCGCTGGAAATGCTGCCAGGGATAATAAGAAGACCAGAATAATCCCGAGGCATCTCCTGCTTGCGATCAAAATATTACCTTCACTGCCCCCCCAATCAATTTTTGGAGACGCCTCCACCGTCCCTTAAACGGTTTTGTGATTTACTCTTTGACGGCGAACCCCGCAATTGAGGATGCATTCCATACTGAACAGATAACAACGTTGTTGGTCAGCCTGTTCTTTAGCCGCCTCATGGCCTGCTCTCCCCTCTGAGCTTCTGGCGCTTAACCTTGAGATCTACCCCGCTCACACCATGCAGCACCCAATGAAAGCGGTGGTAACTCGCCCCTACCGTTTCCTGTCTCCCTTTTGCTACACGCGTGGCCAGGCTAGCCAAAACACCTCTATCACGCCTTCCTCTGGTGTTTTTAACTTCATACCAAACCAGCTTTCACTCCACGCGGCCGGGGATAGAGATAAAATGGGTCTGCACGCCTCTTACTGGCCTGTGTCTTCACCTGCAACCATCACGTCGAATTTTCTCGGCCAGGACAGGATCGACAGACCGATTGTGAAGACTTTTAGTTAATAGATTTGCAAAATCTTAGGGAGTAAATGCTTGTGCGGCCCAGGGTTGTTGAACATGCATTACCAGCATTAGGTTCATATTCTTTTGCTCAATAAAGCCACGCGGCTGCGTGGAATGTAGACACTGCTATTTTTCAAAGTGAAATGATTGAAAAAGGAACATGCGGCCTGTATCTAGTGGTATTCTTGGGGTAGATCGATTGGCGAGGCTCAGTCTATTTCAGAGCTTGGTCGTGGGGTTGAAACCCAAGTGGTACAAAAATTGAACAATATTATAGGTTAAAACAAAACAAAATTCCCTTGTTCCCACCAAATGTGTTTCATATGTCCAAAGATCATGCTGGCCAAGCTGAGACCGAAAAGATGATTTTTACCTTTTCTATGCACGCATTAAAAGATGCTAGTTGCTTCTTTATTGAGTTATATTTGTGTCATTAGTTATACCAATAATTACTTTGAGTTTTCCCCAGCCTGTATGTTCAATGCATTTATAGATGAACCAAACTGAGAAATATGATGAAATGTATGGCCTCTTACAAATAAGAAAAACTATTAATACTTCAAAGTTCAATCTTACCCTAGTACTTTTCTTTTGGAACTGGATGTAGTTATGAGAGCTATTGACCTCCTTTGATCACTCGGGGATAGTAACATCATTTCAAAATTCTTTCTAAAACATTGTAATTGTATGTATTCTTAATTCAAGATGGCATAAATAGCAAAGAATGCAATCTTTGGACTCTTTAATAACTACAAATAATTTGATCGGCAGGCAAGGACGTAGGTGTGTAGAAATAATTAAAGTCAGGTACAAAAAAAAAAGTTGTAATTTCAGGTTGTGCACAGTGGATGCGACGTAGTCGTCGTCGTCAAGTGAGCGTCATCCTTTGAGTGGCATCACATTAGTGCCATAAACCAAGGAAATGCCCAAAATTGTAAAGCATGGCAATCAAGAAAAGTTGCTGGGCCCTTACAAAATAAAGTAAAAAGCTCAATTTACTAATAAAATCAACTTATATTAATGTCACATTACGATAACTGTGTGGCTTTATCTAGCCACCAAAGGGGTACTCAACAAGTTGCTAGCACTCAGACATCGAGCCTCAGCTCATAAAATACATATCAATAATACAACTGTCATCACCTCCATCTGAATCATCCCACCACCACTTCGACAAGGCTAAACATAGTCATAGATACACTTAGGTTGCATACATACAACCACATAGGGAGAGAGGAAAGAATCACATGTTATCTACTAAACCGAGTTTTGACTCGAGTTAATGACCCATGGTACACCATTCCTCACTCTCAACATACACTTCTACCGATTTCCCTCAGGATCAGTTAGCGTAAGGTTCACAACATAACATACAAAAACATCACTAACATAACGGTGGCACACACATAACTACCATAACGTCTCACGTATGGTATGTATACAGGGTAGATCATGATTATACATTCACTGAGTGTAACACTCACTTTACTACATTCTGCACCCAAAGTGCAAGCACCATATGATAGGGATCATACACTCACCGTATGACCCAAAATCACAACATGAAGCATTACATATTTGCACAAAATCATACATACGATGAACATAGTACATCTCAACATAACATCTACTGTTGCATAACAAGGTGGTACACACATTTCTTCAGGACATGGTAAAAAAAAAACATCACGATACAACTCATTTCTTCCAACATCCATCTAGTCATACAACACATTGATACACCTACATATCACAATATGTCACAATATTCCAACACTCCGTCATCCACATTAGAATTCTTTTCACACATCACAAACAACAATTCACACGTGAACTCTTCATAGAATCCACAAGAAGGAGAGAGAATACTCCCATCCAACACATCAACATGATCACAAACACGCACAAGGTGACATACCCATCATGTGCGTTCACAATATCACAATTACGACATGGATAACATCACGCTTAAAGCACATTACTCTTTCAATATCTACCACCATCATGTAAACATCATCATCATCATGTAGTATCATCCATGTAACACCACCACCACCATGTAACATCATCATATAACACCAATCCGGCCCATAGGTTCGAAGCATGAACCTACGCTCTGATACCAAAGTGTAGCGACCCAAAAATACCAAACACATACAACACAGTGAAATACAAGATAACTTTTTTTTTGACTTGCTTGACACATAACACGACGCAACATGTCGTCACCAAGGATACAACTAACACTGTGAACAACTTGATACAAGGATGGCCATAAGGCAGCACGGAGACGTTCACACCTATCAAGGACATACATACATTTTTTTCTTCTTCTTTCTTGACAAGAACAACATGGAAAGTCTAACCACAGACACACTTACATTTAGGGCATTCCCATGAGGAAATTCTTATTAAATTTTCTTGTTTACTAAAAATGTCTCTTAATTCTTAACTACGTTCTTATAAATCTCATGTAATGATTCACACCATTCTTTCACAAGGGAGAACTTCTGTCTTTTCTAACTATTGATACATAGCTTAAGGCCAAGCTTTCTAAACTAGGATCATCAATTTTTATGTCCAAGGATTTTTATTCATTGATTTAGAACATTTTCCATTTCTTACAAGGTTAATTAAACTTACTCAAGTCACTAACACAATGTTTCCACACCTCTATTGCACAGGCGAAGGCATAAGCTCCGATTGAGTGGAAGTACCGCTTAGGGTTCCATAAACAATAGCCTTCTTGTTTAAGGATCAAATGTTGACCTTGCTTAAGAAATATCACCATGAATCATGGTAAGGGTTAACGGAACAAGACAACCAGAATTCAGCTTCAAGGTCACAATTGTTCACTATCGTCTTTTATTGAGGTTAAGAGTTTATCAAGATTGGTTAAGTTCCCATCTAGACCTTAACATACTAAGTCTGACAAAGAAAACATCAAACGAAGAGAGAGAATTTACCAGTATATAGGACAACCCAACCTTTTGATACATAGACTTCTTAGGTTTATAACATTATCATAAAAATTTTCAGTTATAGTATAACAATTATTAGACCCAGGTAAATTGTAGCTAGTGTTGCATTCATTTTTAAATGAATAATTTTCTATGTCATTTGGGCTTCTACCCTTTTGGAGATACATATGTTTAAAGATGAATTTTTGGTCATCTTTAGGTTTGAATATGCTATAAACTCCCCTTCATAAATTGTCAAGAGCTCGCAAAGCCTCAATCTAATGGTACATAAGAGTGTTCATTACATGCCCTTTTCAAGCTTATAAATGTTCTATTGTTAGATGCTATGTGAATAATGAAAAGCTTGAGTAAATGAGCTTAAACGAAAGATAAAATTAAGAACATCTTGTAACAAACCCTAGCACCTACTGAATATGCCCAAACAAAAAAGGATTTGAGAATGAAAATGCTTAAATTATTTTTTTAATGTGGTTTCTTTAATTTAGGGTTATGTTACAAAAGGAACGTAATATTGAATTAGGGAGTGACAGATACAGAATCATCTATCATATTTGTAGAAATTTTTACCCATTGTTCCTATTGGACATAATTTTTACCTCACACTCAAAAGGTCCTAAAAAGCTTTTAACGTGGAATTAGAATGTTCGCATTCCAAAAGGCTATATCGATGGACACAAATTATATTATGTATAACGGGACCTTAATCACTATTAATGTTAATAATCAAATCCCTAATTTCTTTTATGCCCAATTTTATTTGAATTAATATAAAGTCTGTTTAATTGCTCTAGAGTTAAGTCCAAGTGTCCTCCAACTTTACGATTAAATTTTATCGAAAATCGGTGGAAATCTCATTATCTTTTTAATTCCAAAAGATAATTAATTGGTGTAGGGTTAACCTCCACCATTGGATTTTATATTCGATAGAGCATACCCTTAATTATACGTTGGGCAATAAAACCTAGAAATCCATAGCTGTATCTTTATTTTATTGCTTTGAAACAATATGATTTTTTTAATAAAACCTTTACAGTTTAAAGTCACACATTCCTCATTGCATTTTTTTACTTTGAAATAATGCTTAAAGAGATTTATAGGCTTATCCATGGAAGGCCATTAGGAAGCATATGGGACTTTCTACAAAAATTTCATATGCACATTTTTTTTTTTTTGTAGGATCAAAGACGATCAACATTAATTTTTTTTTTTTGTAATCTTTTTATTGGAGAAATTTTAGATTTGATAAAGATTTAATTATTTCCTTTTTCTAAATTAGCTTATTTTTTAATATATTTAGTATTATATATATCTACCCTATATTTTTAATTACGGAAGGATCATTGCCTTGGGTACTTATTTTTATTGCAAAAGATGTTCTCCATGTATATATATTGTTATATAATTAGATATGGTCAGCCGTTTAATAAACTGTCGTTAGTTCTTTTAAAACGAAAAGTTCAAAATGCCAGTGTTCCTATGTAATGGCATTTGGAACGCGTCCAAACTATACACAAAGTTTGCATACCGCGTTCCTCTCCGTTTATTCCTTTTCCTACTTGTTCCTAGGCCGCGTGAGCACATCTCTTCAATTATGGCACATTAGTATGTGCGAATAAGAGCAAGGGAAATTTACTTTCATTTCTGCTCTATTCATGCCTATAGTGGCAAAAGACAGTAGGAAATGGGTTGTTGTGGCATTTAATTCAGATGCCGCCATCAATATCACCACATTATCGCAATGGCGTATCAAGTAAAGGCAGATATTCCCCAAGATAACATTACAATAAAATGCATTTCACTTTTCAATTTCAAGGCATTTGCTTTGGGCAAATTCAAGACATGACGTTTTACACTGTGCGCGCGGGACATAACGTATCACTGTTTTTTAGAGGTGGAAATCTATAATGATTAACTTTCATGGTGAAGTTCATGGATACAAACTATTTTTACTTTATGCAGCTGGAATAACAGGCTACCTTAGAACCAAAATTAATTCACACTATTGACAATACTCCTTACTCATCAGGTTGAGTACTGATCTCATTTTATTATAAAATATACAAAATCAAGTCCCACCACTCTGGACTCTTAAAAAAAAAAAAACAACAGGTGTATGACTTACAAGTCTTCAGGCATTATTTATAAAAGTAACTATCAACCTCAGATTACAAAATTCCTGACAAAGTTTTTTGAGGTCAGAGAAATACGGAGGTCCTAGTGTTTGAGTCTAAAAAATGTGCTTTTTGGCAGTTGAGGAGGCCTGCAGTAATGCAGCAGATATTGGTTTAAGGCTTGTAACCATTATGCATTGTCCTGGTGTATCAGCTATTATAAGAAAATCATACAGAATTCCTACAAAGACATTGCTAATCAATTTAAATTTTCGCTGGAAGTCAAACACGTGGATTAATTTGTCCTATCAGAGATGCATCTACTTTGGAAAGTTCCTCATTATCTTTGTCAAATTGTAAACAAAACTATTGTGACTGACAATTAATGATGACTGTGATTATTCATAAGTGCCAGGGGATTGAAAATTTGTTAAAATGGGTTTTTGATCAGGGGACTATCATAATATTCCAATGATTTGGGTTTGATGTGGTTGGAAGATTGTACACAATTCTAATAAATGATATAATGAAATTTGGAACAGATCTTAAAAAACTTTTTTTTTGTTACTAAATTTTAATATTATTAACTAATTTTTTTACAATTTACAGGTAAAGGTTACATTATTCTAGAGTCCCTTTGTCTTTTTTAAGATAATTTCCTGATTAAAGATTTGGAAACGCCCTTCTTCTTGGCACCTCCCTTTCTTCCTCCCTTACCAGACTCCATTGTTTCTAACTTTCGATTAGAAGCGAGAGGGGCGGGTATCCTTCAAAAAAAAAAAAAAAACGAAAATGCTACTAAACTCGTAGCATAGCTTGATACAGTTTTTCCTTTCATCAAAGAAGATGGAGAATTTTGAAACTATAATGGTAAAAAAAATAGTAAGTTAACATGTATTGATGTAGGATGGAAAAGTAATTAAATTTTCAAGGGAAAATTGAAAATCAAAATTAAAATATTGTACATAAAAGAAGCATGAATAAAATATTTGTCATGTATGCAACCAATCATCCATAAACTACTTTTATCTATGTTACAAGGATAAGGATTGCACCAATATTACCACTTTCCGTTATATATCCTTTAAGTAATTAAGACCAAATTTAATATGTATTCTTGTAAGATTTCCCAACACCCTTCAAGAGGGTTCCAAAATTACTTCCATTAATTTTAAAGCAAGGTCTACTAACATGTAAACAAAATTGACATACTCATGAGAAGTTCCAAATCAAGTAAAAAGGAGAATAGATAGATTGTCATCCTTTCAACTTTTGATTCTATATATTTTACATGCTTATTTTGGACTTCAAAAAGAACAAATTTCATTCAACATTTGTCACAACACTTTCTACTTCATGTGGAAACAAATTTGCAATAATGTATGCTAAAGAAAACAAGGCAATATTACATTTTTCCTCCACTCAAGGGTGGGTAAATGCATGATGTTTTTACATTGTCAACAACAAGATTCTTGTGCTCCAAGGTGTCCTTCATCAATGCTTCAAGTTCCAAGTATCTCAAATCACAACCAAGATAGGGGGAGAGGCAACACTCTCCTCCCAACCAAAACTCAATGGAGAAGAGAAGCAATCTCCTCCATTGACCCCCGAGCCCCAAACACAACACAATGAAAGGGTGGTCTCCAACTCAAGGCAACAATACATGCTTCCACAATACAAATTCTTCACAAAATTCAAGCTAAAATAGCAGAACAAAGAGACACACAAATAACACCAAACATTTCACAACAAGGCTTGCATCCAAGCCAACAAGAGAAGGAACTATGGGAATGTTTTCCTTATGCCTCCCAATTGAGATGAGATGCCCCATCCAAAAACCCTCCACAATAAAACACAAGCCCCTATGACTCTTATGCCTCCCTCAAGTACCCCCTTTTTCCTCCCATACTCTTATGCCTCCCTCCTCTTATGGCTCCCTCAAAGACAAGGTAGAATGTAAACATTCTTACCCAAGATGGGGCATCCCTCTCAAATTCCCTCCACAATATCCTAATCTACTCTTATGCCTCCCTCATGAGTATTCCCATAGACCTCTCCTATACTACACAATAAGCATTCCATCCATTTTTCACAATACACCAAAGTAAACATGCATTTTTCACAATTTTAGCATAGAAGCAACAATAATATGAAAGCGAAACAAAGGAGAGAGTTTCCTACCTCTCCATTGGAGAAGCCTAAAACCAAGAAATTTGTCCAAGCTCCTTCCCAAATCAATCCAAGCATGCAAATCCAAGCATGCAAGTCCAAGCACTCTCTTTTTCTCTTTCTCCCAATTCTTTTCTCTCCCAAAAATAACAAAAGAGAACTCTTCAACAAAACAAAAACAAAACTCCAACCCCCTCAACAAGAGAGGAAATTTCCCTAAATAGACAAAAGGAAGAGTGAGGGTGATGTGGCTCCTTGTAGGATGCCACACCACACATCCTCAAGACCACCTCCCTTTAGTCAACTCAAATCCCAAAACACCATAAATGGGTGGTTGGGTTGAATGACATCTCTCATCCACATCCATCCCTTCCCATGTGCCTTAAGGCAAAATTAAATGCAAAAAAGAAGACAAGTGCACACCAAAGTCACATTTCCCTTCCCAAAACAATAAATAATCCCCTTTTGGGCTTTCCAACCCATAGATATGGTTGGTAAGGGGTTTTGGGAAGTGTGGGACAAGTTCAACTTGTCCCACAAGTCCCCTAAAATTGCCCAAAATCTCAAATTCGAGATTCAAAGGATTTGGAGTGGTCAACACTCAAAACCAAACATTCAATACATGAGGAAACACAAGGTTCAAGGAGCCAACCATCAAAATTAATTACACCCACTTGACTTCCCTCCAAAACTTAAAAAATTAAAACAAGATATTACATTAATCTAAACACACTTAGCAAAAGAAATTTTAAAAAGATAACACAAATAAAGTCACCTACTAAAGCAAGTTAAAACAAGTAATTAAAATTCTTACCCCCTTGGTCACATTAGAAAATTTCCCCCCTCATGGAAATTTTCTCAACACATAAAAGAACAAAGGTAACACAATACAATTTACAAGTTGCCTCGACGACCAATTGTTGTAACCACCCGACATTCTGTTGTGTTTGGTTCCCAATCCCCCTCATGGTTGTGATCATGCTGTGTTTCCTGCAAAATGCAAAATACCTCCTTCGGCCTTGCGGCCATGTCAAAATATCCAAAATAACCATATGCATGAAATTTATTAACATCTATACGTAATTCAATCAATCATTATTTCTAGGTCTAAATCACAACTTAATTATGCATTTCATCATTATCCAAAATTGCAGTAATGTAAATTCAACAACTACGTTCTACTCATCATGGTGAAGAAATCCAAAGTTAGAACACATGCAATATATCCATATAAAAATAATATCGGTATCCAATAGTCTGTCCATGAGTCAGTGTAGATCATACTTAAAAAAAAACAAAGTCCAATCATAATCCAAATGCATCTAGTCACAAAACATCATGCTAATCAACATAAGTATAAGTCATGTCCATATCTAAAGTCTGCATAACTCAAAATGGTAATCAACTAAGTGTCGTAGGGAAGTGGGCATTACATCCCCCTCCCCTTAGACTAGACTTCCTCCTGGAAGTCACTGAAATAAGTGAGGAAACTGAGCTCGCAATGATGTAACATCCTCCCAAGTAGCAGCAGTCTCATCGTACCTGTCCCATTGGACCCGAACCTGATCAATCTCTATGCCGTGAAGGCCCAGGGTCCTGCGATCTAAAATGCGCAGGGGCTCCACCATCACCTGCCCCCTGGTCCTGCACCTGCAATGCAGTCCAATCTAGCACATGAGAAGGATCAGAAACATATCTCCTAAGCACAGAAACGTAAAATACATCATGGACGCGCGATAAGCTAGGTGGCAGTGCTAGACGATAGGCTAAGGGGCCGAGGGTCTCCAAGATCTCAAAAGGACCCACAAATCTAAGAGCAAGCTTAAAACCTTTTCCATAACGGATAGGGCTCTTATGCAGTCTGAGACGAAGAAACACCTTCGTGCCTACCTCAAAACTACGATCTGTCCTATGCTGGTCTGCATACTTCTTCTGTCTATCCTGTGCCTCCTGCAATCTCTGTCTGATCAAGGTAACCTGCTGCTCCATGTCCTGTAATAATGCTGGTCCAAGGGAAACCCTGTCCTCAATCCTGTCCTAACTAAGAGGTGTCTTGCACTCTCTACCATATAATGCCTGAAAAAGGAGCCATGCCTATAGAACTATGGAAACTATTATTGTAGGCAAACTCCACCAAATACAGATACTCCTCCCATCTCGACTGATGGTCCATCACGTACATCCTGAGCATGTCCTCCAAAATCTGATTCACCCTCTCTGTCTGTCCATCGGTCTCAGGGTGATAAGCTGTGCTGAAATTAAATCCTCGTCCCGAGGGCATACTGCATGGTGGTCCAGAAATGGGAAGTGTATAAAGGGTCGCGGTCGCAAATGATCTTCTGCGGAATCCCATGTAGTCTGAAAATCTCATCAAGGTATACTCGTGCCACCGCACTCACTGTATAGGTCGGTCTTCACTAGGAGAAAAGTGAGCTACCTTCGTCAATTTATCCACCGTGACCATGATGGCGTCGTGATGGTATCTTGACGTCAGCAACCCAATAATGAAATCCATAGAAATGGTGTCCCACTTCCACTCTGGTATGGCGTGAGGATAGAGAAGGCCAGCTGGATGCTGATGCTCGGCCTTCACCCTCTAACACTCTAAATAGCGGGATACAAAAGAAGCTATGTCTCTCCGAAGTCCTCTCCAAAATACAACTATCTCCGGGTGGCGTGCATCTTCTTCACCTCGGGATGGGCTGAGTAAGGTGCACGATGAGCTTCTGTCAAAATGTCGTGTCTCAAGCCTCCATCTCTAGGAACATAAATTCGACCTCTGTGTCTGAGAAGACCATCTGCCTCTAATGAAAAACCCATCCAATCTCCCCTCAAGGGGTCTCTGTGACTCAATCTCTGCTCTGGTTACGAGGGTAGAAGCTGTCATGAGGAAGCTGCTGCAAGATCCTACTCCGTAAATCTGTGCCCACTGAGGTGGCCATAGCCACAATGTCTCCGTCTACTCAAGGCATCTGCCACCACATTCTCCTTTCCCTTCACGTGCTCTATCTCCATGTCATAATCACAAAGTAACTCCATCCAATGCCGCTGACGAGCGTTGAGATTGGGCTGCATGAAGAGGGTGGCGAAGACTCAAGTGATCTGTCCTGAGGGTAAATCTTCGGCCAAGGAGAAAATGTCTCCACCGCACTAAGGCATGTACTACTGCTGCAAGCTCAAGGTCATGGGTCGGATAATTGAGCTAATAATCCTTGAGTTTGCGGGACTCAAAGGCAACTACTCTACCCTCCTGCATTAACACTCCTCCAAGTCCTGCCAAGGAAGCATCTGTGTAAACGAAAAACTCTCCATGAGGATCTGGCACTGCAAGGATAGGTGCTCTCGTAAGGCATTCCTTCAGTGTACTGAAGGCCTGCTCACATCTATCTGACCATAAAAACTTCTTCCCTTTCCGCTGAAGAGAAGTGATAGGGTGTGCAATCTGAGAAAAGTCCTGAACAAACCTCATGTAGTACCCTGCTAGACCCATGAAACTACGCACCTCGGTCACACTAGTGGGTGCTGGCCAATCCATGATGGCTCGAATCTTGGAAGGATCGACTGCGATACCTTCCCCTGAAATGATATGGCCCAAATACTGCACCTCAGATTGAAAGAAACGCACACTTCTCCAAGTTCCCGTAAAGGCGCTGCTCGCGAAGACACTGAAGAACTTGGCGAAGGTGCTCCTCGTGCTCCTCATGTGTGCATGAGTAAACCAGAATGTCATCAAGGAAGATGTGCACGAAGTGATCAAGGAAGGTCCTGAATACCCCATTCATCAAACTCATAAACATTGCGGGGGCATTCGTCAAACCGAACGGTACCACAGTGAACTCGTAGTGAACCATATCTCGTGCGGAAGGCTGTCTTGTGAATATCTGTCTCCGCAATCTTGAGCTGATGGTATCCTGACTTAAGATCTATCTTAGAGAAAACTGTAGCCCCCTTCATTTGATCAAATAAATCGTCAATGCGTGGAAGGGGGGTAACGATTCTTGATCGTTACTTTATTCAGCTGACGGTAGTCAATGCACAATCGAAGGGATCCATCTTTCTTCTTCACGAAGATCACTGGTGCACCCCAAGGGGATACACTAGGACGGATTAGGCCTTTCTCCAGAAGGCCCTCAAGCTGCAACTTGAGTTCACACAACTCAGGAGTAGTCATCCGATAGGGTGCTCGTGAGATAGGCTCTACGCCTGGAACTAGATCTATATGGAAGTCGATCTCACGTGGGGGAGGTAATCCCAATAGCTCCCCTGGAAACACATCAGTAAACTCTGATAAAATGGGATGATCATCGAGGGAAGGTCCCCCCGACTCATCCTCTGATCTGTCACTAACTGTAACAGCATACAACTGGCAACCCCGTCGCACACACCGCTTAAGCTGCATAGCGGAGATGGTGCGAATAGAAACGGGTCTCTTAAACCCTGATATCACTGATTCTACTCCAAGATCATCTGTGCAAGCAACAGTCTTGTGGTAACAATCCACTCTAGCTCTGTGAGCGGGACAACCAATCCATGCCTAAAATGATGTCATAAGATCCTAATGGAAGGATCCGAAGATCAGAAGTAGTGGTGAAGGGTCCCAAATCCACTACACACTCCTTGACTAAGGAGTCAACAGAAATCTTGGCTCCAGAAGCCATCTCAATGTCCCAACTACGGCCCTGCCTAACTGCCACCCCAGCCTACAACACTCTACTAAAGATGGTGCAATAAAAGAGTCAGAAGAACCAGAATCAAATAATATAGAGGTGGAAATACCACCAACACTACCTGTCGTCTCAATCACAGTACTCTGATGCTCAGCCTGGCGGTTCTCGACCGCTGCGTAGATCCGATGACTCCGTGCCATATCTCCAACGATAGGCTCTGAGCTCTATGTCTTACCCTTGGTAGGGTTATGTGGGCAATCTCTCCAAATATGTCCAACAACTCCACAACCATAACAGCTGCCTGGTCCTCTCCAGTGGGAAGCAGCTCCAGCTGGTACTCTAGATGACTGAGATACAGATCCTGATGATCTGGCTATGGACTGCTGAGGTCTCTACTGACGGGCTCCGACTGACTGAGCTCTTGGTGCACCCTGTGTCCTGATGGGACCCCTAGGAGGAGGCCCCATACTACGTCCTCTCTGTGCATCGAACCTCTGAGGGGGTCGGTAAGGTGGGCGGGTCTGCTGCTGCTGCTGCTAGCTGCTGTGGTGGCCTAAGTGAAGCGTGCCCTGAACTTTGTCCACCCCCGTGGAGGAGGAACTGACCCCCTTCGACCTACTATCCTGCATCTGCTAGATGCGGCTCCAGACTCTATCTCTAGCCTGCTGTGTCTTTCCTCGTGTCTCCTCTACAATATAGGCCTTCTCCACAGCCTCTGCTAATGTCTGTGGGCAGTGAATGCGCACTGCGCCACATAAATCCAAATTCAGGCCCCGAATGAACCTGTGAATCCATACCTGCTCATCTTGCATATAGTCAACGTACTGGAGTAGGTCCAAACATGCAGAAATCGACTCTCATACTCAGCTACTGTCATCGATCCCTGACGGAGGTCATGAAACTCGTCTATGCACTGCTGAATAAACCTCCTGGGTAAATACCTGCTCCTGAACCGCTCCTCAAACAGCTCCCCAGGTAATCATCTCTGAGTCAACATGGAGCTTCTGCTCCTCGGTCCTCCACCAGACTCCTGCTCCATCCTTCAGAAGATGGATCGCAACACGAGCTTTCGTGTTGCTACTACAAGGACAGAGCTTGAAGCATCCGCTCAAGCTCACCAACCAGGGCCTCTGCCTGAAAACCACTTGTATCACCTGAATAGTGAGAGGGGCACAACTTCAGGATCTCCCTGATATGATCTGCAGCCGAAGTATGATGAATCCTAGATCTCTCTGTATGCTCCTCCCTTTGTCTAGGGCTCCGAGACCTATCCCTATGTCCTGAAATCCTGTCCCCATGTCCTCTCTGTGGTGACGCTGCCCTAGTTGACTCTGCATGGAAATTCTCTGCTCTGTGCCTCCTCGATGTGTCGAGGGGATGCCTGGGCATCTACTGATGGCTCCAAACTATGTCTAGCAAGTCGTCCTCCCAAGGGCTCTCTGCGTATAGCGGCGTTGACATCCTGGAGTGTCTGCAAAATTTGAGGCAGAAGGGCTGCTACGGCCTGCTCTGGCGGTGGTATGTCTAGATCTATGTGAAGAGACCCCTTGCCCAATCCGCGCCTCCTACACAGATCAAGGCGAGAGTTAGTTCATCATTCTAGGTCTTGTATCAGTTTTCTAAATTTACTGTTTACTATCATTATCAACATTATGGCTTCATATTTTAAAAGAATAATGTTCTGCACTAGTTCAGTGTTCCTATTTCGCGTTTTCTGCGTGTGCCCAAGGGTCCCAGCTTTGAACCCCTGGCTCTGATACCAAAATGTGACGCTCGCATCGACGACGACGACTACGTCGCATCCATTGCGAACAACCCGAAATGCGACAATTTTTTTTTTTTTTTTTAATTTTTTTTTCTTTTTTCTTTTATTATACCCTGACTTAATTATTTCTACACACCTACGTCCTTGCCTGCCAATCAAATTCTTTGTAGTTTTTAAAGAGTCTGAAGATTGCATTCTGTGCTATTTATGCCATCTTGAATTAAGAATACATACAATTACAATGTTTTAGAAAGAATTTTGAAATGATGTTACTATCCCTGAGTGATCAAAGGAGGTCAATGGCTCTCATAACTACATCCAGCTCCAAAAGAAAAGTACTAGGGTAAGATTGAACTTTGAAGTATTAATAGTTATTCTTATTTGTAAGAGGCCATACACTTCATCATATTTCTCAGTTTGGTTCATCTATAAATGTATTGAACATACACGCTGGGGAAAACTCAAAGTAATTATTGGTATAACTAATGACACAAATATAAATCAATAAAGAAGCAACTAGCATCCTTTAATGCGTGCATAGAAAAGGTAAAAATCATCTTTTCGGTCTCCAGCCTGGCCAGCACGATCTTTGGACATATGAAACACATTTGGTGGGAACAAGGAGATTTTGTTTTGTTTTAACCTATAATATTGTTCAATTTTTGTACCACTTGGGTTTCAACCCCACGACCAAGCTCTGAAATAGACCGAGCCTTGCCAATCGATCTACCCCAAGAATACCACTAGATACAGGCCGCATATTCCTTTTTTAATCATTTCACTTTGAAAAATAGCAGTGTCTACATTCCACGCAGCCGCGTGGCTTTATTGAGCAAAAGAATATGAACCTAACACTGGCAATGCATGTTCAACAACCCTGGGCCGCACAAGCATTTACTCCCTAAGATTTTGCAAATCTATTAACTAAAATTCTTCACAATCAGTCTGTCGATCCTGTCCTGGCCGAGAAAATTCGACGTGATGGTTGCAGGTGAAGACACAGGCCAGTAAGAGGTGTGCAGACCCATTTTATCTCTGTCCCCGGCTGCGTGGAGTGAAAGCTGGTTTGGTATGAAGTTAAAAACACCAGAGGAAGGCGTGATAGAGGTGTTTTGGCCGGCCTAGCCACTCGTGCAGCAAAAGGGAGATAGGAAACGGTAGGGGCGAGTTACCACCGCTTTCATTGGGTGCTGCATGGTGTGAGCGGGGCAGATCTCAAGGTTAAGCACCAGAAGCTCAGCGGGGAGGGCAGGCCGTGAGGCGGCTAAAGAACAGGCTGACCAACAACGTTGTTATCTGTTTAGTATCGAATGCATCCTCAATTTTGGGGTTCACCGTCAAAGAGTAAATCACAAAACCGTTTAAGGGATAGTGGAGGCGTCTCCAAAAATCGATTGGGGGGGCAGTGAAGGTAATATTTTGATCGCAAGCAGGAGATGCCTCGGGATTATTCTGGTCTTCTTATTATCCCTGGTAGCATTTCCAGCGAGCTCAAGAACCTCGGCCGCCAAGTATTCCATGACAGCAGCCAGATAAATAGGAGCACCGACACCAACTCTCTTCGCATATCGACCCTTCTTCAGATATCTTCCGAGCCTGCTGACAGGGAACTGAAGCCCTGACTTCACAGATTTGGAAATGCCCTTCTTCTTGGCGCCTCCCTTTCTTCCTCCCTTACCAGACTCCATTGTTTCTGACTTTCGATTAGAAGCGAGAGGGGTGGGTATCCTTAAAAAAAAAAAAAAACGAAAATGCTACTAAACTCGTAGCAGAGCTTGATACAGTTTTTCCTTTCATCAAAGAAGATGGAGAATTTTGAAACTATAATGGTAAAAAAAGAGAGTAAGTTAACATGTATTGATGTAGGATGGAAAAGTAATTAAATTTTCAAGGGAAAATTGAAAATCAAAATTAAAATATTGTACATAAAAGAAGCATGAATAAAATATTTGTCATGTATGCAACCAATCATCCATAAACTGCTTTTATCTATGTTACAAGGATAAGGATTGCACCAATATTACCACTTTCCGTTATATATCCTTCAAGTAATTAAGACCAAATTTAATATGTATTCTTGTAAGATTTCCCAACACCCTTCAAGAGGGTTCCAAAATTCCTTCCATTAAGTTTTAAGGCAAGAACTACTAAAATGTAAACAAGATTAACATACACATGAGAGATTCCAAGTCAAGTAAGAAGGAGAATAGATAGATTGTCATCCTTTCAACTTTTGATTCCATTTATATTACATACTTATTATTGGAATTCAAAAAAAACAACTTTCATTCAACATTTGTTACAACACTCTCTATTTCCTGTGGAAATAAATTTGCAATAATGTAAGCTAAAGGAAGTAAAGCAATATTACATTTTTCCTCCACCCAAGGTGGGTAAATACATGATGTTTTTACATTGTCAACAACAAGGTTCTTGTGTTCCAAGATGTTCTTCATCCATGCTCCAAGTTCCAAGTAGCTCAAATCACAACCAAGATAGGGGGAGAGGCAACACTCTCCTCCCAACCAAAACTCAAAGAAGAAGAGAAGCAATCTCCTCCATTGACCCCCGAGCCCCAAACACAACACAAAGAAGGGTGGTCTCCAACTCAAGGCAACAATACTTGCTTCCACAATACAATTTCTTCACAACATTCAAAGCTAAAATAGAAGAAACAAAGAGACACACAAATAACACCAAACATTTCACAACAAGGCTTGCATCCAAGCCAACAAGAGAAGGAACTATGGGAAAGTTTTCCTTATGCCTCCCCATTGAGATGAGATGCCATCCAAAACCCTCCACAATAAAACATCAAGCCCCTATGACTCTTATGCCTCCCTCAAGTACCCCTTTTTCCTCCCATACTCTTATGCCTCCCTCCTCTTATGGCTCCCTCAAGAACAAGGTAAGAATGTGTACATTCTTACCCAAGATGGGCATCCCTCTCAAACTCCCTCCACAATATCCTATTCTACTCTTATGCCTCCCTCATGAGTTTTCCCATAGACCTCTCCTACACTACACATTAAGCACTCTATCCATTTTCACAATACACCAAGGTAAACATACATTATTCACAATTTTAGCATAAAAGCAATAACAAATTAAAATGAAAGCAAAACAAAGGAGAAGGTTTCCTACCTCTCCATTGGAGAAGCCTAAACCAATAAATTTGTCCAAGCTCCTTCCCAAAACAATCCAAGCATGCAAGTCCAAGCACTCTCCTTTTTTCTCTTTCTCCCAATTCTTTTCTCTCCAAAAAAAATGACAAAAGAGAACTCTTCAACAAAACAAAAACAAAATTCCAACCCCCTCAACAAGAGAGGAATTTTCCATAAATAGACAAGAGGAAGAGTGAGGGTGATGTGGCTCCTTGTAGGATGCCACATCACACATCCTCAAGACCACCTCCCTTTAGTCAACTCAAATCCCAAAACACCATAAATGGGTGGTTGGGTTGAATGACATCTCTAATCCAAACCCATCCCTTCCCCATGTGTCCTAAGGCACAATTAAATGCAAAAGAAGACAAGTGCACTCCAAAGTCACATTTCCCTTCCCAAAACAATAAATAATCCCCTTTTTGGATTCCCAACCCATAGATATGGTTGGTAAGGGGTTTTGGGAAGTGTGGGACAAGTTTAAATTGTCCCACAAGTCCTCCCAAATTGCCCTAAATCTCAAATTCGAGATTCAAAGGGTTTGGAGTGGTCAACACTCAAAACCAAACATTCAATACATGAGGAAACACAAGGCTCAAGGAGCCAACCATAAAAATTAATTACACCCACTTGGCTTCCCTCCAAAACTTAAAAATTAAAACAAGGTGTTAAATTAATCTAAACATACTTAAAAAAAAGTAATTTAACAAAATGACATCGCAAAAGAAATCACCTACTAAAGCAAGTTAAAACAAGTAATAAAATTCTTACCCCCCTTGGTCACATTAGAAAATTTCCCCCTAATGGAAATTTTCTTAACACCTACAAGAATAAAGGTAATACAATACAATTTACTAGTTGCCTTGACGACCAAATGTTGTAACCACCCGACATCCTGTTGTGTTTGGTTCCCAATCCCCCTCATGGTTGTGATTAGGTTGTGCTTCCTGCAAAATGAAAAATACCTCCTTTGGCCTTGCGGCCATGTCAAAATATCCAAAATAATCATATGCATGAAATTTATTAACATCTATACGTAATTCAATTATCCATTATTCTAGGTTTAAATCACAACTTAATTATGCATTTCATTATCTAGAATTATAGTAATGTAAATTCAACAACTACATTCTACTCATCATGGCGAAGAAATCCAATGTTAGAACACATGCAATATATCCATATAAAAATAATATCAGTATCCAATAGTCTATCCATGAGTCAGTGTAGATCATACTGAAAACAAAATCCAACCATAATCCAAATGCATCTAGTCACAAAACATCATGCTAATCAACATAAGTATAAGTCATGTCCATATCTAAAGTCTGCATAACTCAAAATGATAATCAACTAAGTGTCGTAGGGAAGTGGGCATTACAGCTAACATGGGGATTTTGATACTAACTATGGCTATTTGGCCATTTATCTAGCTTGATTTGGGGTCTTCTTTTAAATTTGGAATTCTTACCGCCTTGCCCAAGGTTTGTACCTTGCCACTTGGCACTTTGATTGGATTGTTGTGCTGGTTCTATTGTCATGATGTGTGGAATAGGGTCATAGGATGCACCATGGATTGGTTGGACCTATGGACCCGCTTCGTTGTATGGGGGTATGCCCCAAGGAGTACATATAACTAGCGGGTTGTTGAACCACGCGTTATTATGTCACTTAGGTTAGGAGTGTTCGAACTCTATGTGTCTTGGACCATAGGGTCAACCGGCCTCCTTGAGGGAGGCATAAGAGTTTGAGGGAGGCATAAGAGACTTGAGGGAGGCATATGATATTTGTGTGTATGGTTGATGTTTCAGGATATACGTTGAGTTATTGTGATGTTTGGTAGTGGTATTTTGATGTATGTGTTACTCATGTTCATATGGATTTGTGTTGTGATGTTGTGGTTATGTCATTGATTCCCTTGTGGACACTATGTACTTGTAGCATTTGTTTGGTGTTATGTGAGTATTTCATTGATGCAAATTGAGGAAATGTCTAGTGGATTGTAGTACTCTTTTGTTTGAGTATTTGGTATGTCAGTCATTCATGTGTGACGTGTATTATGTGGACTGTGCCTAATCCATTCCGTATTTGAGTAACCTTTTGTGGTGTAATACAATCTTGAAGTATATACTTGTGTGCTTTTGAATCTGTAGTGTCTTTTGAACCTAATAGGGTGTTGTGTTAGCAGTTCATGTTGGGCACCCACAATAAAGAATAAACCAAGACTCTGCAATGATGAAATTTTAAAAGAAATTAAACTAAGAATAGTGATAATGGAAAGAGACTAATGAAATGATGAACAAGAAAGAACTGCCAATCTTCATAGAACATTGAAAGTTAAAAATTCTACCAAATGTTCCTAAGGCTACCTTGTGACCGTGCTTTAATCAACTAAAATTTCAAACCATAGGGTGTGTTTTCTTCTGTATCTATCCCTTGTTGCGTACCATTTCCTTTCCTCTGTGTAATGTCACATCGAGGACGATGCTTTCTTAAGGGGAGGAGAATGTAATGCCCCCCTAACCTACCTGGGCTCGGTCAGCTTCATCTCCTTGGCGTGGAAGGTGGAGCTATTATTGTGCGACGTGATGGAATCCCTGTTGGTGGCCGCACCCACTAATTTTCCTGTTTTGCAAATATTTTGTTTTCCTATTTTACCCTGCTCACGCAAGAGACTTTGGTGGCCGCACATGCTCATTGATTAAATTGTTGACTTCACCTGCTGTTCACGTGGCCTCCTGTCGTGTCTGTTTAAACCGCGAATGCTTGTTTTGCACTCCATCAAATGCTGAAACAGATGAAATTGCTACAGCGTGTTCTGGATAGTGGTTTCATTAATGGTGAAATGAAGGTCTGTCTCCCTGGCGTTGCGTGGGTGGGTGTGGATTCTCAAATTCGTGCTGTACAGGCAGCTTCAGTGGAGCGCAGAACTGATCTTCTCCTGGAAAGTGCCGTGAGGAAGCGCTTGGCTTTATGCAGCAGCTACAGGGTAGAAAAGTAAACGTATCCCAGAAAATCAGTGGCCCAAAGAGAGCTAAGTGCGATAGTTGCTGTAGGGCGAGCCCAAGGAACCGTTGGTGTTGATCCTGGTGTTCTGGTTTGCACGCGACCAGTGGTGATCAGTGGTTGCAAAATCTTGCAACTGTAGCAGAAGAACGAGGTAAAGTTTTAGTTGAGCTCCTTGCCTTATGGCCGACATTCTACTTTGAAGCTTCTGGGTTTACTTTATTTATTCATGGCCAAACTCCGCCGTATTCAATGTTGGGCATTTTGGGAAGTTTGTTTTATAATTGCGCGGCTCGGCACGCTGAGATTCGGTGGTTTGCTTATGATTTGCAATGGAAGACTCTGCCCAGATCTGGTTCGTTGGGCAAGAGCTGCGTTCCTTATACTCTGCTCGGGCCTGTCCATTTCGACCCAGCACGTGTAAAAAAACTTTGTTTGAATGAAGGGTTTCCTGTTTTGGGTAAGTTCTGCTTACAACCTGGGAGGTCGAGATCATACATCTAACTTGGATGCTACTGTTGGCTTGATTCAAACTTGTGACTTGGTCATCACTTGCCATGCATTGGAGATCGTAGCTCGAGGAGCTTGATGGCTGTAATATGTAGCTCACCACACCTCACTCTTTGCCTTTCAAGCCATGACTTTGTTGAGGGTTTTCACAGATCAGTAAGGAGACAGATTCTTGAAACGGTACGTGATATCTGAACCTGAAGTAACATGTACAGATCGGACACATGAAGATGAGTTCCTCATCCTAGCTAATGATGGTCTATGGGATGTTCTGTCAAATTTTTTTGCCTGTGAAGTTGCTAGAAAATGTCTGGTTTGGCTATAGACCCTCATCGCTCAAAGGGTATTACAGAAGATACTCTTGTAGGTGCCGTAGCTTCTCTTCTTACCAAATTGGCTTTGGGGACAGAGAAGTGGAGACAATATCAGTGTGGTTGTGATTAATTTGAAAGAAAGAAGACACAGAAACAGGCTATTGTTGCCTATGTAAATATTGCATGCTACTATATAATCGGCATTCCCGCTCGGCATTCTCCTCGGTTATGTTTTTTTTCATTTGCAAGTTATGGGGATCTGGCGGTGAATGATAGGAGGGATAGCAGTCCAAACCCCTTTCATTGATGGTTTATCACATGGAAATTAGACTGGAATATGGAGGTGACAGATTGCATCCACAGGCACGGGAGATCTATGCAATGTTGGAGAAAATGTCTTGGGAGATGAAGGTAGCAGGGATATTTTTCAGATCCAGAACTTGTACTGAGTTTGTTCCTTCAAAATCGATTATGTGACATTGAGGGTGTTACCAGCAGACCTGATGAAATTTATTTACAAAGATTCTCTATTGAGATCTTACTTGTTGTACAATGAAACTCATGGGAGACAACCTCATAGAGGCCGAGCTGGTTCATATCAGAATATTCATGAAACATAATTTGCTTTGCAATTATATGAGCATCTTCAACGAGTCACTAAGTGAGGCAGGCATAAAGGGTTATGTTTGGAATTATCACACCTAACAAGCTACAGTTGTAATGTCTGCACCGAGAGTTTGATGTTGTCCTCAAATCTGGTGAAGGAAAAGGTTTATTTATCATTATGGTAGATGCCGTCAGAGCCAGGAGCGTGATGTAATCTCTATGTCTTGCATCCAAGCAATGGAAGAGGCAGGAGGGGTGATGATCGAATCAAGAGGAACAGGCATGAGCTGCTCTTCCCCCTTTTTCCAGCTATTTTCTCTATATTGAATGCATGATTATTGCTTGTTCTCCTGGTAACTGTGTGTTGTGTTTGCTTGAGATAAGCTCTGCATGAGAATTTTTCATTTGAAATGCTGTGTGGCTTTTGCACGCCTTCCCCGCAAAGAGTGTATTTGCTTGCTTTTGCTAGTTGTGTGAGGGGTCTTATTAGATACGTCTGTGTTATGCCTGTAGGAGCAGTTTTCTTTCCTTCTGCGACCTGGTTTTGGACCTTCCTCAGCATGGCAATGAGGAGTTGTTTGTTTAAGTTCTGTCCTTTTTAGAAAACAAAAAAATATATGATTTGCTTTTTACCTCCTTTATGTATCCCTATGGTTATAGAGGAGAGCAGGTGATAAATGAATAAAACTATTTACCTCTGGAGAAGAAGTGTATTTATTGTCCTTTGATGTTATCACGGTCTAATATTAATTCGTATTGGAAATGATACTAGAGAGACCCTTGCTCATCCTTTTCTTTTTAACAATCTAATTTGGTACAATTTCATCCCAATTTCATCCCTGGGAGGTCGACTACAAGTTGGAACATTGTAAATTTCTATTTCCTTTTAGAAGCTTTAACGAACTGTGTATTATGCTTGTCGGATGTGACTGGCTATGTCTTGATAGTGGGTTTATCGATGCCGTCTTAGGCAAACATGTTTTGGCCAAATCTAACTTTCTTACCTAGCTTATGATGACCTTAAAAATTTTAGTACCCCTGACCAAGGGATATCCTCGTCAGTCCTACATTTGTATTATCTCCCTAATCTAGTCTTACGAAAGGTCCACCCACTTCTTTGTAGTGGAAAATTTGAGGGTTTGTTATAAGGAAAACCTTACTCGAACCTTTGGAGAAAATACTTAAAGTATTCAAGGGGCTCTCGTTTTGTACATGGGATATCCTATGCACCTGACGTAACTGTGTAAGTTTACTTAATTATTTTTATTATTTTAAGAAAATCCCTTCCTTGTCAGACGCCCCCATGGGTAGTAGTGAGTGCTAATGAACAGTGTTTTACCCCTTCCGAGCAACAAACAATGAAGTATATGTCGGATGTGGCGAACATGGAACTAGGTCTGAGGCTTGAGATGCTTTTGGGGACCTTGTGAGGGGTAAATTACATTTACCCCCCCCCCCCAAGCAACAATGTTTTTGAGACCTTTCTTCGTTTATATCAGTAAGTAAGTTAATAGTGTATAACATTGAAATATTTTATCATGTTGGGAATGAAGGGTTTTTTCGTTGAGGGATGTGCGGAGTTGGCACTTGAGGCTTAAGAGTGCTTTCAAAGTTGCAACTTATCATACGTGGATGTTTTTTAACCTTGAATATATAAATAAATATTGGGTATAACAATCAAAAACGTCAGCTACAAACTTTAAGGTGCACGCATGTGCAATGATTTCCTTTTTACATGATCTTTGATTTGGGTCCTTGATTGGCCATAGCCCCCCATAGGCTGTATGGATTTTAGTGGACTTGTGTGGCACTCTTGCTCTGAGTAGGGAGGTTCGGAATAATAAATCTTGTTACTTTTTTTTTGACATTATCAGGAGAATTTACTATTTCCATATCGGATGGTTGTTGTACGATTCCTTTATTCTGTTTTGTGAATGTGAAGCTGCTATCGCTATCTTACTTAGCAAAAATAAAAAGGTGTATTATGTGGGAAATTTGTTATAATTTAGAATGTATGGTGTAAGGGTAACCTTGGATAGAAAATGCACAATTTTGGCTTTCATATGTTCTGCAGTGTGCCTTTTGTTAACTAGATATCTATTTTGTTACATTCATACAAATTACTTTTGTTTATGCCTTGGAATGGAAATCATGCACTAGTCATTCAATTAATTTTGATGTAATATCTAGGAAAAGGGAATGCATGCTCATGCCAGTTCTTTTGAACTGACAAAAGCTAACATGTTTTTGCAGGTTGTCTTTCCGAGCTCAAGTATGAAAGAAGTGGCTGTTGTAGTTGCATAGATGATATCCACTTTGGTGCTTGTACGTTTTCTTTTATGGTTAAACTATTGGTAAACATCTAGTGAAAAAAAATTTAGAAGAAGGGTCAGTGCCTTAGTAAATGTATTATAGAGTATTGTTGTTGTAACTGTCAAAATTTTCTCTTGAGTTAAAATGTTGAGTTGTAAATCCTTCTAAGACATAGTAGTAATGAGTTAGTAAGCACTATAAAGTGAACTGGATAGTCCTTATAAAAGTTAAACTAAAATTTATATATATGAATATATTAATGTAGATGTGATCTACTTGATAGCTTTTGAAGCCTGGAACAATCAAGAGAAATCTATCTTTTGTAACAAAATATGATTACTTGTTCTTCCCCCGAGCTAAACTAATAAACCATATCCTTTTATGGTGAAACCTTAAATGATCTCATGGTGAAAGCAATGGTTAGATTTTTAAAGATGATAGGATTTAATAAGTAGGAGGGAAATTGATTAATTAAACCTTAAATCTCTCTCTATCATTTGGAATGTTTTCCTTTGTCAGACTTAATTAAGTAAAGTCTAGATGGAACATTTAACCAACCTTGATAAACTCTTAACCTCAATAAAAGACGGATAGTGAACAATGTGACCTTGAAGCTGAATTCTATTGTCCTGTTCCATTAACCGATACCATGATTCATGGTGATATTTCTTAAGCAAGGTTAACATTTGATCCTTAAACAAGAAGGCTATTGGTATGAACCCTAAGCGGTACTTTACACTCAATCGGAGCTTATGCCTTCACCTGTGCAATAGAGGTGTGGAACATGTGTTAGTGACTTGAGTAAGTTTAATTAACCTTGTAAGAAATGGAAAATGTTCTAAAATCAAATGAATAAAAAGCCTTGGACATAAAATTGATGATCCTAGTTTAGAAAGCTTGGCCTTAAGCTATTTATTCAATAGTTGAAAAGACAGAAGTTCTCCCTTGTGAAAAGAATTGTGTGAATCATTACATGAGTTTTTATAAGAACGTAAGTTAAGAATTAAGAGACGTTTTAGTAAACAAGAAAATTTAATAAGAATTTCCTCATGGGATTCCCTAAATGTAAGTGTGTCATGTGGTTGGACTTCCATGTTGTCTTGTCAAGAAGAAAAAAAAAAATGTATGTATTGTCCTTGATAGGTGTGAACGTCTCCGTGCTGCCTTTATGGCCATCCTTGTATCAAGTTGTTCACAGTGTTAGTTGTATCCTTGGTGACGACATGTTGCGTCGTGTTATGTGTCAAGCAAGTCAAAAAAAAAAGTTATCCTGTATTTCACTGTGTTGTATGTGTTGGTATTTTTGGGTCGCTACACATCTACCTCAAGGTTCTATTTTTTTGGAATAATTTGATACAAACAAGGAATTTCATCAAACAAGGATGTAAATGGAAACTGGGAAATGACAGGGATATTCAATTTTGGAGTGATAAATGGACAAGCTTCAGTTTAAATGATAAATTTGGTTCTATCAAAGATATTTCAGTACACAATTATGGAACTACAGTCAAAGGTCCTACATTGAAATTAAGGGTAACATAAAAAGATGGAAGCGACTTAAGGTGGAGAGGAATGATCTAAATTTCATAATCTCCTCACTTGAAGAGCAGCTGAATCACATACCCTTGAATCAAATTGATGTCAAGGATGAGCTTGTTTGGAATAACTCATGTGACGTAGAATACACTGTCAAATCAGGGTACAATTTTTGTTTTCAAAATATCCATAGTGATTTTAAATGGAGTAGGATTTGGATGCCTAAACTGTGCCTAAAATAACCCCCAAAGTAAATATATTTTTTTGGCTTGTTCTCAGAGGAAGAATACTCAAAAATGAAAACCTAATCAAGAGAGTATTTATAATGCCAAACATGTGTTGCTTATGCAAAAAAGAGGCTGAGGACATCAAGCATATTATTTTACATTGTGAGTTCACTTCAAAGATCTGGAGTTATGTTTTCTCAAAGTTCAATGTTTGCTGGACAATGCCAAAGGAATTTCTTCAAACTTGGATACAATGGGATCCTCTTTATAAGAATTGTATTATTAGGAGATTATGGAAATTGGCTATACCCCATATCATATGGAGGATTTGGAAAGAGAGAAATGACATAATATTCAGAAGCAATAGACAGACATGCAATACAAGCTTTACTAAAATTGGTAATGCAGTTAAAGACAATATTGAAAGATTTAAACCCACCTAAAAAATAAGAAATATCCTAAAGATGAAGAGTTTATACTTTCAAATTGGAAGATTTGACATTTAAAATGTCCAGAAACGGAGAACTCCAACCACTGACAGGTCTTCAATACATTGGATCCCTCCTCCTAATTCTTGGTATAAACTCAATTTTGATGGATTCTCTAAGGGAAACCCAGGGGCAGCTGCTGGTGGAGGAATAATTTGGGATCACAATTAAGGTTGTTTAATTGTTGCTTATGCTGATAGAATGGGAAATCAGACCAATCACTATGCTGAATATTTATTAGCTTTATGGGGACTAAGACTTGCTAAGAATTGCAACATTTAGAACATTCTTGTTGAAGGTGATTCCTTGAATGTTATAAATCATCTTAATCAGATACATCCTCCAAGTTGGACTATTAAAGATTTCATACAAGAATCTATTAATATATTCCATACCTTCAATAGTATTAAAATTAGCCATACACATAGAGAGGGAAATAGGGTGGTAGACACCTTAGCTAATTATGGTACCATTAATAAATTCATCACTTGGAATAATGAGAAAAACAAACCCTATTGAAGTACAAAATTCTATTACCAAGGATAAATATGAGCATTTAGATCTTATGTAGAATCACTAAGGAGATTTCATGGGATTTATTTGGAAAAGAAAGTTAGCACATGTGAGATGAGTGCTTATATTTATAATCATCAAAATTCGTAGTGCTACAATGAGACTTGCAATTGGATGATTAAAAACCGGTCTAGGGAAAGCCAAAAACAACTTATTTACTGGTGGTTTCAAGCAAGGAAAATCATAGAGTTAGGAAAATTGGGGAAGCTCCGTGTTAGTTAGAACCCAACTATGATCTTGCATGGAAAGATAACATGTGGAGATGTGGAATTATCTTCAAATGGGGGGGTGTCGCCAGCTTTTATCGAGAAAATCAAAGGTCACGACCAGAAAATTTTAGATGTATTTTTGCTATAGATTGGAAAGAGTGAAAGGTTAGGTATGGAGGTAAAAAAGTTTCGGTGAATGAGGAGACTTATTACCAATGTTACATGTTCTAGCATTGGATGGAATTAGGTTTTTTTAACAAAAGGGTAGGACAAAAATGCTGAAGTAAAGAAGTTTTCAGAAATATGGGGAGGAGCTCCTCTTTATTACAACTTGGCATTAAGGTGATTTCCATACCGGAACCCTTCGATGAAATTACAAGAATGATGGTTAGATTTATTTCCCTTGAATGCCGAGTACATCACTTTCCCCAAAAAACACTTGATCTTTCTAAATCATTGTAGGAGAATTTTTTATATATTCTTCCCGCACTATCTCTTGAATTCAATGGAGCATCCTATTCTTGACTTTAAAAATCATACTCGGGCCATTCCTCCTCCATCATGGGCTTATCTTTCTCCTACACAGGCATTTCCTCATCAATTTTCTTGCCATTTCCACTACCCTCCAGTGCCCCACCCATTCCCATTCACAATATTCCCCATTGTTAACCCGATCCACCATTCCCAGTCATAGAAATGTATAGACTAAAAAACCCTGCATTTCTCTAAAGTGACCCCCCTCTTCCTTCGGCTGTGTCCTTAGGAGCAGCAAGGATATTGAAATAACACACAATCTATTACATATCAGTAATGCAAGGAAAAACAATGTTACTCAGTAAGAAAAATATAATCTTCTCCACATAATGGAAATATTAGAAAAGGAGGTGGAAAGTATCAAAAAAGACTCTACATCAGTTAACTAAGAAAAAGGGGGAAATAAATTTAAATGAGGATGCTAGTGTTGGGATAGATCAGACAGATTTAAATATAAAATAAATTAAACTCACTCGATAATAGAATTGGGAAATATAAGGATAGACACGATCACAATATGGCCATCTTCAAAGTCTATATGTGATTTTTATTGATCAACAGGTCAGAAGCATCACTATGGTGAGTGGAGTCCTTGAGGACATTTGGGGTACAAAAAAGGAAAGAAACCCAGGTCATCTCATAGCTGAATGTAAATGACCCCCACACATGTCACCACTCATGGATCACTTTTAACCTCTCTAGTAGATGATCAAATGAAGAATAGATAGGGCTTCGAAGAAATAAAATCTTCTGGGAAGGCTGGATGTGATCAATCTTGTTGTTTTTTTGTTAATTAGTAGTGTTGTTTTTTTATATTGTTTAGTTACAGTTTTATCCTTGTCTTTCTTTTTCTTAGAAGTTTCTCTATTTCGACTACTATTTGGCTTATTGTAATATATGGATTTATATCCTTTTTTTACTACTTAATCATGTTTATCTGGCTGTTGAGACTCTTTTGTAATACGGTATAGTCCCTTCAAAACAATTTGCTATTAATAAAAAACAATGTTGTTTTGATTGGATTATTGGAAACATGGGAGAATGCAAAAATGTTGAATACATTACATAGAGTGAGGGGATGTATAAATACATGTGAAACAATTATGCAAAGAAGACAACCGACTCCATAAACTGTCAGGTCGGTATAATTGTTTGATTAAATAAAATATTGTATTAATGTTATGCTAACATTCCCCCCTTAATACATTGTTTTTATAAATGTACCCCCAAATCATCATCATCATAATTTCCGGATTCATCATCTTGTTATGTCACGACGTGTCCTATCTGCTTCTTATGGCAAGGAATTTATCTAGATTTCTTTGAACCTCTATGATATATGTGCTCTCGTTTGTAAAAACGTAGATGAGGAAGTGATATCGAAAGCTCGTGCAGTGTGACATGGATGTGCCTGATGGTATTTGATCTCACGCTTGTCATCTATATCGTATCCTTCTACAAGCTTAACACAACTCTTTTATGTCTGAACGTCGAACAATACTCAGTCCATTATGTCCTCGAATTGCAAGTTTTGGAGACTGGTGAAAAGTAGATACCGATGCTCTCATGGGATTGAATTTGGCTCTCTCAAATGCGGCAAGTCTCTATGGTTGCTTGTAATGTTACTAACATATTTGGGCATGAATTTCATGCTCTCAGACTTCTGCATGGGATCATAGGCTGGTTGTTCGTGCTCATATTTGATAGCAAATTTGATGAATAAATGAAGGGTTTTTTACTCCTAATGTTCCAATTGCTTCAAACTATTTATACATGTCTCACGATATTTTGTGCACTGGCCATTGAACAATGTCACACTGTTCACGATTCGTTGAGAGGTCTTGTTTTTTTATTCTTTGGTCTCTCGTGCCAAGAAATTTCTATGGACACATCTAGACAAGTCTATTTGTGTATGTACATTCAATCTAGATATCAATTCACATGGATGTAGGTTCCAGCTTGTGTAATACAAAAACTGTGAAGTCGTCACATTTTTATCTTTTCTAAGAATTGCCCCAAAGACGGGTGACGGATAAGTTGTTGTTGTGTTTGAAGTTGCGTGATAAAATTTTAGAGATTGATCGACAACATCTTTCCTTTCATTTCTATACTTAAATTCATTTGAAGACAACTTTGATGGTTCTTACTGCATCAAGGCCACATGCCACATTCCACATTCCACATTCCAAATTCCACATTTTTTACATTACATAGCTTTGAAAGTTATTACACACAACAAAATTTTGACGTAGGTTACTTCATTGTTCCTCCTACTCTGCATAACTTGAGACATAGGGGATTTTGAAACAGGAAAACACCATTAGTTTTCCACGCTGGCTGCTAACTCACCACCAATGCACAAGAAACCAACTTCACTAAAAGGGATTGTTGCACCTTTGGCAGTGAAAAAACATGTTTATCCTTCACATAGGTGTTGAAAGATAGGTCCACATGATGCTAACACAGTCCTCCACACCTGCGCCAAATACCCACTCTGATACCATTGTTGGCAACACATAAGAATGAAAAAATGTCGAATACATTACATAAAGTGAGGGGATGTATAAATACAAGTGAAACAATTATGCAAAGTCGATAACCAAATCCAAATACTGTCAGGTTAGTATAACTGTTTGATTAAATAAAATAATTTATTAAGTTTATTATCACATGGATGAGTCAATAGGGTGTAGAACATTTAGACACATCAACATAAACTAGAATGTGAATGCACGTGATTATCCAAATGTAATCATTATTTCCGTATGCACTATGATTTAATTATTATATTATATTTTTCTTCCTTGTGGAAGATATGTATACCACTGGGGAAAGGATAAGTGCAATAATCCATGATTACCCATTTGTTAAATGTTGTAGACTATATAATTAACTGATATCTTAGTTGTTATTAATAGTAGAATTATTTTAGCAATCACAGGTGAAATGTATGCTGGAAATGTCAAAGGGGAAGTGTCAAAGAAGTTAAACTCAAGGAAGTGAAACACTAGACGAGAAAGGGGGGAAATGAAGAAGGATTTTTCTATCAATGTGGTTTGTAGAGGCATTATTGGGTTTGTATATTGCCAGTTTACATATTGTAATTAACGAGGTTTATTTTATTTCAAAGATGTGTATGTTGTATATTTGAGGTGTAGTCCTTAACATATTATTCTATTTTTCTTCTTCATTATAAAATACCACCAAAACGTATTCTCTTCCTGAGCCCATTCAACAATCAAGAATTCATGATACTTCTTCTTAAGAAAGCCAAGCATTGTGATGAGCTTGATTTCAAAGAACATCATAATTCATTTAATAAATATTAGCAAGTAGAATATGCGTGGTATAAAAAGACATTGAAAACTTGTTATGTTTATGCCAATTATGGAATATTTTTTTATCTTACTTTTTTGCATTATGTGTATAGAATCTTAGGTAACATTAAACAATTCACACATATCATATATGAAGATAGGACGATGTAAAGAAAAGAAATGACATTACAACAAACAAAAAGATGAGAAAAGAAAATGTAAAAATTGTTCTGTATACATAAAATTTTAGTTAAGATATGTATACATAACACCACAAGGGATTAGACTGATCCGTCCATGTACCATCAATGTTTCTTATATACGTGATGTAATACAAGGTAGCATTCATAATAGTCTTGATAAAAATTTACACAACTATGAAATGGCTATACAAAAATGTTGGAATCAACCAAAATAGGTCTTATTTCAGCAATAAAAAAGAAGGTACAATGAAATCATAAAATCAAACCATAAAACAGAAAATATTTTAATTATCTCCCTCATCTCAACTAATATGCTTTTCAATAGAAATTAATTTCACAGGTAAACATATAAAATGAGTGTCTCTACTATAAGGTTAGTAACCTAGATAAGAAATAAAAAATTTTGTTGAAAGAGACAAAAAATATTATACGCTTTAACACACGACATTTAATAGTCAAGAATTTTAGGCCTGATCCTAAACATATTAGAATTATAAATATCCTAAATTGTAATGACCCTGGTTTTCTTATTGGTTGAAAAAGACCAGAAAAAGTTATACTCTTCTCGAGTCCAAAATTCATGATTTTTATTTGTAAGAAGCCTAAGCATTGTGTTGACATACCAAAGTTGAGTGATGCAAATCCTCTTATTATTTTAAGTTGGGAAAATATATAAATAATTCATCCATAATAGTATTTTGAAGCACAAAGTTTCAAACATTTTGTAATTGATTCAATAAACATTTGAAGCCATAAAAATAGGCCTTGTAGTTGAATAAGAATGTGGAAAACAATTTAAAAAAACATGAAAGATGAAAAAAAAAATTGCACTTAGAATATAGTTGGTCTATAAATCCAATGAAAACTTGTTGCACTCGTTTTCAACTAAGATGTTTAAATCTAAATAATTTGAAGTATTTTTTTGGATCAGATATTATTTATATATGTCATGGTTATATGAAGTGCTTCTAAAAAACAAAGAGGAAAAAGAGGGAGGCATATGTGGATATATCTTAATGAATGAATATATCATTTTGATATTGTGTAATTTACATATTGTGGAAATTGTTAACTATTTTTTGCTACAAGGATATCTAATGGACATTAACTTTATAAAGTAACATCAATACCACATTGTGTAATTTCAAGCATCATCTGTCATAAAAAAATATTGCAATAAATGGACCAAATATTTTATTATTGTTGATGTTGAATTGCACACCCATAAATCCTTTAAAGAAAATAAAAATAGAATTCCCTTGCTTTGGGTATCTTCTTCAATCAAGAAAAATGATTATTAATGATTATTTATAAATAAAAATAAAAATTTGAGAGGTGACAAATGTGGAAGATATTTTGGCTTATATTTATAATATCTTATTAAAATATTTTCCATATCTAAGAGAAAATAAGGAGGGAATAATTTTAGGGTGTGCATACATTTTGAATTAAGTATGTATTAACATAATTCAACTCAATAAAAATAGTATCAAGCTTAATAAACATTATTGTGACCCTGAAGCTAAATTTTTGTTGTCCTGTTCTGTTAACCCTTGCCTTAATTCATGGTGATATTTCTTAAGCAAGGTCAAAATTTGATCCTTAACAAGAAGGTTATTGTTATGAACCCTAAGCGGTACTTTCCTCAATCGGAACTTATGCCTTCACCTGTGCAATAGAGGTGTGGAACATGTGTTAGTGGCTTGAATAAGATTAATTAACCTTGTAAGAAATGGAAAATGTTCTAAAATCAAATGAATAAGAAAGATTTGGACATCAAAATTGATGATCCCAGTTTAGAAAGCTTGGCCTTAAGCTATTTAGTCAACCGTTGAAAAGAAAGAAGTTCTCCCTTGTGAAAAGAATTGTGTGAATCATTACATGAAATTTTATAAGAACGTAAGTTAAGAATTAAGAGACACTTTAGTAAACAAGAAAATTTAACAAGAAATTCCTCATGGGATGCCCTAGCTATGTGTGTCATGTGGATGGACTTCCATGTTGTCTTGTCAAAAGAAGAGTACATTGTCCTTGATAGGAGTGAACGTTTCCGTGCTGACTTTGTGGTCTCCCCCGTAACAAGTGTTTCCTAGTGTTGGTTGTAACCTTGTGACGACATGTTGTGTCGTGTTGAGTCAAAGCAAGTCAAAAAAAAAAAAAAAATTATCCTGTATTTCACTGTGTTGTTCATGTGTCGTGTCACTTTGGTCGTTACACTTTGGTATCAGAGCGTAGGTTCATGCTCTCGAACCTATGGGCCGGATTGGTGTTGTATGGTGATGTTACATGGTGGTGGTGGTGTTACATGATGATACTGCATGATGATGATGATGTTGCATGATGGTGGTAGATATTGGAAGAGTAATGTGCTTTAAACGTGATGTGATTATTGTCGTAATTGTGATATTGTGAACGCACGTGATGTGTATGTCACTTGTGTGTTTTGTCATCATGTTGATGTGTTGGGGATGGGAGTATTCTCTCTCCTTCTTGTGGATTCTATGAAGAGTTCACGTGTGAATTACTATTTTTGATGTGTGAAAAGAATTATAATGTGGATGACATAGTGTTGGAGCATTGTGGCATATGTGATATGTAAGTGTATCAATGTGTTGTATGACTAGATTGATGTTAAAAGAAATGAGTTGTATCATGATGTTTTTTTACCATGTTTTGAAGAAATGTGTGTACCACCTTGTTATGTTGCAATGGATGTTATGTTGTGATGTACTATGTTCATCGTATGTATGACTGTGCAAATATGGTAATGCTTCATGTTGTGATTTTGGGTCATACGGTGAGTGTATGAACCCTATCGTATGGTGATTGCACTTTGGTGCAGAATGTGGTAAAGTGATGTGTTACACCCTGTGAATGTATGATCGTGATCTACCCTGTATATGTACCATATGTAAGACGTTATGGTAGTTATGTGTGTGCCACCGTTATGTTAGTGATGTTTTGTATGTTATGTTGTGAAACCTTACGCTAACCGATCCTGAGGGAAATCGGTAGAAGTGTATGTTGAGAGTGAGGAATGGTGTACCATGGGTCAATAAATCGAGCTAAAACTCGGTTTAGTAGATAACATGTGATTCTTTCCTCTCTCTCCCTATGTGGTTGTATGTATGCAACCTTAGTGTATCTATGACTATGTTTAGCCTTGTCGAAGTGGTGGCGGATGATTCAGATGGAGGTGATGACAGTTGTATTATTGATATGTATTTTACGAGCTGAGGCTCGATGTTCCGAGTGCTAGCAACTCGTTGAGTACCCCTTTGGTGGCTAGATAAGGCCACACAGTTATCGTAATGTGACATTATTATAAGTTGATTTTATTCGTAAATTGAGCTTTTTACTTTATTTTGCAAGGACCAACATCTTTTTTCTTGATTGCAATGCTTTACAATTTTGGGCATTTCCTTGGTTTGTGGCACTAACATGGGGATTTTGATACTAACTTTGGCTATTTGGCCATTTATTTTTTAGCTTGATTTGGGTCTCTTTTTTAAATTTGGAATTTTACTTACCGCCTTGCCCAAGGCTTGTACTTTGCCACTTGGCACTTGGCACTTTGATTGGATTGTTGTGCTGGTTCTAATGTCGTGATGTGTGGAATAGGGTCATGGGATGCACCATGGATTGGTTGGACCTATGGACCCGCTTCGTTGTATGGGGGTACGCCCCAAGGAGTACATATAACTAGCGGGTTGTTGAACCACGCGTTATTATGTCACTTGGGTTAGGAGTGTTCGAACTCTATGTGTCTTGGACCATAGGGTCAACTGGCCTCCTTGAGGGAGGCATAAGAGTTGAGAAAGGCATAAGAGTTTGAGGGAGGCATAAGAGTTGAGGGAGGCATAAGAGTTTGAGGGAGGCATAAGAGAGGCTTGAGGGAGGCATAAGAGGGAGGCATTGAGGGAGGCATAAGAGTTTGAGGGAGGCATAAGAGGAGGGAGGCATAAGAGACTTGAGGGAGCATAAGAGTTTGAGGGAGGCTTATGATATTTGTCTGTATGGTTGATGTTTCAGGATATATGTTGAGTTATTGTTGTGTTGTTTGGTAGTGGTCTTTTGATGTATGTGTTACTCATGTCAGATGGATATGTGTTGTGATGTTGTGGTTATGTCATTGATTCCCTTGTGGACACTATGTACCTGTAGCATGGTTTGGTGTTATGTGAGTCTTTCATTGATGCAAATTGAGAGGGAATGTCTGGTGGATTGTAGTACTCTTTTGTTTGAGTTTTTGTGTGTCAGTCATTGATGTGTGACGAGTACTATGTTATGTGGACTGTGCTAATCCATTCCGTATTTGAGTAACCTTTTTGTGGTGTAATACAATCTTGAAGTATATACTTGTGTACTTGTGAATCTGTAGGGTCTTGTGAACCTGATAGGGTGTTGTGTTAGCAGTTCATGTTGGGCACCCACAATAAGGAATAAATCAAAACTCTTCAATGACGATATTTTAAAAGAAATAAAACTAGAAATAATGATAATGGAAAGAGACTAATGAAATGATGAACAAGAAAGAACTGCCAATATTCACAGAACATTGAAAGTTAAAAAAAATTCTACCAAATGTTCCTAAGGCTACCTGGTGACCGTGGTTTAATCAACTAAAATTTTAAACCATAGGGTGTGTATGCTTCTTTATCTATTCCTTGTTGGTTGCGAACCTTTCTTTTCCGTTGTGTTATGTCGCATCGAGGACGATGCTTTCTTAAGGGGAGGAGAATGTAATGCCTCCCATGGGCAAATCGGCCTCCACTGCCACCTGGCCTCCTCCCTTGGCTAACCAACCGGCCTGCAGATTTGACCACCAAACATTTTTTGTTGAATGTCCTTGCGTGAGGGAGACGGGAGTGGGTGAGCCCTTTTTTTTCTTCATGATTGTCTCGTTCTTGATTCTCCTTCAATGTGTATACAGGTGGGTTGTGGGTCTCGAAAATCATGCGTGCAGGCAGTAGTCCGTGGAGCATTTGAACTGAACTGTCCTTCTCCTGGGAAGTGCCAAGTGAGGAAGTGCTTGGCTTATGTAGCAGCTTCAGGGTCAGAAAAGTAAACTTATCTCAGAAAATCAGTGGCCCCAGAGAGAGTACTGTGCGACAGCTGCTACAGGGCGAGCCAAGGAACCGTTGGTGTTGATCCTGGTGTTCTGCTTGCACGCGACCAGTCGTGATCAGTTGTTGCAAAATCTTGCAGCTGTAGTAGAAGAACGAGGTCTAAGAGTAAAGTTTAGTTGAGTTGTCTTGCCTTTTCATTTTTTTCGGAAGTCGCTTTGTCCCAGGTGGTGAATTTAACATGGAAGAAGCTCGATCAAATCTTGAAGGCAGTTTTTTAGGGATTTGAGTAGACTAATTTTTCAAAGCTGCGAACCGAAATTCTTGTGTTGTGAGATTTTGCGAGGGGTTTTTCTTTTTTTTTCACTGTAAATCAGTTCATCGTGGATGGTAACTGCCCTTCATTTTAGATAGACTAAGGCTACTGGTTTGGTTTTCCTAAACCAGTTTTTTTCACGATCTTCCATCGACCTCCTACATATATTTCCCCTTACAATATATATTTCTTCAACAAATGTGTAAAAGTTGCTCAAATTCTTGGGAGGTAGAAATTTGTGTGTATTTATTTTTTTTCACTGTAATTCATGTCACTGGGAATGGGAAGCTTGCATCTCCTCAGACTATGGTTCGAATCATGCTAAGCCTCTAAATGTGTTGACAGCAAAATTGATATTGATGGATGGCGCATCCAGGAGTTTTCCGGAAAGTGTGAAATGCCATGAGATCCTCAGCAAATATTCAGGCAGAGGCCACTTCATCTGTAGTTCTGGTGGTCTTGATACACGGAAAGTGTGGAACTATTTCTCAGTTCTCCATGAGGATGACTTGTTGTTGGCAGGTTGGGGAGCTCTATTTTCTTCTTCCCAGACCAGAGATTGCAGTTCGTGCTCAAAATCATTTCATATGGCTTCTATGCTTCTCAAATCCAATGGTGCTATTGAAAAGAGGAGAAAATTGAGGGAAAGTTCAGCCATTGTTCAAATTTCATTTGCAGGAAGAGGATTCAACTCCTTCTGTTTGTTGTATGTCAAAGACTACATCAGGAGCAACTAAGAGTAGAAACAGAGGAGATTGCAATCTAAGTTTGGAGATGATTTTGGAGGGTTCATAGTGCCTTACAGTACAAGTTATATGTAAAAGAGACAGAGGTCTGTATCAGTTATTCAAGAAACCAAGTAAAAGTTGAGTCTATAACAGCTTAAGAAGATGCTAAAGCTCTGGAATATGGAGGTGACAATCGCCACCCACAGTCACAGGAGATCTAATGGCATGTTGAGAAAATGTCTTTGGAGAATAAGGTATGAAGATATTTTTTAGATCTTAAATTTTCTGATTGTTCCTTCAAACTATATGTGACCAGTGGGGTGTTACCGCAACCTGATGAAATTTATTTACAAAGATTCTCTATTGAGATCTTACTTGTTGTACGATGAAACTCATGGGAGAGAACCTCATAGAGGCCGAGCTGGTTCATTTCAGAATATTCATGAAACACAAATTGCTTTGCAATTATATGAGTATCTTCAACGAGTCACTAAGTTGGCAGGCATAAAGGGTTATGTTGGAATTATCACACCTTACAAGCTACAGCTGTAATTGTCTGCACCGAGAGTTTGATGCTGTCCTCAAATCTGGTGAAGGAAAAGGTTTATTTATCATTATGGTAGATGCCTTTAGAGCCAGGAGCGTGATGTAATCTCTATGTCTTGCGTCCAAGCAATGGAAGAGGTAGGAGGGGTGATGATCAAATCAGGAGGAACAGGCATGAGCTGCTCTTCCCCCTTTTTCCAGCTATTTTCTCTATATTGAATGCATGATTATTGCTTGTTCTCCTGGTAATTGTGTGCTGTGTTTGCTTGAGATAAGCTCTGCGTGAGAATTTTTCATTTGAAATGCTGTGTGGCTTTTGTATGCGTTCCCCGCCAAGAGTGTATTTGCTTGCTTTTGTTAGTTGTGTGAGGGGTCTTATTAGATACGTCTGTGTTATGCCTGTAGGAGCATTTTTCTTTCCTCCTACAACCTGGTTTTGGACCTTCCTCAGCATGGCAATGAGGAGTTGTTTGTTTAAGTTTTGTCCTTTTTAGAAAACAAAAAAAAATGTGATTTGCTTTTTACCTCCTTTATGTATCCCTATGGTTATAGAGGAGAGCAGGTGATAAATGAATAAACTATTTACCTCTGGAGAAGAAGTGTATTTATTGTCCTTTGATGTTATCATGGTCTAATCTTAATTCGTATTGGAAATGATACTAGAGACCCTTGCTCATCCTTTTCTTTTTAACAATCTAATTTGGTACAATTTCATTCCCAATTTCTCCCTGGGAGGTCGACTACAAGTTGGAACATTGTAAATTTCTATTTCCTTTTAGAAGCTTTACGAACTGTGTATTATGCTTGTCGGACGTGACTGGCTATGAATTGATAGTGGGTTTTCGACGCCATCTTAGGCAAGCATGTTTTGGCCAAATCTAACTTGCTTACCTAGCTTATGATGACCTTAAAAATTTTAGTACCCTGACCAAGGGATATCCTCGTGAATCCTACATTTGTATTATCTCCCTAATCTTGTCTTACGAAAGGTCCACCGACTTCTTTGTGGTGGAAAATTTGAGGGTTTGTTATAAGGAAAACCTTTCTCGAACCTTTGGAGAAAATACTTAAAGTATTCAAGGGGCTCTCGTTTTGTACATGGGATATACTATGCGCTCCGACGTAACTGTGTAAGTTTGCTTAATTCTTTTTTATTATTTTAAGAAAGCCTTCCTTGTCGATGCCCCATTGGTAGTGAGTGCATGAACACTGTTTTACCCCTTCCGAGCAAACAAACAATGAAGTATATGTCGGATGTGGTGAACATGGAACTAGGTCTGAGGCTTGAGATGCTTTTGGGGACCTGTGAGGGGTAAATTAAATTTACCCCCCCCCCCCCCAAGCAACAATGTTTTTGAGACCTTTCTTCATTATATCAATAAGTAAGTTAATAGTGTATAACATTGAAATATTTTATCATGTTGGGAATGAAGGGTTTTTTGTTGAGGGATGTGCGGAGTTGGCACTTGAGGCTTAAGAGTGCTTTCAAAGTTGCAACTATCATCCGTGGACGTTGTTTAACCTTGAATATATAAATAATATCGGGTATAACAATCAAAACGTCCCAGCTACATACTTTAAGGTGCACACATGGCATTGCTTTCCTTTTTACATGATCTTTGATTTGGGTCCTTGAGTGGCCATAGCCCCCCATAGGCTGTATGGATTTTAGTGGACTTGTGTGGCACTCTTACTCTGAGTAGGGAGGTTTGGAATAATAAATCTTGTTACCTTTTTTTTTTGACATTATCAGGAGAATTTACTATTTCCATATCGATGGTTGTTGTACGATTCCTTTATTCTGTTTTGTGAATGTGAAGCTGCTATCGCTATCTACTTAAGGAAAATAAAAAGGTGTATTATGTGGGAAATTTGTTATAATTTAGAATGTATGGTGTAAGGGTAACCTTGGATAGAAAATGCACAATTTTGGCTTTCATATGTTCTGCAGTGTGCCTTTTGTTAACTAGATATCTATTTTGTTACATTCATACAAATTACTTTTGTTTATGCCTTGGAATGGAAATCATGCACTAGTCATTCAATTATTTTGATGAAATATCTAGGAAAAGGGAATGCATGCTGCATGCCAGTTCTTTTGAACTGACAAAAGCTAACATGTTTTTGCAGGTTGTCTTTCCGAGCTCAAGTATGAAAGAAGTGGCTGTTGTAGTTGCATAGATGATATCCACTTTGGTGCTTGTACGTTGTCTTTTATGGTTAAACTATTGGTAACATCTAGTGGAAAATTTTTTAGAAGAAGGGTCAGTGCCTTAGTAAATGTATTGTAAAGTATTGTTGTTGTAACTGTCAAACTTTGCTCTTGAGTTAAAATGTTGAGTTGTAAATCCTTCTAAGACATAGTAGTAATGAGTTAGTAAGCACTATAAAGTGAACTGGATAGTCCTTATAAAAGTTAAACTAAAATTTATATATATGAATATATTAATGTAGATGTGATCTACTTGATAGCTTTTGAAGCCCGGAACAATCAAGAGAAATCTATCTTTTGTAACAAAATATGATTACTTGTTCTTCCCCCGAGCTAAACTAATAAACCATATCCTTTTATGGTGAAACCTTAAATGATCTCATGGTGAAAGCAATGGTTAGATTTTAGAAGATGATAGGATTTAATAAGTAGGAGGGAAATTGATTAATTAAACCTTAAATCTCTCTCTATCGTTTGGAATGTTTTCCTTTGTCAGACTTAATTATGTAAGGTCTAGATGGAACTCTTAACCAATCTTGATAAACTCTTAACCTCAATAAAAGACGGATAGTGAACAATGTGACCTTGAAGCTGAATTCTGTTGTCTTGTTCCGTTAACCCTTACCATGATTCATGGTGATATTTCTTAAGCAAGGTCAACATTTGATCCTTAAACAAGAAGGCTATTGTTATGAACCCTAAGCGGTACTTTCCACTCAATCGGAGCTTATGCCTTCGCCTGTGCAATAGAGGTGTGGAACATGTGTTAGTGACTTGAGTAAGTTTAATTAACCTTGTAAGAAATGGAAAATGTTCTAAAATCAAATGAATAAAAATCCTTGGACATAAAATTGATGATCCTAGTTTAGAAAGCTTGGCCTTAAGCTATTTAGTCAATAGTTGAAAAGACAGAAGTTCTCCCTTGTGAAAAGAATTGTGTGAATCATTACATGAGATTTTATAAGAACGTAAGTTAAGAATTAAGAGACATTTTAGTAAACAAGAAAATTTAATAAGAATTTCCTCATGGGATGCCCTAAATGTAAGTGTGTCATGTGGTTAGACTTCCATGTTGTCTTGTCAAGAAGAAGAAAAAAAAATGTATGTATTGTCCTTGATAGGTGTGAACGTCTCCGTGCTGCCTTTATGGCCATCCTTGTATCAAGTTGTTCACAGTGTTAGTTGTATCCTTGGTGACGACATGTTGCGTCGTGTTATGTGTCAAGCAAGTCAAAAAAAAAGTTATCTTGTATTTCACTGTGTTGTATGTGTTGGTATTTTTGGGTCGCTACACTTTGGTATCAGAGCGTAGGTTCATGCTCTCGAACCTATGGGCCGGATTGGTGTTATATGATGATGTTACATGGTGGTGGTGGTGTTACATGGATGATACTACATGATGATGATGATGTTACATGATGGTGGTAGATATTGAAAGAGTAATGTGCTTTAAGCGTGATGTTATCCATGTCGTAATTGTGATATTGTGAACGCACATGATGGGTATGTCACCTTGTGCGTGTTTGTGATCATGTTGATGTGTTGGGATGGGAGTATTCTCTCTCCTTCTTGTGGATTCTATGAAGAGTTCACGTGTGAATTGTTGTTTGTGATGTGTGAAAAGAATTCTAATGTGGATGACGGAGTGTTGGAATATTGTGACATATTGTGATATGTAGGTGTATCAATGTGTTGTATGACTAGATGGATGTTGGAAGAAATGAGTTGTATCGTGATGTTTTTTTTTTACCATGTCCTGAAGAAATGTGTGTACCACCTTGTTATGCAACAGTAGATGTTATGTTGAGATGTACTATGTTCATCGTATGTATGATTTGTGCAAATATGTAATGCTTCATGTTGTGATTTTGGGTCATACGGTGAGTGTATGATCCCTATCATATGGTGCTTGCACTTTGGGTGCAGAATGTAGTAAAGTGATGTGTTACACTCAGTGAATGTATAATCATGATCTACCCTGTATACATACCATACGTGAGACGTTATGGTAGTTATGTGTGTGCCACCGTTATGTTAGTGATGTTGTTGTATGTTATGTTGTGAACCTTACGCTAACTGATCCTGAGGGAAATCGGTAGAAGTGTATGTTGAGAGTGAGGAATGGTGTACCATGGGTCATTAACTCGAGTCAAAACTCGGTTTAGTAGATAACATGTGATTCTTTCCTCTCTCCCTATGTGGTTGTATGTATGCAACCTAAGTGTATCTATGACTATGTTTAGCCTTGTCGAAGTGGTGGTGGGATGATTCAGATGGAGGTGATGACAGTTGTATTATTGATATGTATTTTATGAGCTGAGGCTCGATGTCTGAGTGCTAGCAACTTGTTGAGTACCCCTTTGGTGGCTAGATAAAGCCACACAGTTATCGTAATGTGACATTAATATAAGTTGATTTTATTAGTAAATTGAGCTTTTTACTTTATTTTGTAAGGGCCAGCAACTTTTCTTGATTGCCATGCTTTACAATTTTGGGCATTTCCTTGGTTTATGGCACTAATGTGATGCCACTCAAAGGATGACGCTCACTTGACGACGACGACTACGTCGCATCCACTGTGCACAACCTGAAATTACAACTTTTTTTTTGTACCTGACTTTAATTATTTCTACACACCTACGTCCTTGCCTGCCGATCAAATTATTTGTAGTTATTAAAGAGTCCAAAGATTGCATTCTTTGCTATTTATGCCATCTTGAATTAAGAATACATACAATTACAATGTTTTAGAAAGAATTTTGAAATGATGTTACTATCCCGAGTGATCAAAGGAGGTCAATAGCTCTCATAACTACATCCAGTTCCAAAGAAAAGTACTAGGGTAAGATTGAACTTTGAAGTATTAATAGTTTTTCTTATTTGTAAGAGGCCATACATTTCATCATATTTCTCAGTTTGGTTCATCTATAAATGCATTGAACATACAGGCTGGGGAAAACTCAAAGTAATTATTGGTATAACTAATGACACAAATATAACTCAATAAAGAAGCAACTAGCATCTTTTAATGCGTGCATAGAAAAGGTAAAAATCATCTTTTCGGTCTCAGCTTGGCCAGCATGATCTTTGGACATATGAAACACATTTGGTGGGAACAAGGGAATTTTGTTTTGTTTAACCTATAATAGTGTTCAATTTTGTACCACTTGGGTTTCAACCCCACGACCAAGCTCTGAAATAGACTGAGCTCGCCAATCGATCTACCCCAAGAATACCACTAGATACAGGCCGCATGTTCCTTTTTCAATCATTTCACTTTGAAAAATAGCAGTGTCTACATTCCACGCAGCCGCGTGGCTTTATTGAGCAAAAGAATATGAACCTAATGCTGGTAATGCATGTTCAACAACCCTGGGCCGCACAAGCATTTACTCCCTAAGATTTTGCAAATCTATTAACTAAAAGTCTTCACAATCGGTCTGTCGATCCTGTCCTGCCGAGAAAATTCGACGTGATGGTTGCAGGTGAAGACACAGGCAGTAAGAGGCGTGCAGACCCATTTTATCTCTATCCCCGGCCGCGTGGAGTGAAAGCTGGTTTGGTATGAAGTTAAAAACACCAGAGGAAGGCGTGATAGAGGTGTTTTGGCTAGCCTGGCCACGCGTGTAGCAAAAGGGGAGACAGGAAACGGTAGGGCGAGTTACCACCGCTTTCATTGGGTGCTGCATGGTGTGAGCGGGGGTAGATCTCAAGGTTAAGCGCCAGAAGCTCAGAGGGGAGAGCAGGCCATGAGGCGGCTAAAGAACAGGCTGACCAACAACGTTGTTATCTGTTTCAGTATGGAATGCATCCTCAATTGCGGGGTTCGCCGTCAAAGAGTAAATCACAAAACCGTTTAAGGGACGGTGGAGGCGTCTCCAAAAATTGATTGGGGGGGCAGTGAAGGTATATTTTGATCGCAAGCAGGAGATGCCTCGGGATTATTCTGGTCTTCTTGTTATCCCTGGCAGCATTTCCAGCGAGCTCAAGAACCTCGGCCGCCAAGTATTCCATGACAGCAGCCAAATAATGGGACCCTGACACCCAACTCTCTTTGCATATCGACCCTTTCCTTATGTTTATATCCCCATGGAAAATTAAGACTGGAAATCTGGAGGTTGAAAGTTCCGCAACAACATGCAACCGGGATATCTTGCAATTTGTTGGAGAAAATGGTCTGGGAGATGAAGGTCGGTCGGATATTTTTTCCAGATTAGAATTTGTACTAAGTTTTGTTCCGTAAAAACGATTAATTTGATAGTGAGGTGTTACCAGTAGACCTGATGAAATTTTATTTTACAAATATTCCTTCTAATGAGATCTTACTTGTTTTACGAGTAAAACCGCAGGTGATAGAACCTCATAGATGCCGCGCTGGTTCAGTTTCAAGTCAGAAATATTCATGAAACACAAATGCTTTTGCAATTATAATGAGTAGCTTCAAACGAGTCCACTAAGTTTGGCAAGGCAATAAAGGTTAAATGTTGTCATTAGCACACCTTACACAATCCTAATACAAACTACAGCTGTAATGTCCTGCCCCGAGAATTTGGATGCTGTCCTCAAATTCTCTGGTGAAGGAACAGGTTTATTTTCTCCATTATGGTATCTGCCTTAGAGCCAGAGCGGGATGGTAATCCTCGCTGTTCCCTTGTTGCGTCCAATCAAGGGAAAGGTAGGATGGGTGATTATAAATCAGGAGAACCGGCATGAGCCCCCCTGCTCTTCCCCGCCTTGTGACAAGCTAAGGGGCCGTATATTGAAATGCAGGTTAGGCTTTTGTTCTCTGGTAATTGTGTGCCTGTGTTTGCTTGAGAATAAGCTCTGCGTGAGAATTTTTCATTGAAAATGCGGTGTGGCTTTTTGGAAGGCTTCCCCTCCAATATTGGTAGTGCTTGCTTTTGTTATTTGTGTGAGGGGTCCGTTATTAGATACTTCGTGTTTTAGCCTGAGGAGCATTTTTCCCTTTCCCTCCGACAACCTGGGTTGTGGACCCGGCCTCCATGGCCACTGAAGGAGTTGGTTTGGTTTAGGTTTGGTTCCTTTTAGAAAAACAAAAAAAAATGTGATTTGCTTTTTTAACCCGAGAAACCTACCTTCCTGTTTTATCCCTAAAGGGTTTTATGATGAAGCAGGTGGATAAATGATAAACTTTTACCCACCTCTGAGAGAAGTGGTGATTTATTGTCCGTGATGTTATCATGGTCTAATCGTATGCCGTATTGGAAATCACATCAGGAGACCCTGCTCATCCGTTCGTTTTAAACAATCTACTTTGGTACAATTTCCATCCAGCACCAATTGCATCCCTGGCAAGGTCGACTACAAGTTGAACCTGTAACTTTAAACAATTTTCTAATTTCCTTTTAGAGCTTTAAACGAACTGTGTATTGGCTTGTCGATGTGACTGGCTATGGACTTGCATAGTGGGGTGGTTTCGACGCCGTCTTAGGAAACAGTTTTTTTTGCCAAATCTAACTAATCGTGCGCTGACCTAGCTTTAAATATGATTGACCGTACTACAAAGTTTAGTACCCTGACCAAGGTATTTCCTCGGTAGGCCGACAATTTGTATTATCTCCCTAATCGGGCCCTTTACAAAGTCCGCACCGACTTCTTTGTGGTGGAAAAGCTTTGAGGGTTTTGTTGGTATAAGGAAACCTTACCTCCAACCGTTGGAGACAATACTTTAAAGTTTCAAGGGGCTCCTCGTTTTGTAAATGGGATATACCTCATCGCCCTACGTAAATGGTGGGAGGGGGACCGGCATTCTTTGAGTATTGTTTAAGAAAACACTTTCCTGTTTCGGATTCCCCCATGTAGTGGAGTTGCATGAACAATGATTTTGTAAATACGGCACCTTGAGGGGGGGAAATCACGAGGAAACACAACAAAATGAATATAGTTGGATGTGGTTCAACATGGTGGCCACTAGGGTCTGAGTAGCGAATAGTGAGAAGCATGGGAAATTTAAATGGGGAACCGGTTTGAGGGGTAAATTAAAATTTACCCCCCCCCCCCCCCAAGCAAAAACGAATGTGTAGTGGGTAGTTAAGTGGAGGGGGACCCATATTTCTCATTTATATCCATAATTAAGTGAAATCGTGTACTAAAACTTGCAAGATCATATAGGGAAGGTCAATGAATTATGGGGAGACTAGGATAACAGGGTATCAATGTGGAATGTATTTGAGGAGAGCATATTGCGTGGAAGTGTTGGCACGCGAAGAAGAGGGAAGGGGGGGGGGGGGAAAACGGGGGGAAAAGGTTATATAAAAAGCGGTTCGACGGAATAGCGGATTCACAGAAGGATAGTGCAACATTAGGAGCATAACCGTATAGGCGACGAGTGTGTTAGGACCGGTTGGGCAGGGTACGATAAGGGGTGGAAAAAATAAAACGGTAGGGTCGGGAGGGGATATTACAGGGAAAACAAATCACACAACTCAGCTACTACTTTAAAGCGTGCACACCATGTGGCAAATGCGGGGACCGTTTTACATGAATCTTTGAATTGTGGTCCTTGAGGTGGCCCACAGCCCCCCAGAGTCTGTAATGGATTTAGTGGACTTTGTTGTGGCACTCTTACTCCTGAGTAGGGAGGTATTTGGAATATAATCTTGTACCTTTTTTTTGACATTGATCATGAGAATTGACTATGTCCATATCGGATGTTTTGTTGTATCGATTCCTTATTTCTGTTTTGGGTGAATGGGAAAGCTGGCTAGATCCTATCTTAAAACTTAATGAAACTAAAAAGGTGTATTAAGTGGGAAATTTTGGGTTCTAATTTATAAGGTGGGAAGTAGGGTACCTTGGGATAGCAAATGCAACAATTTTTTGGCTTTAATATGTTTGTCTGCCAGTGTGCCGTTGTAACTAGATATCTATTGTGTTTACATTCATTCATCCCAAGTACTTTGCGGGGTTTGATGCCCTTGAATGGAATCTGCACTATCATTCATTAATTTTTGATGAAATATCTAGGAAAAGGGAATGCATAGAATGCGCCATGCAGTTCTTTTGAACGACAAAAGCTAACATTTTTTTGGCAGGTTGTCCTTTCCGAGCTCACAGTATGAAAAGAAGTGGCTGTTGGAGTTGCATATATAGAGAGCCACTGGGGTGCTTGTACGATTGTCCTTTTTCTGTTTAACCTATTTTGTAACATCTAGTGGAAAATTTTTTAGAAGAGGGTCGTGCCTTAGTAAAATGTATTGTAAAGTGGAGGGTGGGTTAACTTGTTCAAACTTTGGTCTCTTAGTTTTACAAGTAATGTTAGTTGTAATCCGTCTAAAACATATGTTAATGAGTTATAAGCCTATAAAGTTAACTCGAGAGGTCCCTTATAAAAAAAGTTTAACTAAATTTATATATAGGATATCATTATGTAGATTGTTGATCTACTTGAATAGCTGTTTTGAAGCCCGAACAATCAAGAGAAATCCTATCTGTTGTAACAACATAATTAATTACTTTTGTTCTTCCCCGAGCATAAAGCTAATAAACCATATCCTTTTAATGGTGAAACCTTAAATGAGCTCATGTTGAAGCAATGTTTAGATTTAGCAAGATGAAGAGGTAATAATACGGCGGAAATTATTGTCATTAATTAAACCTTAAAGCTCTCATCCCTAACGAATCGGTTTTGGAATGTTTTTCCTTTGTCAGACTTTTAAATTATTTAAGGTCCCTAGATGGACTTCTGTAACCAATATGGATAAACGCTTAACCTCAATAAACGACGATAGGAACAATGTGACCTTGAACTGATTCCGGTGTCTGTTCCGTTAACCCTTCCATGATTCATGGTGATATTTCTTAAGCAAGTTCAACATTTGTCCCGTAAACACGAAGGCTAATTGTGTGTTGAACCCTAAGCGGTAAACTTTTCCACTCAATCTCTTGACGTATGCCTGCGCCTGTGCATAGAGGTGTTGGAACATGTGTGAGTGAACTTGAGTAGTTTATTAAACCTTTGTAAAAAGGGAACTTGTTCTAAAATTCAAATGACTAAACATCCTTGGACATCAAATTGATGGATCCTAGTTTAGAAAGCTTGGCCCCTTTAAGCTAGTTAGTCATAGTGTGAAACGACAGAATTTTTTCTCCCGTGTGAAAAGAAATTGTGTGAACAATTACCATTAATTTTTATAAGAAACTTAAGTTTAAGAATTAGAGACATTTTAGTAAACAGAATTTCATAAGAATTTCTCATGGGATGCCCCTAAATGTAAGTGTGTGCTGTTTGTTTAGACTTGCTTCCATGTTTTGTCTTATCAATAAGAGAAAAAAATGTATGTATTGTCCTTGCTTAGGTTAAACGTCCTCAGGGCTGCTTTAATGGTCCATTCTTTTATCAAGTTGTTCACAAGTGTTGAGTTTGTAGCCTTGGTGACGCATGTTGCGTCGTGTAGTGTCCCAAGCAAGTCCAAAAAACAAGGTAGATTGTATTTCTCGCTGTTGTTTGTAAGGTGGGTTGTATTTTTGGGGCGGTTCGCTTACACTTTGGTATCAGAGCGTATGGTTCTGCTCCTCCGACCTATGGGCCTGATTGGTGTTTAATGATGATGTTACAGGGTGGTGGTGGTGTTCCAGTATGATCTATACAATATGAATGAAAAAATGATGTTGTTACAACTGAATGGTGGTATATTGAAATAGTAAAGGTTGCTTGAAGCGTGATGTACCATGTCGTAATTTTTGTGATATTTTTAACGCACAATGATGGTTAATTTCACCTTGTTCTGTTTGTGATTCATGTTGATGGTTGGGAATGGGAGTATCTCTCTCCTTCTTGGGGATTCCGCGGGAAGAGTGTTTCACGGGGGAAGTTGTTTGTTGTTGTGTGTTGAAAGAATTCGAATTGGAGGACCGGAGTGGGAGATATTTGTGACATATTTGTGATATGTAGTTTATCAACTGTGTTTGGTATGACGTAGATGGATGTGGAAGAAATGAGTTGGGAATCGTGATGTTTTTTTTATTTTTTACCAGGTCCTGAAGAATGTGGGGTTGTACCACCTTTTTTTTATGCACAGTAAGATGGTGAAGGTTGAGCTGGACTATGTGCATCGGATGTTGAAATTTGTGCCCATATGTATGCGTTCATGTTGGGGGGGGGGTTTTTGGGTCCATAACGGTGAGTGTATGATCCCTATCCTATGGTGCTTGCCACCTTTGGGGGCAGAATGTGAAGTAAAGTAAATGTGTTACACTCTTGAATGTCTAATCATGAGCTAACCCGGGAACAATACCGATACGTTCTACTTTATGGGAGTTATGTGTGGTGCCAACCCCGTGATGTTGTAGTGATGTGTGTTGTATGTTTATGGTTGTGGTGAACCTTACGCTAACTGAGCCGAGGGAATCGGTAAGAATTGTAATGTTTGAGAGTGAGGAATGGTTGGTTACCATGGGTTCATTAACGCAGTCAAAACTCGTGTAGGGAAGAACCATGTGGATTCCTTTTCCCTCTCCTCCCTATGTGGTTGTAATGTATGCAACCTAAGTGTAGCGATACTATGTTTTAGCCTTGTTCGAAGTGGGTTGTGGGAATGAATTCAATGGAGGTGATGACAGTTGTATTATTGAGATTATTTTGATGAGCGAGCTCGTGTCCTGAGTTCTCGCAAACTTGTTTGAGTACCCCGTTGTGGGCTAGATAAGCCACCCTTATCCGTAATGTACATTAATATAAAGTTGATTTTTGAGTAAATTGAGCTTTTTACTTGATTTGTAAGGCCAGCAACTTTGCTTGAATTGCCCAATGCTTGGACATTTGTGGGGCTTTTTCCTTGGTTTTTTTATGGCAACTAATGTGATGCCACTTCAAGGGATGACCTCACTTACGACGGTACGACTACGTCGCATCCACTGTGCACCACCCTGAAATGACAAACTTTGTTTTGTGTACTGACTTTAATTTATTTCTACACCCCTACGTCCGGGCCTGCCGATCACATTATTTGTAGTTATTAAAGAGTCCAAAGATGGCATTCGGTGGCGATTTGATGCCATCTTGAATTCGATACATACCAATTACAAATTTTTAGAAAGGCAATTTTGAAATTATGTTTACTGCCCCCGATATCAAAGGGAGGGGCAGGAGCTCAAAACTAAATCCCGTTTCCAACAGAAAAGTCTAGGTAGACCTGGAACTTTGAAGTATTAATAGTTTTGTTCTTATTTGTAGAGCCCATACATTCAACATTTTCAATCATTCAGTTCTGCAGTTGTGGGTTACAGACTAGACATTGCATTGCACATACCGGCTGGGGAAAACTCAAAGTAACTTATTGGTAAATACCTGGACACAAAATATAACTCACTAAAGAAGCAAACGAGCAGCTTTTAATGCTTGCATAGAAAAGGTAAAATCATCTTTTTCGGTCTCAGCTGCCAGCCAGAACTTTTGACATATGAAACACATTTTGGTGGAACAATGGAAATTTTGTTTTGTTTTACCTATAATATTGTTTCCAATTTTTGTACCACTTGGGTTTCAAACAACCCCACGACAGCTCTGAATAGACTGCAGCCTCGCCAATCGACCTACCCCAAAGAATACCAACTGAGAGACAGGCCGCCATGTTCCTTTTTCAATCATTTCACGTTTGAAGAATAGCAGTGGTCTACATCCCCACCAGCCCCGCGTGGCATTTAGTTGAGCAAAAAGAATCATGAAACCTAATGCATGCTAAATGGAGCTTAATGTCTCAACAACTCGCGGTCGTAACTGTGGCCACAGAAGCGCGCAGCGACGGGTCACTTACGGATCCGCAATAGCAGGCATTCTGTGCAACTCTAGACGAAAAGTCGTCACAATCGGTCCCTGTCGATCCCTGTCCCTGGCCGAGAAAATTCGACGTGATGGTTGCAAGTGAAGACACAGGCCAGTAAGAGGCGTGCAGACCATTTTATCCTATCCCCGGCGCGTGGAGTGAAAGCGTGGTTTGGGTATGAAAGTTAAAAAAAACCCGAGGAAGGCGTGATAGAGGTGTTTTGGCTAGCCTGGCCACGCGTTGTAGCAAAAGGGAGACAGGAAAGCGGTAGGTGGCGAGTTTCCACCGCTTTCATTGGGTGCTGCATGGTGTGAGCGGGGTAGATCTCAAGGTTAAGCGCCAGAACCTCAGAGGGTGAGAGGCAGGCCATGAAGGCCGGCTAAAGAACAGCTTGACCAACAACGTTGTTATCTGTTCAGTATGGAATGCATACCTCTAATTGCGGGGTTCGCCGTCAAAGAGTAAATCACAAAACTCCGTATTTAAGGGACGGTGGAGTGCGTCTCCAAAATTGATTGGGGGGGCCAGTGAAGGTAATATTTTGACGGCAAGCAGAATGCCTCGGGATTATTCTGGTCTTCTTATTATCCCTGCAGCATTTCCAGCGAGCGTCAAGAACCTCGGCCCGCCAAGTATTCCATGACAGCAGCCAATAATGGGAAAGCACTGACACCAACTCTCTTTGCAATATCGCCCTTCTTTCAATATTTCTGAGCCTGCCTGGACAGGGAAATGAAGCCCTGACTTCACAGATTTGAAACGCCCTTCTTCTTGGCACCAATAATCCTCCCTTACAGACTCCATTGTTCTAACTTTCGATTCAGAAGCGTAGAGGGGCGGGTATCCTTCAAAAAAAAAAAAAAAACGATATGCTACTAAACTCAGAGCATAGTTGGATACCAGTTTTTTCCATTTCATCAAAAGAAGATGGAGAATTGATTGAAACTATTAATGGTAAAATAGTAAGTTAACATGTATTGATGTAGGATGGAAAGTATTAAATTTTCAAGGGAAAATTGAAAATCAAATTAAAAATATTTGTACATAAAAGAGCATGATATAATAATATTTGTCATGTATGCAACAATCATCCATAAACTATTTTATCTATGTTTACAAGGGATGAAGGATTGCACCCAGATATTATACCTACTTTCCGTTGTATAGTCCTTTAAGTAATAAGGACCAAATTTTAATATGTATTCTTGTAAGATTTCCCAACACCCTTAAGAGGGTTCCAAAATTCCTTTCCATTTAAGTTTTAAAGGCAAGAGGACTACTAAACACGTAAAACAAGATTAACATACACATGAGAGGTTCCAAGTCAGTAAGGAAGGAGAAATAGATTAGATTGTCATCCCTTTCAACTTTTGAATAATCCCCATCTTATATTCATAACTTTATTATTGGGAATTCAAAAAAAACCAACTTTCATTCAACATTTGTTACAACACTCCTCTATTTCCTGTGGAAATAAATTTGCAATAATGTAAGCTAAAGGAAGGTAAAGCAATATACA